>VZRQ01011259.1:108285-344213 GCA_013397975.1 Machaerirhynchus nigripectus | reverse complement strand
TTTTTTTTTTTTTTTACATAGACAGAGTTTTTGTAACAAGATAAATAAAACCCACAAAACTATGTTTGGAAAAATTGTTCCCCACTGAGTAGCAGAGGAATAGATATAATTGATCTGATTTTTTCTGTCTATTACCTGTCCTGTCAGTGGGAGTTACCTAACCTCTGGGGATGAACTGATCTGCAGATGTGAGTATCAATATTTAGGTGTTTTTCAAAAGGCATATTTACACTGTCTTAAGTTATAAGGGGATGGCAATTCAACTTTTCCCAAATAATGTGTCCTTTCAAGATATCTCAAGATAGGAACTCCACAGATACAATAAACAGTGATATCATTGTGGAAACTGGTGCTTCATTCAGCATCTGAGCATATGGAGGAGAACAAGGAAGTTCTGGCAAAGAAAGACAAATCTACCTTTACTGCTACCACGCCATAGCTTTTTAGCTGCAGAGAATTTCTGTTCAGGAGAAATCAAACTGGGATGGTGACTACCATGAAATTCACTCTTAGAAGAACTAATAGGAACTATTAGGAAAACAGGAAATTTAGAAACTAATAGGAAAAAACACTTTTCAAGAAAACAAGATTTACCCTGAGGCCTTTTAAATTCTCTTCATAGTCCTGTTGTTGCTTCCCTTTATATTAGTGTAACCATGTTTCCTCAAAGTTACCTAAGGAACCCAATACATGGGGCAAAAAAGACTTCAGCCAGTAATACGCAACTACACTTTCTGACATTGCAATGGAATATCTTGCATTCAATTAAACTATTAACAGTAAAACATTGTTTATAAATCAGGATGGTTTTCAGCATCAAAGCAGTAAGGGAGAGCCCAAACAACATTTCTTCTCCTTTTAGGTGAGCCAAAAGCATCTATGATGAATTATCTGACTTTAAATTTAAGAAAATAATCTTGACGGTTCCATTATGACTGTGTTTGTATTTTAGTACAAACTTAAGAAACAACAGCAAAATAGAAATGAAACCTATAACTTTCCATCTGCAATCTCAAAATAAACACAAGGAACTCAAGTTACTATGTCATCCTGGCTACCATAAGGTAGTAAATAATGGGTCAGTCTTGCTCCCAAACATAGTAGTGATGACATTTTGTTCTACTCCAGGGGGAAAAGAACAGGAACAATACACTCCAGGTATTCTGAGAAATTAATTAGTACAATTAATTTCCAGTAATTCTCCCATTTCAGGAGCTCATTCGCTGTTCTGAGTCCAAAATGAGTTGGGCATCTCAGAAACATCCCTTCCTTTCACCTTTGTTAAACCTGTTGATAATATTTATTTCAGAGATGATTAAACCTGTTTAAAACAGCTTAATAAAACACAGGCCACCTTTCCTCAAAGGTAATGCTTATTGCTTTCCACTGGTTAGAAAATTGGCTTTCCATCAAAGACATTTCCTAAAACTTGTGTGTAGTTTTGAAACTTGTCTTTGCCCTGATGCATTTCATTAGGGAAATGTTTGATTGGCTCCAGACGCGTGTGATAAAAATCCATGCGCATATAAACATTTTACTTTAAATTCTGTGACTTTTAAAAGGTTGGCTGCAGGAGAATGTATTGAAACAAGTAGCTACCTTAGGTGAGCACTGCTTAACTTGTCATTCAAAGGCTATGGGTGACATCGGAACCTATCACTTCACCAGCACCACGGATTTTTTCATTTGTAAATGTTTTAGGAGAAGAATGGTCTAATGGATGAAGTTACCACATCTAGGGACCCAGTGAAGTCTTATGTCAGGTCAGCCATATGTTCTATGAAATGTATTTACTGCTCTTCTTAAATGTCTGTATTCCAGCAGTATAAATGACAGGAGAGTGTTGCTGTTGCTACAGTCAAGGAAAATGCACAGGAGCTGCATAACACAGGCAACTGAACTAGGCATGGGCTCCTGTTTTCACCTTCAGCAATCTGAGACTGGCAAACAGGTCCAAGAGGGAAGGCAGAGCTCATGCTTTCTTTTTCTTTCTCTCTTTCTCTGTGGGTCTGACACGGTGCCAGGGAGCTTGGGTTCCTTCCGGGGGTGGGTTCCTCACCATGTCCTCCGCTGGAGGTTATTCAGAAGTGGTCCAGATTAGACTAGCAGAGCACTGCTGAGCAGACAATACCAAATTAATTAAAAATTGAACCTAATAGAACCACAGTGGCCAGAGTTGATTTCACCATGGCCACACAGAGGATGACAGCACAGAGCTAAACTTCTTGGTTGGTGGGACCCACCAGTGCCTGTGCCAGGGCTGGACCGTGAAGCTCCTCATCAAACAAGGCCTGGCTGCACGGCTGAGGAAGAGTGGTGCAGACAAACACATCCCACTTTTAAATCCCTATTTGGATTTACAAGTGGATTTTAAGAGGCTCAGGGTTGCTCTGTGACAGTTTTCAGCTTCATTTCAGATAGCTGCAGCTGAGAACTCTGAAGCTGGCCAAATTTCCAGTGAAACTATTTGTTAGTTTTCAGTTTATCGCACAGATGATATACATGGTTATCATGTTTCTTGTGGGTTTTTGTTTTCCTCTGCACTCCATAAAAATATTTTATATTTATTCCAAAAGATGCCTGGATGTTTGCAAGTTGAGAAGAGTAATCTTCAAAATGTGACATAAGAACTTATGCTTTTATTTATTTAACTCATAAAAAAAATATAGCCCTGGCTTTTGCTCAAACCATAAATGTTTCTCTCAAGGAAGGATTTATAGGACTCAAACCTAACACTTTTTGCAGCTGCTGACACCTACAGAAACCTACACATAGTTCTTGTATGGCACATTATTTAGTAGTGATTGTGTTTTATGATTTCTCACTTGGCACACTGTCTTCTGTATATTTTACTGTCTAAATAAATGAAAGTGTAGGGACTATGGGAAGCAGCACTAGGGATGTGAATAGAATCCAGAACCTTCAAGAACTAGGAGACAAAGATATCAGTGTCTCAGACTGGGTGGGCAGAGCATGACAGATGGGGTCCCATCTGCCCAGAGACTGCAAGAGGTGATCCAGAACTTGGGCAGAATGGCAGGAAGCAGAATGCCAGGCTGGTCCTGCAAGATGGAGAAACAAAAGGTAAAAGAAAAGGCTACATTGGAGAATGGGTTATAATAGAGACTTTGGATACTGACCTCAATCTAAACAGTCAGTTCAAGAGAGTCAAATTGAACTGGTTCAAGCACAGTTTACAGAGCACAAAATGACAAAGGAATAGTGCTTGGTGCTCGGCAAACAGATAAAACTATCCTTCCTTGGGAGCTAACAGAGGATTTAAGACAGAAAATATAGTTCAGGCCTATCCAGTAGTTATTGATACTTTCAGCTATAAATAAATGAAGTATTGGTTTGGCACAGCCTGATATTAAGTAGCAGGGGGGCCACAAAATGGCTCCTTTGAGGAAGCTGGTGGAAGCTTCCCACCATGTCCAGCAGAGCCAATGACTGATGGCTCTGAAGATGGACATGCTGCTGGCCAAAACTGGGCCAGTGAGAGACACTGGTGACACCTCTGTGACGACATATTTAAGAAGAAAATCAAAACAAAGTCACAAGATTTTGGATTCTAGTCAGAGAGGAGGAGGTGAAAACATGCAAGGGAAAACAACATGGTGACACCAAGGTCAGTGGAGAAGGAGGGGGAGGAGGAGCTCCAGGTGCTGGAGCCGAGATTCCTCTGCAGGCCGTGGTGAAGACCATGGTGAAGCAGCTGTGCCCCTGCAGCCCATGGGTCTGTGAGGAATGCAGAGATCCACCCACAGCTTGTGGGGGAGGTGCCCATGCCAGAGCAGGTGGGTGCCTGGAAGAGGCTGTGATCCAGTGAGNGAAGGAAATCTCAGTGATGAACTGACCAAACCCCCAAGCCCTGTCTCCCTGTGCTGTCAGTGGGAAGGAGGGAGGGGCTGGGCAGGGGAAGGTGTTCTAAGGGTTTATCTTACTTCTCATTATCCTCCTCTGATTCTGTTAGTAATAAATTCACTTCACAGCTTGAGCCTGTTTCGCCCTTGAAATGTTTCTCCCAGTCCTTATCTCACTCATTAAGCGTTTGTTAATTTTTTTTTGCTTTTCCCTCCTCTGCCCAGCTGTGGCAGGGGAAGGTGAGCAAATGCCTCTCATGGGTGCCTGGCGTTGGGCCAGTGTCAAACCATGACAGTTCTTAGAGAAAATGTTTAAGAAATGAAGCAAAAAGAAATTATACTGCACGTGTGTACATTATTTACGTGTGAGATTTCTGGTCTGGTCTTACCTCTGTTGTAACCCATGCCAAGAGAGCATATGCATTATATGATGGTTTGCTTTCATATTCCTAGCAAATTCCAAACTCCTCTTCAGATCAAGGGCAATCTGGGCATGGGAAAAACACAGGACTGGATCTTTGCTTGCAAATTATGCAGGGCTATGTTGCTCACAAGTGTATTATTTCACAAAATGGAGGGAGAATAAATAATACAGAATGTGGAATTGAAAAATTTTTCTTTGTTCTCTACAAAATCAAGTTTGTTCTAATTTGGATAACATTCTGCAATATTCAGCAATAAAGGAGACCTCTG
The DNA here is from genome assembly GCA_013397975.1 of Machaerirhynchus nigripectus. NCBI lineage: Eukaryota > Metazoa > Chordata > Aves > Passeriformes > Dicruridae > Machaerirhynchus > Machaerirhynchus nigripectus. Next base: position 339,657 of record VZRQ01011259.1, on the reverse strand, counting down.
AGCCATTTCACACCACTGTATTTCTCCTCAGCTAAATCAGCTGTTATGAACATTTGTCTGTAGGATGGGTAATGATGTAGAAAGAGTCAAAAGTAATATCAAAGGAAGGGGAAAAACTGTCAGCTGTAGCATGGCTGATAAAGTTACTTTTCAGGTGCTTAGAAGAGCCAAGAATGTGCTCTGATGCATTTTAATACATAGCAGAGACATAGTTTATAGCCTAATCGAATTTGATGGAGTCATTCAGCTTAGTTTGGGCTAGACACAATAGCATATCTCATGGAAAGCAGCATCTGGCTCAAAATGATAGAACTCCCACCATAACAAAAAATTTAATGAATGCTCACCACTCCCAGAGGTGCTTAAATTACATAAGCGGATTAAAACACATTTAAACCTGTTAGTGTGCCAGTCCTGAAACACTATTACAAACCAGCTGAAAATTCTGCAAAAGTACAGCTTCTCAGATGCCAGAGTTCTGATTGTGCCATTTTTTTCTGATTTCAGCATCCCATTTGTTGCCTGGAGCACTGTGTGCTTCCAGCGGGGAGAGCTTATGCTGAGGCAGAGGTCTTGCGTGTTATTTTTCCACCCACTTATGAAATTGTCTTCATAAAGAGTGAGCCAGACTGTCAGCTGATGCACAGATTAGGACAGATCCACTGACACAAGTTGCAGCCTTTCCAGTTCACACCATGAGAGAATATGGTGGTCCATTTCTTCAGATACTTGGAAAATATTTTCTCCTTTACCACAGTTCAACAAATCTCTACTGAAATTATCACTAGCATTTTTTTGCCTCACTACTGTTAGTGTCAAAGCATTTGTAAAGTGAGAAGGACATAAATCACCACCTCTTTCATGAAAAAGTAGCCTGGGGAAGAGGTAGATCAGGTAGCTTGATCTAGCAAAAATCAACCTCACATCTGAGAGCAGACCTCATGATAAAATTGTAACAACAATGTAACTATACTTCTTTTATACTAGGTTTTTGTCTCTGACTAGATCCAAGGGGCTTAGGGCTAAAACATATCATGAGATTTTTAGGATTTAGAACCAGATGAAGTGCACCTATGAATAATGAAGGCATTCTGATTGACATAAAATAGAAACAAAAATATTAAAGAAGGGGTATAAAACTGGAACAGCCTTCACGTGAAAGAGGGTCAGGATGGTCTACTAGACCTCCTTAGGCAGTCTGAACAGGTCACAAGGTTGGTGCTCAGATTGGGCGCCTGATGGTGCTCAGATTGGGCGCCTGACGCGAGTGTCCAGATAGAGAATTTGAGGTCATTTTTTCATGTCCTGTCTCCCACCCACTCTTCTGCCCAGTCACTGCAACCATTGGTGTTTACAAGACTTTGTTATGGCCCATCTTTGCCTCTTCCTACCCGAAATCTGATGCACATGGAGATGAATGGACAGAAGCAGTAGTATTGTATGAGGAACGAGAGTTTCCTGAGGTGTCTACTAAGACATTCAAGTGAAAATGATTCTCACCTTGCTGCATCTCTTACTCCTTTCTCCCTGTGAAACTGTAATTTATGAACTTCCCTACTGAAAAGTGTGTATGAAATACTGAGGGAGTGCAAAGGACAAACTTTTCCCAATAGATAACACATCCAATTTTTCAATATGTTTTTTCAAGCACATATTGGAAAGTATCTGAGATGGATTGCTGAGAAGTCTGGGAAGAAAACACTCATGCATTCAGCTTCCATAATTGTACCCATTACTAGAGGGTTAACAACATTTGTGCATTATTATTTCAGCAGATCACCAAAGACCAGGGATGGAATCCAGTTCTGTTTTCCAAAGCCACAATACTGAACTGTGGACTAAAGACACAGAGATGTGACATGGCTGCTGCCTTTCTGTGAAGCCCCAGGCATTCAGAATGAACTTGATGGATCATTGTTTGAAATTTCACAATTGTTGCTATTGAGTAAGATGCAAAACTGTACAGAGTGAGGTAGGTGAAGAGAGAGAGCGTTAATTCTTTATTCATGTATTTGTCCCAGACAAGTGGACACATGAAGATGGAAAGACGATACTGAGCTCTTGAGAGAGGTAAACCATATAAATCTCTGAACCACTGGTAGTTCCAAGGAGGGAGGATTAAGTCAGAACAGTTCATTTTTCTAAATCTGCAATAAGAAGCTAGATTAACAGCTACCAAATACAACCATCAGCAGAAGTTTGGTGCCTTGAACTTCGGGTATTTCATCACCTTAACAACTCATCATGAGCTCTGATATAATCTTGTAATAGACTGAAAAGTGAAGAAGTTTACTTCCTAATCCTTCTAGAGACTCAATTTTCAGGCTCTCATCCAAGGCCTAATTTAAAGAGATGAAAACTACAATTTTTTTTCCAGTTCTTCCTTAGATGTGATTTTTCTTTTCCTTCTTAGGTACCTTTGTTTACTTGCTAGATGGAAATCCTTTTATATATTCCCCAACACTAGACCAGTTAAAAAGTTAAGCCTAACTTTTTATAGCTTTTCAGCAGACTGAGGATGGGACCTTTTGTGAATTCTTTCAAGTGTGAAATCTGCAGCATGATTGAAATCTCCTGCTGCTGTTCAAAAAAACCCCCACCACCCACATTGACAGGCTTAGATCTCCCAAAAAGCATCTACAGCAGTTTTTAAATGCAGTGTAATCTCTGCCAAAAGGAGGTGAACATATATTAATAAAAGCACAGCTAAGGTTGCTAGCACTGCTACTTCTACATTAAGCAATTTTCATTTTACAGCCTTTTGAATAGCAAGACTCAGCATTTCTGCCTTTGTGAGAGTAAAGCTCTGTCACACAGAGGCTGCTATCTCTTTGCTGCTCAACCATAAGTACTCACACTATGGGTAAAAGCCTCTCCTGGGAAAACAACAAAATAGCATAAGAAACACTAGCATCACTGCTCATCGGGAGAGAGGCAATCTTGGAAATGGGTATGGAAAAGTTCAAAAAGTATACCCGTATTTAGGCTTTCTGATGAGTGTATGTCTTGAAACTCACATGTGTCCTGTTAGAGCTCTGTGCTCAGTTCTTCTCCATGCACATGAGCCTATTCCTGAGGGACAAGAAAGATATAAAAAAGGATGAAACCAGTCTGTGAGATATTTCTCCTCTTCTGTCCACAAAGTATTGCAGAGGGAGGGGCCTCACCCTTCCACCCATCTGTGCTGTCTACTGCCTAGCCTTGGAAGTGACCAAACATTTCCACAGGCAAAACAGCTTTTACACACCTTCCTTTCTAAAATTATTGTAATCAATTCTTACACCACCAGGAAGAGCCAATCTAAAGGCTACCAGAAGCCACAACTCAATGGGTTCACCTTGCATTTAAGGGTATTTGCGGTGTCAGTTCCTCAGAGCTTCTTAGGTTTTTTCAGCTGGCACCTGTACTGGGATCCCATTTCCCTGTAAATCTCATCATGATGCATAGTACTGCCTGTGTTCTTGGCTGTCATCAAACATAGTGAAGGACCTTAGCACACGCAAACTTCTTACCCCAAGAAATCATGAAAGCAGTTTTTTTACTGTTACCTTACCTCTAAGATATATCTCTCTATATACCTCAATGCTTCACAGGGTTCTTTCTGATCCTTCAAAAATCATTTTCCTATACACTAGCTTCAGTTCCACACAGCTTGTTTGTGACTCACCAATCTTTTGATCTGGTGGAATGTTCCTGCTTGGACATCATGGTTCAGGGTTGAATTCAGCTTAAATCTGCAGCATATATAAACCTGAGACTGAAGAGACCATTTGTTTATCTTATTACCAAGGCTGAGTCATGCTCTATGGCAGATTTACTATTAACCACTCATCTTAGTGCCAAAAAAATCTCTCCTAGCAGTAGGGCTTTACTGGGCTGTGCACTATGCAAGCAGATGGACAGCCCTTGTCCAGAAAGGGTAATGAAGGAATGGAGTGTTTAACTACTGTCCTTGTCTTTCCTGTGTCAATACTAGTGAAAAGCACTGTTGCTTCAGATAAGAAATCTTTCTCCTCTACCTTCCCAGAACTAGATTCAGAAATTCATCATGACTAGAGGGCAGATTTTATAACAGTTGTTGCAAAGGCAGAGGATGTATAGACATTCACATGATGAGCAAAAAAAAGGACCTGATCGGCAAGAAAAAGTATCAAAATGACAATTAAGAAAAAACTCTTGCACTGAAAGCAGTTTTGTGGGTAAATAGGAGCCAGTGTGCAGTAAAGGTCCTTACACTCTTAAGATCCCTTTAAGAGGGATCACAAAGGACATCACAAAGGGTTAATTACAACGATATTACCATTAAGTATCAGTTTCAATATTTCCCATAAGTTGTATCTTTTAAGACTTGGTTTCAAATTATATATGCTGTGCTTGTGTTCTACATGGTATGTTTAACTTTGAGAATTTTATATCCTAGTCAACTATCAGAAATAATAGTTGAAATCAGAGCTCTTTACACAAATAGAGCTTTTGCAAGCACAATGTTTTCCAAGGGAAACAGCTACTGGAAATAAGAATTAACTAAAAATCTAGATTAAGAGAGAGAATGCGGGAAAAAGATCACATTTCAGACTTGAATTTGGCATGCTACTTCATACTAAAAGTTTATTCATTCTTAATGGACAGTTAATGTTTTCCTAGCCAACATTCTAACCAACTGCAACTAAAAATCCTTCTCTGACCCATTCCTAGGAGGAACACATGTAAAGCTATGCTTTCTGTGCCAATTTTGAAATTCATTTAATTTGGAGTATATCACAACAGTTGCAGTTTGGCAAAGTCATCGCAGAGGTTTCTTGCAGCAGAGATAACTTATTAAACTGCAAAAGATTAAGAAACTGTGGAAAAAACCAAAAGCATCTTCATTCCTTTCTTGTGCCTATAGCTTTCTTCTCACTGTCACACTTCTGAGTGAGAGGGCAGATGAGGCATAGTTTAAAAAAAAAGATATTAAGAAGGAGCAAAAATGGGACAGAGAAAAATAAATTTCTTAACGTGGAACACACATATGGGAAAAGGACATAGTAGAAACAGATGTTGATATATAACATCATCTCATCATGATGCAACTGACTAACCTCACTGGAGGTCATGCAGCGTAGGAAGAGTTTTCATTTTCATTTGGAGAAACATAAAGGTCACCATTCAAACGAACTAGCTGCGGGAAGCTTTCCTGTCTGTGTTTCTTTTTCCAAATAATCTTTAAAATGAGGTCTGGCTCTCAATCTTGTTTAAGGGTGGGACCTCCTCAAACTCTTGTCTTCTTTTCTTGTGGAGACTAAAGAGAAGCAAATAGCTCTTTGGGATGTTTTGTTTCCATGTTAAACCTCTCCCATGTTTGCTCCCTGAGGGTACACAGAAAACCAGGGTAGACCAAGTGCCCTAACAAGTGAGAATTTTCCCAGCTTTAATTTACTTTGGAGATTTTCACTGATTGTTTTAAGCAAAGCTTCCTGACACATAACTCTCACTGCTGCAAACTTATCTACTTCCTTAGGTGGACCCTGAAAAGATAACAGTAACTGTTTGCTACAGGATGCCTTTCAGCACTGATGCTCCCATCTTCTCTAGCACTTAAGTGAGGGAGGAAGGGAGTACCATATTGCTTATCTTTTGAAGATGAGGATAAGCAGCAGAATTATATTTGATGTTAAAAGGTTTCAGAATAAATTTATTTTAATTATGAAAAAGGGAAATTATGCAACAGTTCTGCAGTATAACTTTGACAAATACTGAATTTAAAAGTATCAGACTGCATTAAACTGCTACTGAGTCTGAACTCCAACACTTAACATTAGTTTGAAAAAAAAACCTAAGTATAAAGAACTATAAAACTATCATCTCTGTTGTCTATTTTCACTTTTTGGTCTTCCGTGAGCACTTTAGGCTAAGTTTAACTTTCTCTATTACACTGAAAAACATACTAGGCACAAACACAATGAGCCAGGTTCAGAAAATAAGTTATGAAAAAATGATCATATTTCACCATTAAAATAATTTTCTCTTTACTGCTACTGCTTGAGCATGGTAGATAAGTGACATTATAGACTCACTCTCTGAACATTTTTAAATTATAACAACCCAGCTTTTTACTTGAGTCCTTTCTTGCAAATCTAGTGCAAGTGCTTTCAGTGTGGTTACATAGAGTATGTGCTGAAAATCTGAATTTGTCTTCTCATATTTAGTGCCACAGTTCAGTTCTAGAAGCATTTCCAGCTGATTTTAGGCAGATGTAAATTGATGTATGCTTTCTCTTTATTCCCCTCAGTATATCTAGCACAATATACATCCCCTAAATAGGTGCACATTTCTCACCTAGCAGTTCCAAACCAAACAAAGCCCTGAGTGGAGCTGGAATTCAGCAACACAGTAACACAGCATCTGCATGCCCAGGAACATCAGCAGCCTGACCTAACTACTCCTGTGAGCTTGTATTGCTACACTGAGTGCAATCCACCTGCTGGTCTGTAATTAATAGTGCTTATATAGCATTAAGAGAGTACAAAGAAGATGCCAGAAGTCTTTAGATAATATTTCCTAAGGATTTTCATTTCCTTTTTCAGCTTCATACATCCTCCCAGCATATCTCCAGACAAAGCATTAATTTAGATTTTGTAATGAACTGCCTATATCTTCCATTATGAAGTACTGCAAGGACATCAAACCAGAGACAGGTGTCCCTTGCTGACCTCAAGTTACATCACATCATTAAATGTCTTTTATGTGGCAAGAAGAATTGAAAAATGAAAGTAAAGGAAAGGAGAAAATGCTATGCAATGGCAGGGCCATTACCACCTGCATGATTAGGAGCAGATGCAGCTATTCAGTCTCTCCAACTGATAGAGAAAATGTTCTATCTTTAAAGGAAGGTTGAAGCCATAAAAATATACTTAGACCATGCTATTCCCAGGTCATCGATATCTCAGGAGGCAGACTTTGCCCTCCTGTCCTAGCTACATCTGTGCCATAAATGTCCCTGCTCAGTGGGGGGTGAGTAATACAAAAAAAAAGGAAGAAAAAATACGTGCAAGACAGGTCTCAGGAAAAAGCTCTCATGTGGAAGATATGCTGTGTATTTGCTGAGGGTGTGGGGAAAGAAATTACAGAGAAGGGACTAAGCAAGAAGTATCAAATAGAAAACGAAATGCTGCTTTTTTCTATGCTGTTAAACCTTCCATTCACTCAGTGTAAAAATATGGTTTTTTAGATTAGGTCAATAACAAAAGAAAAGTAAACAGTTCTGTGAAAAAGTACAGTGCATATCAACTCTTCAGCCATTAGCAGCAAAATGGGAAACAAAATATACTTGGAATTTCCAAGTATATTCTATAAAAAACTGAAGTAACACCATTCCACAAGACAATGTGAAAGACAGTCCACTGGGATGATAAAATGTTCACTCTAATTATCTCTCCAACATAGGGTCCTTGTTCAAAATTATCAAACAAATTCAGTCCTGATTGAAAGAATGTGAGCTCTATCCGTCTAAATGACTTTTCCTCACAACTGATGGTAACAACTGAGGAAAGCAGGGTATCCTAAGGATGACTTTGATAGAGGCATTTGTTTCTTCTTTAGTAGGTCTATCAGTCAGAAGATTTTCTACGAAAAGGAAGGAATTACCTTACTGGAATTGAAGAAGTGTTCTACTTCCCTACACTAATTTGTTTTCTTCTTTCAAGTTTAAAATTAATAGATTACTACACAGAAGAGAAATTCTAAGAGAAAACTCAGGCTGTAGTAGCTCTTTGTTGTTCAGCTATTGGCAATTAAAGTATTAATGTTAAATACAAAAACAAGGAAGCACCACATGAGTAGAACTAAATATGAACAGTTAATGAGTTCTAAATAGAGGCACAAGTCAGATTTCTCATTAAGCTTTCTAAAAGAAAACGTATCCAGGATTATGTAACTATAGAGATTAGTTTTTTACTTTGCTCTGAAGTTAATTTTTATATTGCATATAGCAATTTTTTAAAATTATTTCACAGCCTTATTGGCAAAGATAAGTTAATATCTAATAGGTCTAGTGACACAATTCATCATACTATACTATACTATACCAAGTATATTTTTTTCTGAATTAAATCCATGAGAATCAGAAATAAAAGCAGCAGAGGGTAACTACAGCTGAATTATAACAATAGACTAATAAAGAGAGCGTGTCCAAGAACAAAGTCCAGCCCAAAAAAAGTTGTAGAAGAAGAAACCAGATTAAAAATCCATATAACAGTAATTGCCTATAGCATGATGAGCCAAATTAATCTCTGGAGTTTCATGAGAGTTGAATTTGGCTTTAAGCAAGATTCTTGTTTATGGGAAATTCTGATGATGGGAAAGAACTATAATGTTTTCAATGAAACCATTTTCAATGAAAGCTAACATTCAAAAATCAAAGTGGAATTTCAGAATGTTATCTGAATTATGCAAGCCATCCTCATCCAAATGTTCATTTCTCTCAGAAACAGGCAGTGAAAAGAACTATGTCTATTCATCAGTGATGCACATCCACACCTACTGGGGCTACTTGTTTATGTAAAAGTACCAAAGGAGCAACAAGTCACCTGGAGGAGATTTCTATACTTCAAGTATTCATGATCCTCCTCAATATAGTACTGCATGGAGAACAGATATGCTTTACAGAATATTTGGTGTTCTTAAATTCTCACATATCCAATGTATTTGTCTATCAAGGTATGTGGACATTCATCCCTATATGCTTATATATGTGCACACATGTGCCTTCCTGTCTCTTACTCCTCCACCCCTCACAAAACAAACTAATAGGGTGATGATTCCATTTTAATATGCTATTTTTTGATCTGAGACAGACAAAAACAAATCTACAATAAACACAGAAATAGTTATAAGATTTGTAAATGTGTAAGCACTCAGGCTTTCTCTTTTGTGTATCTCAGACAACAAGATCCGTCACTACTACGTGATATTGCAACATAAATATACATGAACACACATGTCAAACATATTAATTTACCTCAAAATCTACAAGGAAAGTTTATAGCCTCATCATAGTTAACATTTTCACCTGTAGGGAAAAAATAGGTACTGCTGTATAATCACTGTTTATAGAGAACAAAGAGTGGATGAAGGTGAAGACCAGAGGCCTAAGTGTTTAATTGTTGGAGTGAGAGCTCCTCTGGACCCAGGCCCAGAGGAAAACCAAAGCACAAGAATTGAATTAAAACCTTTGGATAAGCTGAGATATATGAAATCACACCAAAGTGAAATAGAAATATAGATTTTTAACTCTTAGTAGAAAAATATGCTAAGTGCCTTAAACATTAAAAAGCTGCAGCAAAGAGACCTTAAACACAGTTTGTACTGCAGCAGTTTCACCCTTTCACAGAATTTCCTTACTTTAGACAAAACTTAGATAGAACTATATTGTTCACATTTTTTCGAGAGTGTTCACATAAACAATAAGAGTTGATAAAAACTATACACGCAAATTCGTGTGATGCCGAGGTAAGACTTGTGTAAGATTTACAATCATTAGAATTAGACCAGGATAGGTTAAGAAAAGAAAACTAGAATCGTGTGTTAATTTTATTGGTTAATTAACAAATATAATCTGAGCTAATTCTGCAACTGCTCAACAACAATGACGACGATGACCACCACCATCAACTTCTCCAATACCATCAAGCTTAGCCCGTTGTCGCTGCCGCTGCTGCTTTGCTTTATCGTGTATCCCCTTCGAACTCTACCTTCAGAAACTATGGAACTGCAAAATAAAGGACTTTAGCGAAGCAGCAGCCTCCTCTGCTCTTTCACCCTCGGCCGAAAAGGGAGGGTGTCCTGTCACATCTCAACATTTAATGTTGTTTTATTAAGTTTCATGGCAGCTTTTAAGTTACTCCAGCCTTCTACACAAATAAAGGGATTGCATCATGCTGGAAGAAGAATGACACAGCACTGACACTGTAGGGAGTTTTTCAGTGGGAATTCCCAGCACCTGGAAGGGATTAGACCAATCATTGCATGCAAGTAGGTATGCATTTTGCTCACTTAATCAAAGAATTGGAAGACCAGCAATGGCAAAATGCAATGGGGAAAAAAACCCTCTCTGTCTCAGAGGTGATCCCCTGTTTTGATGTGCAGAAGACAACTGTAGACAGGCCCTTTCAGCAGCAGCTTGTGTGTCCTGACCCAAACTTCCAACACGTTAGCTCCTCATCTCTTTTCTGGAAGCATTCCCAGTCCAGAGACATCCTTGGATCACATGGTCCCTTTAATTCCCACTAGTAAATATGTTTTGGTCTTGGTGGAGTCAGTTTTTCCTCCGAATTTCCCCTCTGATGAGAGGGAACTCTCAGCCACCACAATACTCACAGCCATTACCCCTGGCCAGCTGCAGTAAATCCTCCCCTATTCAGTCAGCTTATTACTGGAATGAAACATCAGTTTCATTCTATCACTGTCTTTGTTCCTCAAGTGTATCATTACAAGTCAACTGAGGGTCATATGTTACCATAACACCAAAGAACAGAAAGCCTGATAAGAGCCAGAAGAACAACTCACACTGATTTTAAAGGGTTTTGCCTCAATCCTTCAACAACTCTCGCACTAGAGAAGTAGATACAGTCCACAAGGTAAAATAACAGGAGGAGAAAACAGGAAAGTGGCTGCAACTTGGCCATCATTTAGGAAGCAGTTCTTAGTGTTTCAGTCTCCATCAGAACCATGGAGGAGACATACGGGGTGCTTCACTGTGTTTGTGCTGCTCAAAGGATTAAGATCAGCAAGAGCAGACCCCCTTCCTTAGGGCCTTCCCCTTTCAGCTTTTCTTTCAGGTGTGACATTAATGTCCAAAACAGAAGTGCAGTCACATTTTGTCTTTATTAAAGGCACCAGTGCATTTTTCTGGAGACCGGCTACTTTAAAACAGCTCTAACATGGTCATAGACAATGGTGGAATTGTCATGGAGAAGCTACTCTATCTATCATGTAATCTAAAAACATCAGAAAGTGACTCCTCAGCCATTCAAAACCAGTCAGAAAACTAGTATGTCAGCAAGAGAATGCATTACAGCACCTATGATTTATTTGTGGCTATCTATCAATACAAGATTAGTTTCCACCATGTGTATGAGAATTTTAAACCACAATGGCGATTGAATTTTCCCAGCAACAGCTTTAAGACCAGATAACAGCAAACTCCTGTAGAGGTAAATTAGGGTCTAAAATTACTTGTTTCACTGAAGTTCATGCTTGGTGCTAGTGTATATGCACATGTTTGCAAAAGGACAACCTAATCCTTTTTTATTGTCTGGTACTCCCTAGTCACCCCTGAAGCCCGTATTTAATTTACACATTGTGATCTTGGCATCCAGTATGATTTGCAACCGAGGAAAGTTGTCAGCTTCAGTTCTCCACATTACATTGTCTTCCAAATATTAAAAAATAATAATTTTAAAGCAGGAAGTTGAAGATGTAATCTTTTTGCTGGCCTGACCACAAATTAAAATGAGAAAGCATTGGAAAATCACGCTTTATGTCAAGCCATGGAAAACAGGGGAAGGTCAAGTCATATCTGGAAATTCTCTCAGACATCCTGCAAGGGCTGTACATGACTTAATGTTGTTGTTTCTGGCTGTTTTTTTCACTCTGGGAAGATATGTGACCAGACCTGAGCATACATGAACAGAAAAGGGTAATATAGCTCTGCAACAGCATTCAGTCATCTGTGATGGGCTTGTGTGCTCTTACTTGAAATTACACAGATCTTTAGGCTGATCCTATGGGACACAGATGCTGAAAGAAGTCATCCTACATTTTACTCCTTACTATCACCTGCATGGTGCCACCCAGTCTCTTGTCCCTGGACCGTTTCTGATGCTTTGCAGAGATGTTCAGTTCTGAGGACTTCAAAAATAAGCACTTGTCTTCATGGTACCCCCTTTTGGCTTGAGGTCCTTCTCATGAAACTTTACTCTCTTTGTGTCCTTCCTCTTTTCAAATACATTAATCACGTGATTTTCTCTAACACGTTCTGCTCCATAGCCCTATACTGGTGGTTATTGACAGGTTACATAAAACCCCTGTGTGCCGGTTCGGTTCGACACAGGGAAAAATGTAACATAAAAAGCTGGAGGGCCTTGGGGCAAAGCTGAGAGTTAACCCCATGCATTGTTATGCTTAACTTCCCTACACATACCCAAATCTCTGTCTTCCTCTTTTTCCTCTTACTTACCAAGGGCATTTTATTGGACTGGAATAACCTTCATGACTGCAAAAGATGGAATAGTATTTGGCACTATTAATATTTAGTAAATATTTGGGGTTTCGTTCATCTTCTCTGGACATAAGTATTTTGTCACACCTAGGAGTGGGGCATTCAATTCTAGACTATACATGCTAAAGAAAATACTACATTTGCATTACCAGACAAGCTGGCAAAGTCATTCTAAAGAAAGAAACTTAAGGAATGGTCACCAAATTAAATTATCATAAATAAATTTTTGCTAATACTGATAAGAAATAAAAATAAATACAGAACATGTAAAATAAATACAAACATGCAAACCTGCTATGCCTGAACAAGGCATAATAATCAAGTAATAACATTTGTCAGTGCCACTTCAGGATTTGCAGAACTGGCTCAGCCATTTCAGGAAAGCTGTGGGAAACACACTGACGTCTGAGCAGTTGCAGTTATTGTGGGCAGTAGATGGTAAACAGCTGGTAATCTCCTAAAAGCAGATGCCATGAACCACTAAATTAGCTCTATTAATTTAACAAATATTTTTCATAAATATATGTATGCATAAAAATTAAAAATATATTAAAAATACATAGAAAAAAATCTCATCTTTAGTATAGACTTTCATTCCAGATACTTGACACTTGACTGGAAGAACCACACCTAAATGTGCTCAGTTTCCATTAGGGTATCTGTTACAAGCAGTGCCCCTGGTATACCATCAGACAGGGAAATCAAATTCATTTCATGGTGCCCGAAACATTCCAACTGCAGGACATGGTTTATTTGTTTATTTTCACAACTCTCACAAAGGAAACCCATGAAATTCTGCATTGAAGGGAAATCTTTCCCAAGATCTAGTTACAAAAAGAAACTCTCCAAACTGTGTGTGGCCACATTCTCAGCTGTACCATTGTTCATTAGATGTAACTAAGGAGGAGGCTGAGGATGAGATCCATGAAAAACCAATGCATTTCTCCTATCCTGGGGGCAGTTTTTCACCAGCCCTGCCCTTCCATAGATGAAAGCAATCCAAGGGCTCTTCTAATCTATACCAGCTGCTTCACCATAGCCTCATGTTGGTCAGGACTTGCTGCAACACACCCAGGTCAGGTTGCCTTCTCCCTCTCTCCTGCTGAAATCTCCACCTATAAGGTTGGTATAAAGCATGACACAAGAAAACATTTCACATGGGAGGTGTGCACAGAAAGGATCACTATGCCAGGGAAACCTTACTGCTTCCCACACTCCTCTTAACACAGCAGCAGTGAAAAGGGAATGAAAGGGAGACCAGTGTCTAGTCTCTGTACCTATCAGATCTACTTATTCTTACCCATGGCCCCACCTTACAGTGGTCTTCAATGTAAGCCTGCAGAAATTACCTCCTCAAGACTAATAAGAACATTACCCATGAAAATTTATCATAAATCACAGGCCACTACTGTTCCCTAGGGATTTTACTTCCTGAATATCTTAGGATTTATGATAATCATGAGTTCATAGTGTGCCTTAAAAGTAAAAAAAGTGTGCTAACTTAGCACAATTTAGCAAATATAAATGGTGCAATGATTGAAAGGCTGGTTTTGTTCTGCAATTATGAGGTAATCCAATTCTGCAAACCAAAGTTCACCTTGGAAATAGGGGATAGGGTGGGATGGGCAAAGTCTCCCAGGTAGCCTAATGCCAAGATTTTGTAAGCCCAGCAACAGCAAAGTCATTGCTGCCTACTTACAGATCAGAGTCTCCAAATCCACACAGCACTGAGCATTTTTATCTCTCTGTCACTGCAATCTACAGCATCAACTCAGCAACATACTTCTTACAAGGGACAGAAAAAAAAGGAAAAAGAATAAAAATGCCACCAAAGGCACTGAACTTCTAGTGAGAAAGAAATATTTCTGTACAGAAAGTTTCTGAAGATGAAAGAGTGGGAGCAAAGCCCAGTGGACCCTCTCATGCCAGCAAATAATTTATCATCAAATGGTCACAACTGCTTTTTCTAAGACGTGATCAAAAGCTGCGGACATTACAAAAGCTTAGAAAAAGGCTTATGGTTCATTGTGAGATCTTCTTTACAGTACTCAACCATATAAACTCCATCACAAAAGCTGGCACACATGGTAAATGGACAGAAAAGAAATTTAAAATGGTGGGGAGGGTTAAGAGTGAAGTAATTTAAAACTGTGCAGATTTACTTCTTTTTTCACTGTCTGCTGCTGTATTGAATGTGTTGTTGGTCTCCAGTACAGCCTGATATTCCTAACTGAAATATGCAATAGGAATTTTTTTTTTCAAATAGCAGGAAAATAACAAACCCTATATGATAGAAGAAAATAGTTCTTGATCTTATTTGGTCATTTATATCTGTGGGGGTGAAAAAACAAAACAAAACATCCAAAGTGTAGAACTTATGCTTACAGTAAATGCAGATTAAAAGACAAATGAAAACATAAAAAAAATTTTGCCACTGAATTTAAATTTCCTCAAAAAGTAGCCTTTTGTATCAACATTTTCTGTGTTTTGCTCAAAAAAAACCCCAAAGACTCCCAAAATACACAGATATAAAAATTTTCATAAAGCTCTCTGGTGAAAAATTGTTGATTATCAAACCTTTAAAAGCTTGACAAAATGCTTTTAAAAGTCAAGCTTTACTTTTTTTGATTTATTTAGTTTAGTTGTTAAAAACCTTTTTCATAGAAAATTAATACATTCACTATACTCTGTGTATGCAGTTGCTCCTTAGAGTAATAACAGATTCCTATCAGATTCCCAGGCTGATAGAAGTCCTACGGGTGTAAGAGTCTCCAGCACTGGTCACCTCATGGCCTACCTCACAGGTTAGGCTCCACAGTGACATTTCGTCTAAAAGGTTTTGCTTAGAGGTAGAAGAGGCAAGCCTGGACTTCCATGTTTAAACACTGTTCATTCCATTAGAAGATCTCCTGCCAGAGTCCAAATTAAGTGAAAACCCAATCTTTATTGGATGGAATACAAGACACATCCCTTTGTATCTCTATGAGAAAGCAAAAATGCTGGATGGCCAAACTCAAGTACCAAGAACAGAAAGTACAATCAAATGGGGAGGTACTGAGAGTATGATGAAATGTACTGAAATTTGGATAATTTTTTTTTCTAAATGGCTGTGTACTAACTACCAATGTGACCATAATGAGTGAAGAATAAGTCATATCTTTGAAAAAGTGCCCAAGTGAATCCCATTTTATTGAAACTATGCTGGAAAGGCACAAATGCAGATTGATTCTAAATACATAAGGATTACTTTATTTTTAGTAGCCTTAATAAAGGAGAAAAATAAACTATTTCTTATTCCTATTGTTATCTGCAATACCCTGAAGTGAATGAACACCATGTCTCCTGCCCAGGATCCCTGTTAAAACAAATTCCATTTGTACATTTAAAAATCAGTACAAGGGGGAAACACGACAAAGCCTGAAATGTAAAACATCAAACTTTCTGCTTTAACTATTCAGATCTGGCATGCATACATATGGCTTTTAAACCCCAGCTTGTCCCCAGAGAGCATCAGAGCAGCCAAAAGATTGTTCCAATTAACACCTGCTACTATTGGTCCCAAAGGGTCATTCTGAGATCTGAGGATCTCAGAGCAAAGAACAGCTCCAGCAGCTGTAAAGAAAAGGACACAGGACCTTATGACACAATTCTTGCTGTGAGAGGGGAGAGATCTTCCAGTGTTTGGAAGAACTGTGTTAAAGGAGGTCTTAAGGCAAAGTCCCTAAATACATTTTGCAGTACTGGAAAAGTCAGGTCTGTGATATATGTTTTGCTGCACATAATGAAAGAAATTGTAAAACCGTTCAGTTTTAGTCAGCTTCTTCAAATGATCCAGTCTTTGCAAGAGAGATTCCTTTTTGGAGACAGAAGAGGGACTAATTTTTCCCAAAATTTCTTAGCAAAAAAGATGAAAATTGATAAGCCCATTTGGGAGAAGATAGTCGAATTTTGTTGTCCTCACAAGAGCAAAAACGTAACCTTTTCCAAAGCAATCCAGGTCTCTTGATTACACTAAAATGAACTTCCTATCTTCCCATGCTATACAACCACCAGCCTGTGGACAAACACATTTCCACTTAATGCTCTCATGGCCCAGGTCCTCCTCTTCCCCCATAGAATTCGTCCTTTGGACTTTTAGTCTCCCATATTCCACTACTCAGTGCTTGGCAAGAAATAAGTGAGGGGCAAGGGAAGAGCAGGACAGTCATGTGCCATCTGCCCATGGCATTTTTTTTGTCTCCTAGTGATTAATGGGTCTCAGGGAAGTTCCCATCTACTGACCTCCCTCAGCCTTGGTAATCCTACTTGGAGTACTTTTATGAGAATTTTCAAGCATTTCTTTTTTCTTGAGAAAAATCTAGAAAATTAAATTTAAAAAAAAATAAAGTGAATGCACTGTTATGTTCGTGCAGACATTTATCTAATGACTAATGTTATCCGTGTATATACAAAGTTATACAGGAGCATAAATGTTTCAAAATCTGATCCAACTCTGGTAAACCACTTTCAAAATCAGGAAATTCCAATGGAAAGGTTAGCTACATTTGCATCTGTATTATTTTCTGTTCTTGCTTCCATTTTTGGTGAAAATTTTAATATAATCCTAATCCCTTAGTCTAAACTATAAAATAAATAACAGGTTTAAACTGTCATTTAGTCTCAAGCTAATGATGCCACTCAAGCAAGTAAGAGACCATGGAGAGGAATTTTGTTTGTTCATATTGAAAATATTTTTTTTTAAAGCTGAAGGAATAAAAAAATGCTTTATAGTACAAGGAAATCAGACCCAAGTTTTGAAGAACAGCTGTGGTAAAGACCTCAGATCTGGGAAATTTCTGACTAAGAACCTTTCATCTTAAAAGTCTGTTTATAACATTGGACAAGTCTGCCTCTTTGAGCCAGCCTCAGAAGAGATGAGCTTCAGTACAATAAAGAAAACAAACAAAAAACCCTGAGGAAAATCAGACTGTAATGAATAATTTTTCAAGAATATCTAGTCCTTATAGTACATCCAGAAACCTGTCAGAACTGAACACTGACCACTAGCTTACACATTCAAGCAGGATACCTTTACAGACATAATTTTTAGCATATTATCAGCACTGAGATACATCAGAGTACTTACTGAGCTTGAAATTTGGCTCAAATACTATGCTACATATGAAAAGGGAAAAGAAGGAAAGGACAAAGGTGAACAAGAAGGAACAAATACCATGGAGCAGTTTGTACTTAACTACAGCACTCTACACTTATTGTTCAGAGCCATTTTCCAGATGCACGTGTGCCTGCAAGCAAGAAGAACTTTTCTGGTACACATGAGTACACCAGACTGGCTCCTTCTGCTGTTACACGTACAGCAGCAGCCAAACCATAAATGAGACCTAGACAGATTAAAAATTCACCCCATTCAGTATTCTTAATTTACCAGTCATTTGAATTAGCTACTCATGGTTTTTAAAGGGTTCGTAAAGATGAAAAAAAATAAGATTCAGCAAGCTACTTGAATTTCATACCTCAGGTGGTACATGAATCAGCATCATCACAACTTCACATTTTTCTCAAGGATTGATTCTCAGCTAAGGAAACAAAACTATTCTTTTCTTCCTCTAGTGATATACTTAGTTACTAATGAAGCATATCCAAAGCTAACCAAAAAGAGTGTTAAATTAAAGACAATTTGGAATATTAACAGCATTCAGCTGTGCTGCTGAAGCGGGGGTTGGGAGGGAGGTATTATCTGATTTGTGCCACACCCCAGCTGTGCTAATTGAGGTGGGAATCAGGAGGGAAAGACCAAGCCTCAAAAGGTAAGTCCAGGTTCTGTTTCATAACACTTCCCTTCATCATCTGTTCTACAGATCTTAAAAAAAAACAAAATCCAAACACTAGGACCAGTCTCAAAGAAAGTTACTCAATGAAAGTTGTCAGCCTAAAGCAGTGACAACTTATTTATTCATAGGACATATACAGTGCAGGAAGCTGAATGGAAAGCTTACTCCATGGCTTCTTGCCAACGGGCCTGCTCCCTGCCCTGAAAGACTACTGGATATTTTGTGAAATAAGAACAAAAACAATTAGTTATATAAGGCGCATATAGACTTTCAGCATATATATTCACTGCCACCTCTCAAAACTGAGCAAGAGTCATCAACACACAGCCTGCATTGGTGTTTATACCTTCTTTTCAGAGCACTGGTATTGTTCAGTCTCTCACACATCATTGCTGGGGGCAGGGGAAGGGAGAAGTGGCTCCTTCTGGTCGAGTGAGGGGGAGGAGGGAGGGGCCGGGTAACACCCGTTCCAAGCAATCACCTGTGAATTGTTTGTCTTGTATGCTTTGTTATTAGTATTTTTGCTGTTACTGTTCATTTTCTTATCTCATTGCTGTTTCCAGTAAATTGCCCTTATCCCAACCTGTGATCTTTAACCTCTTGTGCCTCCAATCCTCCTCTCCAGCCTCCCGAATGGGAGGAAGAGGGAAAAGGGGGGAGTGAGCAAGTGAGCAGCAGCTTGGTTTGGAGAATCTCCGTGGAAGCACTAGTTTGGGAAGTACCATTCCTAAACTGTGACAGACTTCTTTGATGGATTATGAATACAACAACCTGATCCAGTTTACCAGGATCTGATCTCAAAACTATATTTTTTCTATACTTCTCTTTCTAACTATTGCATTCATTTTGCCTTCTCCCCAATTGTACTGTGAAGTCTCTAGGGGAGGGACCACTATTTACATGTCTTTCCAGGGTTTTTTAATTATTAACAAACATGTACAGCTTTTCTGAAAACATCATAACGTCCTTTCCCTGTGGAGATTTCCTAGGCTTTGAACTTCAATGCACGAAGGATATTGTTGCCTATATACCCTCTGCAGTCTTTCAGTAGTACAATGGTTTTATCTAACTAGAGATCAGGTGGCCTAGATCAGAATAAATTTTCCATCCAGAAATAATGAAGTTCGATGTATTCCATCTCCACCACTCATTGCTAGAAAGAAGTGTAGGACCACCCTTCACCACTGATGGGACAACTATTTGTAGTATCTCATTTTAAACTGAACAAGGGAAATGATCCTGGTTCAAAATAACCCATCAGAAAAGGGTGTTTTTTTTCAGCCCCTGATCCAGTTTATTACATGGTCTCACAAAGATTTGAGCCAACAAAACTGAGAGAGAAGTGCCAATGATAGCGACAAAGTAGGGCAGTGGGTCCTTTGGTTTTTGTCCCATAGGGCATGGCCTTCTAGAATGAACTAAGCTTTTTAGAAACTGATTTTAACATTTGGACAGCACTCAAGTTTCAGTGAGAGCAACCACTGAGCTTTTTTAAGCACCTGGAAGCAGCAGACAAATGATGCAACACATTTTCCTGTTACATAGTTAAAGACAAGACTAAATATTAGGTTGGGGTGGTTTTGGTTTTTTTTTTTCTGTTGGGAGCTCATCCAAAAAGCAAGTAGTTTTTAAAAGCTGCTTTTCAAGCTATTTTTTAAAATACCTTTAAACTTGTGGCCTTTATGTTAGGTGTTTTATTCTATGTCTTAATTTGTCTCAACAGTACCACTTTTATTCCATTTAAGAATTTCTATGTTACAGTAGGTCCACTGTCTATCTAATTCAAGAGATTGGTGTCCAGAGCTTTGAAGAAAAAACAACATCCCTGTGTGTTCTGTCCATCAGAAGCAGTACTCTCACAGAGTTTTAAGGCCGCAAAGCTGTCCTCCTCCTGCTTCCAACTCCCATGTTGTCAGTGGTTTCAGTGTGCAGAATAGCACAGCCCATTAGAGAGGCTTGTGAAATGAGGAGAGGAAAAGGGACCTACTCCATTTCATTCAGGACATTATATCAGTTCCTGATATTTTCACTGGAAATTCATGACACAGGAAAGCCTTTACAAAAGTGAAAGGATTTCACACATGGGAAGCTTATCTTATCTCTGCTGCTCTTCCAAACTTTGTACTATATTCCAGGAACTATTGATTTTTTATTTATTTTTACATTTCTGGAATAGGTTCAAGAGAGTCCTATTCTGAACATTGAAAGAGGTGAAGGTCTTTTTTTTCATCTGGGAAAAACTGGAAGGTCCCAACATTTCATTGTATTACCTTATCACTTTAATCAGGCCAGGGACATATTTAACAAATGTTTCATGTTTAAAAGTTTCAGGGTAAGAAAATTATGGAAGCTAAACTGAATATGTTATATTGTCAGGTACTGTAAAACTATTTTATTTGCTTCTGATGGCTTGGGGACGGGCAAATTTTAAAGAGGACTATACCTACAAATTCACAACACTAAAGTTGGTAGCACATAAAATGCCACAAATCTACAAAAACAGGAAAAGCTCAATTAGAAAAATGCTTCTGAGATCTGAGTTGTAAAGAAAAAGCTCTAGCTCAGCTGTCTTCAATAGAAAATAAATGTTATTTCACAACTGACAAATAATTTTCAAGTTACTGCAACAATTAAAAATGGTATTCATATTTGTAGTGCAAAACTGCATATATTTTATTACCTGAAGAACCTTTTTTACTCTTTCATCTTCGTTTCTCCTCTAAAGAGTCTTGTGCAGAGGCATAGATGGCACAAGCAGCAAGGGTTTAAAGACAATTCTGTATATCAGAGAGTTGTATTAAAACTTCCTATCCATTCCTACATTGTACTTCAGTGGGGCCCAAGGCACAGAAGATCCAAAACTGAACAATGAGTATGAGGCATTTTTAAATGTTTTATATTAAAACTGTTTAATGTATATAACCTCAGAACCCTTATAATAGCATACAATTCTAAAGCCCTTTATTTACTTTTAATTGGACATTATATCAGTTCCTGATAATACATTTAGAAGTAAGCATACAACCCATAGTATTTAAGCCAGAATGAACAGAAATGTGTATAAGAAACTGCTTTGAATACAAAATAGTAATTGGTAGTTTCCAGCTCCTGGGGAAATAGTGAAAGTCAAAGTGGGTCCAGATAGCTTATCTTCATATAAAGAATTACTACTGAAAAAGGAAACTAAAAATATACAACATACACTGAAATCTGAACATGCTGAGGACTTGTGACACCAATCATCTAAAGGTCAGATTGTTACAAGCACTGACAGTAAAAATATTTCATGTTCTATTCTAATTTCCCAATTATTTCTACAGCTGGGACATGTGAAGTAATATGCTAGAGGTTACAAACTAATCAGTGCCTGAGCCAGGAGCAGAAGAAAAGTATCCAATTCTACACCCCGCTTTTTAATCAGCAGATAGCATAACCATAGGTTAGAACCATACACAGAACCATAGGTAAGAACAAACACATCTCCCGGTAAACGTTTTTCATTGGCTAACTATTTATAATGCACCATAATTTTACATATAGAAGTAGTGGTTTAAATTCTATTTAAAAAAAAAATTCTTTAGGAGAGTGTGTTGACATTTTGTTCCCTTCATTCTATGTCTGTTTTTCCATTATTTGCACCTGGAAAAATTAAATCCTCAGAATAAACAAAAATATTGACATGGGCCTTTTTGCTTTGACATTGTAAGCTAGCAGAATAAAGTATTTTTTCTTCCCCACATACTTTCACACATTTTTCAGGTTTCTTTCTCAAGAGAAGCTGTATACATCCCAGTTGCATCTTTTGTATTTCCCCTATTTAATCCTCTTTTCCCACAACTGCCTCTTGAAGCAACAAGCCAAATGTTTAAGAAAGAAGCATGCTCCTTGAAAGCCACTGGCCCTGATCTCTCTGTTTTTATTTTCCTTTCTTTACAGTTCATTTGTAATATTATTCAAGCCACTGTTCTAGTGAAAATGCTGACTTGCTAATAGGACTAGGATCATCCTAGCAATGGCACTTATCATAAGAGCAAGAGAGATCCATCTGGTACTTTGGCTGTGTGACAGTCCTGAACTCTAAAGATTTGAGTTCAATTTTCTGCCCTACAGTAAATATCCTGTATGCCTTTTAGCAAAATACCATTAGTCTATCCAAACTCCATTGGTGGAGCATAGGTAACATTTTCCTGCTCTCCTATAGAGACACATCAGGATGCTTAGTCACTAGAAGTATAATCCCTTCCTCTTCACTTCTTCTTTCTTTTTACTTTGTTTTGTTCTACTGCCACTCCTCCTATCAGCAGCTTCCAACCACAGCTTGGAATAGCCACCATTTATTGGATTCTCATGACAAACTAGTACTGCATGTAAAGAAAGTCTCATAGAGTACTAGAAGAAAGCAGAATAAAATCAGCTTTTAAAGTGTGAAAGCACCCCTTCAGAAAATTTCAGTGTTGGCGTGCTAAGTGAAAAAATAGCTCAGTAAGGTGGGTCAAAAAGAAGGAAAAAAAAATCATGGGAAGAAACTTCAAAAGACATAATAAATTAATTATAAGCCATCATCAACTTCTGTTCACCCCAAAGCTCTAAGGGAACTCAAGGTCAAGTACTGAGACACTAAAATTGCTTTGGTACTAGAAGATGGCCAACATGAAGCTGATTCTTTTTTGGAAGTTTCAGAGAGACCCAAGGAAGACCTCACCAGTGAGTCTCACAGCCCCTGAAATGTTAGTGGAATTTATCCTACATATTAAAATTAATGGACATGTGGATGAATACGAATAGAGAAGAGTCAACACTATTTGTTTCTTGTGGTTTTTTACAAAAAATTTGTGCCTCACAAATTTATTTAATTTCTCTAAAGAAGCAATTAAGAATGTGGACAAGGAGTATCCCTTTGATGTGGTCTACTTGTATTTTCGAAAGGCATTCAGTAATATTCCTCACCCAAAGACTCTTAAATAATCTAAACAACATGGGAATGTCCTTGGATGGATAAAGTACTGTTAAGGAGATCAGAAACCAAGCCAAAGAACAAAAAGCCAGTGGAGTCCCACAGGGTTTTGTGCTGGGACCTGAGGCCCTCAGGGTATTCATAAATGAATTAAAGGGGGAAGAATACTGAGGTGACAAAGAATGGTGCTGACACGAAACTATTCAAGGCAGTAAAGAGGAGAGGCAGTTTCAGAAAAGCTCACGATAAGGAGTGGCTTGGCAAAGAAATGACAGTTGAAATTCAGCTTAGATATATGCATGTGGGGAAAAACAACCTGAATTTCACATATAAACTGTTGCTCCAGGCTGACTAATTCAAGGCAGGATGAAAATCTTGAGGATTTAGTAAATAGTTTGATGAAAACATAATCTCAATAATTTGTAACAGTCAAAAAAGACTGTGGAACACCAGCAGTCATAAGAACGGGATTATTCCACTATATAACTCCCTGACTCATCAGTATTGTGAAAATTGTGAGTGAGTCTGACCTCTCTTCCCCAAAAGAAGGAGAATTGGAAGAGTTATCAAAAAAGGACATGTAGTAGTATTGTAGGGAGCCCAAACCAGAAAACACTGATTAACTGAAGTTCCACAATCTGAAACGGAGACCATTTAATCTGAAATAAAGTAGTGATTTAAAAGATAACGAGTAAAATGTGAAAGAATTTTTACTATCCCTTTCAATATAATAACTAGAGAACAGCAAGATGATAAGGGCTAGATTCAAAAGCATCAGAAGGAACTACTTCTTGATCACTGTGCTGTTTAAGCTATGGCCATAGAAGACAAAGGTCATGCAGTTTCAAAAAGGGAATGGACAACCCACAGAAGAAAAATTCATCAAAGTCTTAGAGGCTTATGTAGACTCCTGGTTGCTGGGAGGATATTCTGGGGAAATATCAGTATGCAATTGCCTGTACTTACCTTCTCTTGTCATCTTCTACAGGTACTATTTCTGGTTTGGTTTTAAAACATTCATTGGTGCAGTCATGCTACGAATTTAGAACTGCAGATTCTGGGATAACTTCTTGTTCTTACATTTTCCTCAAATTTTACCTCAGCTTCATACTTGGCTTCACATATTAGTACTCAATCTCTGAATGCACATTGACAATGTCTGCTTTATAGACAGCAGTTTTATACAAGGGAGCATCAACAGAATAGGTGTAGGCATAAGGTTGTTGTAGTGATAAATCTTAATAGAATACTTGATCAGAACTTTCTCTACCTTCTCCTGCCCATTGAAGCTGCTTGCTTCCATGAGTAGAAATCAATGCTTGTCATTCTGGAGTCTATGTTCTGCACTATCATAGTCCTGTGCAGGGAGCAGCAGGTGGTTTCTGAACATCCCAGTCTCAGAGATCCTGGTGCAATAAGGTTCAGGACATATGAGGGAACCACTGCTCTGCTGACCATTCAGCTTTTGACTCCTTTGCATAATTTCTGCTTTTTTCCCGACATGAATCCAAGCAGGAAAGGCCTAAAGTAGCTGAAGAAAGTTGCATAAAAGTGGGAGGAGGGTGAACAAGGGTTCAAGGAGGGTGATATTTCCCAGCCTACTGTCTGGGCAGCAGCAGCAGTGACTTTCTAGCTCTTTCCAAACAGAAAGAATGAGAATCCTGCTTCTCCATTATTCCACTTTGACGGCTTCTTCTGTTTTGATTATCAATTCTTTGCATCGTACTCTCTCTCAGAAGACTGTACTACTGCTAGCACAAGGGGGCCTTGACACTTGCCAGTGGTGTTGCAATACATGAAGTCTGGTAGTCATGGCCATTCTCGGTATCTTGACCTTCTGTCCTACTAATGGGATCTGGATAGGATCCCTCAGATCCTGTTCTGCTTCACAGCTTTCCAGGCTGAGGAGGTAAAATGGGTGATCTGGCAGCAGGTTTAAGGCAATAAACAAGGAACCACTTTTCACTCAACATATCATTACAATGGGGAATCTATTACTATATGAGTTACACACTAAATAAAGAAATACAAAGGGTTCAGGAATCAGAACAATGCAAAGTATTATCATTGCTGAAAGTGCTCTGGATGCAGTTTCTAAAACCTTGCTCAAGGGAAACTGAACACAGAGTTCACTCAATGCATTCCTCTCTAGGCCTTTTCTGCTGGGCAGTGTCACAGGCTGATAAATTACATGGATCACTGGTCAGACAAGGACTGGCAGTTCACATGTTCTTACACTATGATTTCTGTAATTGATTGGTGTCTTTAACTCCTTGTCAGGAGTTAAAGGAGATGAAGGATGGATTGACTAGTAAAGTAACCTTTGGCAGAAGACAGTTTGAAATCCTTGGATGCCATTATAAATGTCAGTCATTATGTTTTATTGGACTGGGCACTACCAGCACACAGCAGTTAAGCTGACAGATTGATAATGAACCTAATAATATCTGCAGGGTGAAAGTGAAAGCAAGGAAGCTACGATTACGTTACCAACCAACCTGACTGCATTAGTAAGAAAAGGTGTTTCCTACTTAAAAGAGCTAAAGGTTCCAAATATGGACATATCTACATTTCTTCACCTAATATTGAAAAAACACACTAAACATTTTGTTCCTTTGGCTAAATGTTAGGAGAAATAATTCCTAGCTAACAACATACTGTTATATTAGTATTTAGCATATGGACTGTAAAACCCTTCTGAGGTCTCTGCCAGTACCAGGACTGACTGCATTCACAGCATGACACAGATCTTTGCTAGGGCAGTACTGCACTACAAAAGTTTTAGCCTAGGAAGGCACATACTGCACAAAAGATGAGAAGACAGAGAAGCAGCCAGACAAAATATTTTTGTGAACTTCATATTTAAAGTCAATTACTCCCACTGGGGCAGCTGTGCACTATTGCTCCCTGTGAATATTCAGAAAGAAATGAATAGTGATATTCAAAAATGGACTGTGATCAGTCATACCAAGGTCTGGATAAATATCAATAGCACCTGCAGGTATGTGACATTAAATGCATGTGCTAAGTCTGAGATATTTAGCATAAATTCTTCTTCCCTCAACAGGAATTCATCAGCGAGCACAATCAGATCCCTTGTTACAGAATATATAATTGTGTATGTGAAAACTGCACGTCACTGGAGACCCTACACCATGTCTTAAATGAGAGCGAAAACTACAAAAGAGAGACATGCTGAAGATTTTTGTTAGCATCAGAAAACAGTTATCCATTAGGGAAGCCAAGGGAAACCCAGAAAAAAAGAACCCAAAGGAAATTGGCATCTTGCCTTTTAGATGGAAGGCGTTCAAAAGTAAACTTCAGACAATGGCTCTAACACCTCCCCACTGATTTTTACCAGCCAAGTAACAATTTGCAGTCACAGCTCAAAACTGTGCCTGCAGCTCTAAAATGTCATTATGGAGTACTGTTTAATACTAAAGCAAAGATGACAACTGCATTTGTCTCCACAGGACTGAATTCTACAACAATGGAAGCAAACACTGCGGTCCAGATTCCAGGATCTTATGGACTCCTTTCCATTACAGGGTATGAAACAATGCAAATTAAACACAATGCTCATAAGCAGGATGTGTTCTACCAGCTACACAGTAAAAGTTATTTTCAGCTTTAGAGTTTCAACTATTGTTCCAGTTGTTTATAGGTAACGGAGGTTGGCCTACAAGTAACAGAAAGCAGGCTGTAATTTCATTTAAAGCTTTTCCACACAAAGAAAATGAAGAGGAAAGACTGGTCTCCAGACTCCTGTTCATTAGAAATAATACATCTGGATAGAAAAAGCTGTAATATCAATTTCTTCTGTAGAATGCAAACAAAACTATCCATATTCTGCCACACCAATATTAGTCTCCTTGACTCTGAGTTTTCACTTTGTCTGTTACAAAGTTACTGAAGTAATATTTTTCCAATCTTAAAAGTAGATTGTACTAGAAAAAAGTAGAAAAGTACTACCTAAAGTACTTAGGACATGTTCTGCATGGAATATGAAACAACAGACGTCTGTGCACCCTACCACTACCTTTTCATCTTAGTTGAGAGGTATCAGCCATGATTTTTCATTCTATTTAACTGTCCTATTCAGCCTACAATATTGATTGTGGCAGAGTCAGCCAAATCTCAACTTTTTTAGTAGCTCTATTGATGCAAACCTGGGGATTTTGAATATAACTTGCTCAGGCATGGCCATTGGCCATGATGATACCTCTAGTTCCCAAACTTGTGCTGAAAAGTACATATGCACAGAGGAAACATGCCTTTAATCAGAGCTAGTTAGAAGCTGTAACAGTTCCATAAAGTTTCCGGTAAAGAAAGAAAACACAATTTAAAAAAAGTTACACATACTAGAAGGGAAATGTACCATGTTTTCAGATTATAACCAATCAGAAATTATAATCATGGGAAAGTAAGGTTTGCTTCTTAACTTATAACCTTTTCATGTTCAGGGTTGACTTTGTAATGTTCAGAAGGTGACCTGATTTCAACAGCAATCCATACCACTGATTTTGATGGCAGAGCTGGTAGAGTACTCAAGCTTTCAAAGGTGGGTTGGGAATAGAAATCACAAGTGCTCACCAGTTATTTATTCAAGGTTAAAGAAATATTTGAAGTCTTCCTTTTCTGTATCTTTAGCGCAAAGCAAAGCTCTTTGTTTCCCATAAATATGGAGTTGCATCACTCTTATGAACTGTAAATAGCAGTTCAGCTCTTTGAAAGAAGTGTCAGTTGCTGCCTCAACAGTACCAACTGATCCTGTTTGCAAGGGCCAACTCTAGACTTGAACACACTCCATGTCTATAGAATGGATATCACACTTCTGACACTGGTCCTATGTTCTGACATACAATCAACAAATGGTTAATGGGTGAGTGATTAGGGATCCCAAAACAGAACTTGCCATTGAGTTGTTGCAGAGTAGTGCTCAGAACCACATTTAAAATCTTTATAATTAAAGAACTGTAGCATCAGCCTTAACATGATTAGATTTAGTACCCATGAAATGGGAAAAAAAACCCAATTGGAAAAAACCACCCACCAAAGAAAAAACAAGAAAACAAATTCCAAAAATCTACACAATTGCACTCTCTTTCAAAAGTAAGAAACACACAAGACCAAGAATGTTTCTTTTAAAAACAGCTGGAAGGAACATCTAAGAGAGTTAAAACCTTTCAAGCAGTATGGTATCTATCCAAAGGTGCCTAAAGAGACACATGCTGAATGCACACTGTTAGCGAGCCTTATGACGGAGCAAAATTATACCAACTCAGCCAAGTAGAAAGCTGCTACACATAATTAGTAAATTCAGAAAAATAAAATGTTATCCAAAAACCCCAACCAACCAAGCAAAATCATTAACTCATATAAGTTCAAAAATACCATGAAAACCCCCATGCTGGAGACATCAATGTTGCAAAAAATTTTCAAAAAACTAAAAAAACTGGGAGCAAAATAGCTACATATGTAGTGTAGCCTCTTGTTTAATATGATCTTTGTCCCTAAGAATGGGAAGGTGACATGTTTTATGCCAATTTTTAACTAGTATTGCAGTAGAGACTATCCACCTTATGGAAGTGCCAGCCATCTGAAAGGCTGCTTGGCTGCTCAGTGCAGACATGTATTGTTTACCGTATTCAACTACATTCCAGAGCGCCAAACTTCTTGGAACACCACTTAAATTTGTTTCCTGCTCCAAGGGACCTCAGTTTGCTCTCCAGAAGGAACAGGACTGGCAGAATCTGCCATTAAAAATCTGTCTCAGGAAGAGTTAATATCTCACTAACACACAGATGTTAACCTGAGATCATTTAAGGAAGAGAATGGATCAGAAAACATTCCAGTTTCACAGAGAGAAGCTTTCCATTTTCACTCTGAAGCCTCTAGCGTTCTGTTCCAATATCTAACCTGTTCTGTTTCTCATCAAAACCAGAAAAACTAGATTTACCAGACATTGTTTTCATCTAGATGGTCTCAATTTTAGAAGACTGTAAAGTTTTTTGCATTCAAGTGCAATTCAGACCATGAAAGACCAGGTACCCTCAGTTGGCATGGTCTGAGTACATGCAGGATGCTCTCACCATCTGTCAGGCTTTGAATGTCATACTCATTTCCCAGATGCTTTGGGGCACTGGGAGGGCACTTCTGTGCCAAAGATTTAGCAGGAATTATATTCTGTTGTTTAGCTGGCTGGCTGATTTGCCTATTACTTCTCCCTTCAGATGGCTCTTTCTCATTCAAACCACATGCAGCCATTTTTTCAACCACCTTCAGGGTCCTTCTCAAAACTAACTACTCCATAATGCAAAAATCCCCTGCCATTTTTACTGTAGTACAAATGTAAAGCAGAACTAATAACTGTATTCAGAATACCTCAAGCTATAAATAACAAAGTTTTGCTAATTTTATGTGAAGTCACCTAAAGTCAACTATACCAATTCTGAAGACCGAGTCACTCGTCCTAAAGGTTTAACCATTCCACTATAGATATTAGTTACTTAGAGCTGTGACGGTTTTTTTATAGGGCTTTTTAAAAAACATAAAACCAAGATGTATATTAATATTTGCAAGAAATAGAACTGTGATATGCCTGAATTTTAGAAGGTTTTATGGTCAGTAATTGTGGTATTTTTAAGATAGCCAAAATTTGAACAGAAGAAAGTCTCGTAATTGGCAATAGCTTCTAGGTTGCAGCATGAAATACTGAATTCAAATTTATTGTTGTAAGACTTCCAAAATCCTGCCTATATGGTCAAAGATAGAACCCGGTGCACTAGATCCTGCATGTGAGAACTGTCAGGGTTCCGTTCTTACTGACTTAAGAATCAATAGACTGAGATTGAAAGGCTCCTCAATGGCTCAAGAAAAGTGGATAGAGTCAAGATAGAGAATCCTAGTTGCTTGTCCTTCCTGAAATTGATGCTAATTTTGCAATGTACTTTACTGGGATGAGATTTCAACCATATATGACATCCAGAAACTGAACTTTGATGCCTGTCTTGCTTTCTTTTTGACTGCAGAGGGTTTAAGTTTCTAACTAATTTAATTTCTAACTCATTTGGTTGAAGAGTGGAAGTTCTGCTTCCTACCTAGATTTCCTAGACTTCTCTCCCTTCTTTTCAAATGTCAGTTATTATCCAGCATCTCAGAAACAAACTAGTGGGTATTTAAAACACTTGCCAACAGAAATACCTTAATAAGGAAGTTACATAAAGTACAAGCTCAAGCACTGCCTAATCAGTTTAAGCACATCAGGTTTTAATCACTCAACTGGAAAACTAACATTTGCTCAGCTTGGAAACTCTAATTCTTTGTGCTTACTGGTGTAAAAAAATGTGCAGTTATCTCCAGCACAGTGTTTATTCACTACCTGTGCAAGCATCCACTGCTTGGTTAGATTAAGCTGACAAAATTCCAAAGGTATTTGGAATTCCCAAGGAAAATGTTAAAACAAATCTTTAATGCTTGGAAGAATCCTGTTCTCTTCTCTTCCACATTCTCTGGTGTGAAAATTGGTATGCTTCTAATGTCAGTAAAGTTTTGACTTCTAATGTCAGTAAAGTTTTGAGCTGGTCCTATTTTTTCGTTAAAATATGCTATTGAAGATGAACAATTCAGGTAACAAATGTTGCTCTTCTTTTACCAGCAACTCAACAGCTGTGGGCAAGGCTATCCTATTCAGATAGGAAACCAAGACAAGCTTTGACTTACCCTGCCTGGAAGGAAGTACAGAAGTAGAAGTACAGATTATATATAACCTGGATAAGCTGAAAACCTTGTCATGCAGGCTAGCAAAGTACTGTCTTTTTCTTTTATTTAGCGTGTATCTGAAGAAGGTTGGCTCATCCAGGAGCATGAGAGAAGGTATTTCAGGGTGCAAAACAGTTAAGTTTTCATTTCCAGGACAACTCTGGTTGTTGTTTCTCACAAAGCTTTGCATAAACAGCCTGCGAACTGTTTTGATCTATTAGTCATAATCTTGCATTATTATTGTTTGCCAATAAACAAAATTATATTTGCAGTGTTTTTTATATTTCAGCATATTTGTCCTTTCACTCTTTCAGGAAGACAAATAAGAATCGAATTGTTCTTTTTCCTCTTCCTAATAAAGTCTATATTTCTTCCTTTAGTCATCTCATTGATTTCAGCACGCTCTGTTTGGTTTTTGACTGAGATACTGTATTAGTATACTGTATATGTATTATAAACCTCTCTCTTCTCTTTTTCCTGTATCTTACTCAACTTCAATTTTCACTCATATTTTTTTTAGCTCTGTTACTCTTACTCCCTTTTCTATCACTGATAATGTGAAGTTTTTTCTACCTGTCATCTCACATATATTTTCTTGGAGTTAGCAAGGACTTCTCAGTTTTGTATCACTGTTTTCATCTCTAAATTTCTCTCCTAGAACTGCCAACTGGCTACAGTTTCTTTAGCAAGAAGCACAGCTTCTAGAACTACTGCACAAACACAAGATGATGGATGTATGCAGAGCAGATATTCTTAGGTGATCAAGCTGAATTTCTGTCCTCACACATCCTTTGTCTTCTCTCATTTAGCATCATTTTCTCTCTCTGCATTTGATGAATTCTTATTTCACTGTCTCCCCAATTAGCCTTTTGCAGCCATCTTGCCAACAATTCTGCTGTTCACAAGTCTCTGACCCTCCTAATCCTTTCTGTTCTGTTTCATGCAGGTTCCTATATGCATTCCTCAGTGTTTGATAGCTTTATTCTGTTTACTGGACATCCATCCACCCATCCATCCATCCATCCATCCATCCATCCATCCATCCATCCATCCATCCATCCATCCATCCTTCCCTTTGTCAATTTTTTTTGTCATGCTTTACTAGCAATGGCTTCAGGATGGTGGATTCCCTTGGTTTTAACTGCATCCCTCTGCTCTCCTTATATAGAGAGAGAAAAGCAGATAAAGCTGACTATACTGAATAAGGCAGGATGAGAACCCATTCCAGCCCAAACCAGTGAGTGTTCTACTTAAGAAGCTGGCTCTTTACCAGCTTCTTTTTGGCTCAACTAAACTACAAGGCAGAAATCACAGAAATATATGGTACTGACCATTTTTTCTTCTGTATGTTGTTTAATCTATCATAAGATTCAAATTGTACTGTCTTACACTGCAAAATAATCTGAAATTTTAATGGAAAATACTAGACATAATGCTAGCTGTGATAATGGAAACGGAGTCCGAATCTTCGATGCAATAAAAGTAGTATGTCCACAGAATTGCAACAGGCAGATAAGGAATATAGTAACTGACTTGTATTATGGTCTCTACACACACAAACTTCTTAAGCTCATTATCTTCACAGAATCACAGAATATTCTGAGTTGGAAGGGATGCACAAGGATCACTGAGTCCAGCTCCTGGTCCAGCACAGCACCATTGCCAAGAACCACATCATGTGCCCAAGAGTACTGTCTAAATTACTCTTGAGCTCTGTAAGTCTTGGTGCTGTGACCACTTCCATGGGAAGCCTGTTGCAGTGCCCAACCACCCTCTGGGTGAAGAACCTTTTCCTAATATCCAAACTAAATCACCCTCAGTGCAGCTTCAGGCCATTCCCTCCTGTCTTGTTACTGGTCACCAGAGAGAAGAGATCAGTGTCTGCCCCTCCACTTCCCCTCACAAGGATGTTGTAGACTGCAATGAGGTTTCCCCTCAGTCTCCTCTTCTCCAGGCTGAACAGACCAAGAGTGACCTCAGTCACTCCTCATATGGCTTCCCCTCAAGGCCCTTCATCATCTTCATGGCCCTCCTTTGGACACCCTCTAATAGCTTTATGTCCTTCTTGTATTGTGGCACCCAAAACTGCACACAGGACTTGAGGTGAGGCTGCCCCAGTGCAGAGCACAGCGGGACAGTTCTCTCCCTTGCCTGGCTGGTGATGCTGTGCCTGATGCCCCCTGGGACAGGGCTGGCCCTCCTGGCTGCCAGGGCACTGCTGGCTCATGTTCAACTTGCCAGTGACCAGGATCCATGGCGCTGCTCTCCAGCCTCTCATTCCCCAGTCTGTCCATACATCCAGGACTGCCCCATCCCAGATGCAGAATCCATCACTTTCCCTTGCTGAACTCCACAGTTTTGGTGACTGCCCTGCCCTCTAATTTGTCAAGGTCTCTCCACAGGGCCCCTCTGCCTTCTAGGGAGTCAACAGCCCCTCCCAGTTTTGTATCATCTGCAAACTTGCCTAGGATCCCTTCCAGTCCTGCCTCCAAGTCATCTATGAAGATGTTGAAGAGCACAGGGTTGGGGATGGAGCCCTGTGGAACCCCACTAGTGACAGGTCACCAGTCTGATGCCAATCCATTCACTATAACCCTTTGTGCCTGACCCATGAGCCAGGTGCTCACATACCACATGATGTGTTTATCCAGCTATTTTCATTCAGACAGTTTGTAAATGGACAGTACCACATACCTGTAAGAGTGAAAGGGATATTCAAGAAAACAGTAAATACTGCCAACTATAAACAAAGAAGTGCTCACAGACAGCTGAAACTTCACAAAGTCACAAAGGCTATGTCTACATTAGCAAACAATACAAGTGGATCTGTAGGTCTAAGCAGTATTTTCTGAAACTCCCACATCTTAGCTGTCTGCTTTTTATGGAATTTCAGGTCAGACTAGGTTCATTTTGGTCACTTATAAGGAAAGTGGTCATGAATATGGTTTGAAGTTGCCTCAAGGCCCAGTTCTTGCTGCTGGTGTCTCTCAGAGGCTGCTTTGCATTTGGCATGCTTCTAATTTAATTTCCATTGAATGGAGCCTTGTTCTTATGCACCAAATAACTGAACTAATATTTAACAAATTTATTTTAATCTCTAGAAAATTGTACTCACTTTACTTTGAGTAGTGGAGTTTTGATATAAGTTGTGGTCAGGTGTAATTATCTTAAAAGAAACCATCAGTCTGTCAGGTTCAGTATCTAGACACCTGGAACAAAATACTAAGAGAACCATTTGCAATTCTGACAACTGAAATGGGGTGGTGGTGTTTGTTTTGTTTGAAAGATTTGTGTAAATTAGTTGACTGCGCATTCAAGAAGTTTGTAAATTGTCTAAAATTTATTTCACTTTGACAACCCACAGAAAATTAAAGGAGGTAGTAATGCTAGATAGCATCTTGTTAAATCCTCATCTCTGAGCTCTGATGCTGTTTATTTTTCATGCACTCCAAAGTCTCTCTCTAAGTAGATATTTATCCTTCTTCATTCACAGATGATAGTCCACTTTGAGGCACATGAGGCAATTTATAAATCAATACAAAAAAACTCAAAATTACACTTAACAGCAATAGCTCCACTTACACAGTCCCTGCGGCAAAAAAATTTGGAAGCAGCATGGAAAAGCCAATGCAATCATTGTGGTATTTTAAATTACTCACAATATTGTGCAACACAAGTATGTTACACTATATTGGAAAATAAATGTTTTTATAAGGCACTATTTAAGAAAAAGGTGAATAAAAAAGGTTTTATGCAAGATCAAGATTACAACTGGAACTATCAGTTATTCCCTGTTTTTGTGTTTTTGAACAAAAATTGTATTTTTTCTTGCTCTCCCCCCCCTCCCCCCCAGGATATGTGCCAATGGAAAGTCTGATCAACTTTAAAAAACAAATAGGTTTGTGTGGCTGCTAGTGATATTCACTGGCCAATTCTTAAGAAAGGTTAGTGAAATTTTGGGAGCCAAAAGGTAATCATTATTTTTTAAAAGTTCTAATTAAGATGTCAGACGGGGCAGTGGAATGTATTTAGAATCCCATGTAATTTGATTGTGTTGGCCTGTTTAGATAAATTGCTTTGGAAAGACAAATAAACCAGCTACTTAAAATGTCCAAGAGGGCCAGGCTTCATTCCAGTTTCAAGCAATGGCTGAAGCAATAGCCTTTTGTAACTATCAGCCAATCCAACAATAGACATACAAGTGTCAAAGTATGACAGAAAGAATGATACAAGCGCCTGGATCACCATCACTAACAGAATAAATCACACACAGTGTTATTTAACGGCAAATGCTCAGCTCTTTTTGCCTTTGAACTGCAGACCTTTGGAGACCATATTAAAGGAAATGAACACCCAAAGTTTGAACCATCTGAAGATGAGGCATTGTCCTACATAAACTCCTGGGACTATTTGGGTTAGTTTAGTTCCGTTCACTACATGTGCTAAATCCGTATGACAAACCCAGGACTTAGAACCTATTAATACCGTGCTATCAGTAACCTGAGGCTCTAAAATCCATACCATTATCCTTGAAAACCAAAATAGTCTGACCCAGTAATGTAGCCTTTTTATCAATTTGCACCACAAAGAACTTTACATACACTCTGCTCCCTTTTCCTTTCATCAACAAGGAGAGGCAACGGGTGGAAAGGATTAGAAAAGGGTATTTGTTTTCCAGAGGCAGTAGCTTTATACTTTCTTGTCCTTGCCTCCATCACTGTAGGGTAGGTTTAGGCATGGACAGCTTTCCCAGGAGGAGGCCAATGGGCTTCTTGGTAGTCTATCCCAATGGCACACTTTTGGTGCTCTTCTTGGAGCAGCTTTTCTTTTCTGACTGATGATTTTTATCTCCTGCACTAATGCAAAGTGCAAGATTTTTTCCAGTCTTCATGATTCTATGATTTAAATGCTTGGTAGTGATTTAGCTTCACTCGTGTTTTTGGATTTTTGTGCTGTTGATCCCAACCCAGTTTTTCCTGCCCTTTGCATCTCATGTGACACAACCACGGCTCAGTTTCAGGGGCTCAGAAGGGAAACTGTGAAGTTGCCAGAACAGATGAAACAAAACTTCCTCTCTGAGCTGGGGGCACAGCAAACACAGTAGTGCTCTGTGGCACTTTGGCATAGCAGCAGGGGTGTGCTGCCTTCCCAGGTCCCCTTCTTGTTCTCAGACTGTACTACGGATTATGCTCTGAACTCCCTTCCAGGGTAGCAGGACACTTGACTAACTGTCATTAGCCATTAGCCAGGCAGCCCCAAGGATAAGAAACGTATTTGCTCTTACTTGGGCAGACCTTGATCAGTCCCTTGATTTTTTTGTTTGTATATTTTTTTGTTGCTGCTGTTGTTAAGAGGGGAGAGAACGTTTTCTTAGCCGGAAGGTGAACAAAACAGAAGCAATTTTGCATGCCTTTGCAGCTAAAGTACCTGTTCCAACACTGCCTGGAGACTTCTTTGGGAGGGGTAATTTACACCCAAGTTCTGTCCCCCCCATTTGCATCTGAGTTTCCAGAACTTAATGAAACAGAGTTATATTGAACTTTAACCTACTGTTCTTCTCCACCTTTCTTCAAAGACAACTGGGAGAATAAGGCAATATTTACTGATAAAGAAACCTGAACAAGTTACTGCAACCATTAATTTTATGCTGGTACCTGAAGTACTAAATCAACTCAACTTCCAATTCATTAATCAGGTTTAAAGCAACAGCAACAGAGTGCTATGGCACAAAACTGAATAATCCCAAAGCCTTGGGGAACTGCAGTTCACATGACAGGCATGTATAGCAGCTCTCAGCCAGGGCAGCAAGAAAATTATGTGGAATATTAGATACAGAGTAGGCCCTGGCATGGCCTACTTCCCTACCATGTTATTTTATATAATTAAAATAAAATTCTTCATATTTCTTTTCTTTCCTTAAATAGCAAAGAAGGTTGGGAGCAGGATCGATGTTTCCCGACAGCTGTAAAGAATCACAGGCTCCTTTCTTTTGAAGTATTTTTTTTCTTTCCGTGACTTGTGCATTTGCTTTCAAGGTCTTCCTATGTTATTTATTCCCAATTCCCCCAACTGATATCTAATTCTCCTCTGTGCTTGGCATGGCTGTTACCCTCAATTGCTCACTTACACAAACTTAGCAAAGCAAAATCTACAGACATAATTCAAGGCTCCTGCCAGTTTTAAAAAATTCAAAACTGGAGAGTAGAATGGTATCTTATATTCTGTGATGAAAAAAAGTGCCACTGCACTCTTTTTCTGCTTAGCCTGCTAACAAAGGCAACTTGTTAGATTACTTAATGTAATTTTTAGTGTAGACCTTTACCCATAAATACCTAAAAAGATTACTGCAGTCTTTCAGATAAAGCAAGGAGACTTGGGACCAGGATTCTTTCTGGTTTAGCCACAGGTTTACAGCTTTGGCCAAGACACTCTACATACCTGGAAATTAAAATGAAAATTCAGAGTAGATATAACTCCTTATCTACCATGAGAAACAAGAGGGCAGGTTTAATTACAGGCTTGGCATGTAGGAAGAAAAGGTACAGAAAGACTATGACTAGTAAAGCATTTTGCAGAAGTACCAGCTCACTCATGCCATTCACTGTGCAAGGGGCCATTATTCCCAAGCATAATACTCATTATTTTATTTACCAACCATCTCCATTGCTTTCACAGTGTTTGGCATGTAGCATTAACAGTATAATAAATAATACTTAAAACTTCATCAAATACACAATAGAGAAGGCAAGCAAACACTAAATAGAGTAATGGAGCATTGAAAAGTAGGCTTTTGCATCTCATCCCCCGTGTAGCTTCCAGCATCCTGCTGCGACATTGTTTCAGTACTGAAACAAATGGAAGAACAACCCCTGTTGAGTCACCCACATCAGTCCTTCTGGCACCGTGGTGGATACCGCTGTCAGCACCGACTCCAGTGAAGAACAGCCCCTCCCTGCAATAACCTCTCTACTGCCTGTAGCACAGGCATGGCTAGAAGTAGGTCAAGACTCCAGTGGTCATAAGAATTGCTAAGGAGAAACACTCCTATATTCCACAAAACTATGGACTTACCGGAACCATTAAATTTGAAAAAAGTGGATCCTGAAGGATCAGACAAGGAGGAAAACACTTCCAGACAGGCAGAGATGAGAGCTGATGTAAGAGCCTAGTTGTGTGCAGCAGTGGCTGCTATTTTGCAGGTTAAATTTTGTGTATGCTTGAAAAAAAAATTTAAGTTTGCCTGCACTCTGTACTATCTCACAAAGGGTAATTCCTTTCATGCATCTAATAGGGAAGAAGTTTCCTTCCTAGCTGCAGAAAAGCAATAGCCTCCCCACACATCTAACCAGAAAAACAGAACAAAATTACAAGTTTCGGTTTAGGAGGTTTCTCAGACACAGTTTGCAAGAAGCTGGGAGAATAGTTTGAGGATGCAGTGCCAGATGCTTGCCTGAACTCTGGCCTAGCAATTTATTCCTTACCCATATTGGAGACAGGGCACTGAGCTAGATGCACCTTTGCTATGGAGCAATATAGAGTAACACACATTTGCTCCCAGCTTTGAAATTAGCATGGAGACAAAAGCTGTGAATTAAACTTTCTGTCTTAAATCACAGTAAATATGACATTTGCTATCTAGAAGACTGCAGAAACACCTTGTAACATGGTACATTCTGAACAGGATTTAACAAGGTTGGACTTGATGATCTTGGAGATCTTTTCTAACTTTAATGATGCTATGATTCTTAATGATCCTATGTTAGAGCAGTCTGTTGAGATCCAACAAAAGATTACATGGGCTTTTGAATTCCAGTATAAAACAACAATCCAAAATGAAATATTAATCTTCTACTGTGAGATAAAAAGACACAGTTACAATTATTAGCCTATACCTGATTAACCTAGGCCACTTGAGGGAACAGCGAACATCGATTCTTCTCAACTTCATTCAGAAACTCCACTTAGAAGAAAGCAGTTTTGCTAGGTCCCAGGTGTCTTCTGTCCATCCATTCCCTTTGAGCATCCAAATGAGCTAGTCTCCTTATTTTATTAGCCAGTCTTATCTGTTCAGCAGAACAGCCTCAGTTCCTCAGAAAAAAAAAGGTGTTCTCTTAAAACTAGGCCGTGCCTAAGGGACAGACCCTCCATCAATTGTCACAGAATCTGTTTCACATGTTGTCTTCAAAATGCTACAGAATAAAACCAGAAGATTCCAACCTCTGTCCAGTAGCTAACAACTCCAACAGATCCTTCTTCCTTGTTAAAAAAATCCTATATTCATGGGATCCTTGCTGCTAAAGCACTTGCTACATATCAGGCAGCCACAGCAGAAACTGATGAGGCAAAAAACAACTTGAATCTCTTATTTGCCACATTATTTTTAGAAAAACACTTTTCATGATAAAAGAAGGGTCTTCAGAAGGCAGAATTCTCTTACTGCAGTAAGAATTAGGTCACTTGAATTAAACCTTGCAGGAGGCATGTTCTGAAAGCTGACCACATCCACACTGCATGACTATGTCACAGAACTCTGCTAAAAGACTCTTACAGATGATAAAATTCATACAAGTTCTAAAAGTATCAGCACAAATTCATGGAAGCAAAAAGAAACCTCAAGGCTATCATTAACTAGGAGACTATCACCACAGGTTCAGGAATTCCATGAAATGAAAATTGTTATGTGTTGGAAACATACCCTTAAAA
Organism: Machaerirhynchus nigripectus; assembly: GCA_013397975.1. NCBI lineage: Eukaryota > Metazoa > Chordata > Aves > Passeriformes > Dicruridae > Machaerirhynchus > Machaerirhynchus nigripectus. Next base: position 300,149 of record VZRQ01011259.1, on the reverse strand, counting down.
ACCCACATCATATATTTTCAAAATTCTCAATACTTCTCCTTGATATCTGGAAACAATTCTAGATTAGATGAAATTTTGTTTGAAATGGTACCACTGTTCCGGGGTTTACATTCCCAAAAAATACTGCCTTAATTTGCATTCAGGTACTTTTCCTTTTTAAGAGAGCATTTGCATGTTAGGCAGTTTGCTTTGAGCTCTGTTCTTGCCAATAAAGTATGGGGAAAGTTGGCTAAATCAGGGGTTACTGCCAGCCAGTGACAGCTGCAGCCATAGCATCAAGATACTTCAACTTGGCTGTAATGGAACACATGGAATAGCTGGAAATGAGAAAGGTTTCCTTCGTGAGTCTAACTGGAAAGATCCCAAAGGAGCTGGAATATATGATTTTCCCTGGACTAGCAAGAAGCTTCCTTACTGGGCAATTATGTGAATATTAACTAAGGACCTGATACCAAGAAGAAAAATCTCTAGTCAACTTGTGACTAAGTAACTGCTTTCTGGTAGAAGACCAGAGTAGTTGTCTCCTCCAAGGACAGAGGCTGGAGCTAAAAACAGGAAACAGGAAGGAGAATTAGGGGAAAGACTAAAATAGCTGCCAGGGAATGAACAGGAACAAAAAAAATGAATGAACAGGTGCACGTAAATAGTCCTGCTGAGCAGAAGGCTTCTATAATTGTGAGAGACTGAAATGTTGAAGGTTAAAGACTTAAACAATTGGCCATTTGCAAAAGCAGCAGGTGCTTTGCTGAGGCCAGGTTTGCACCCCCCAACCAAAAAGGAGAGTTTTTGTGTGTTGTGGTAAAACCGCTGATCTGCTGAAGAACAACCCAGGTGCAGAGGGGGTGCGCTCCCACCACCAGAGGATGATCACAACAAAACAACCTTTGTTTAGCAACAATCTGGGATTTGAGCCACGTAAGTGAGAAGGCTGATAAGCAGCAGATCCTTCGAGGTGGGAAAATGCTTTTTATCATGCCAATGTCCTCCCTTCCCATGGGACTCAGGTGTAAAATCCACCCCGGGGGGGAGGCACTGAGACATCTACACATAAGTCTGAAGGCGTTCATCCCTTCCAGTATGGCATAACTAGCTAAACTATGCAGGTGTGAGAAACAGCCATCATGTCTTAGAAGGGATCATAAACCATCAAGGACCCCTGAAGTGCCCCCAGACTCATTTCTGGGGCCTTCCATCAGAGAATGGAGCATGATCCACAGTGTTGCAATCAGACAGTGTAAAACTCCCCCACCGAGGCAGGTACTTGGGTGTTCCCACCTGAACCTGAACTTTTGAACCCACTGAACTTTTTGTTTCTTGGGCTCCCCCCACTCCCAATGGATCAAGACAGCGACCATCACTTTGATCTACAGACATCTAAATTGCATCAATCAAGTATTGTTTGTGGATCCAGGGGTTCCTCTCACTGTCTACTCTCGTCCTTTCTTTCTACTTTTCTCTTTTCCCTATACATTGTCTTATGTGCTATCTTTACACTTTTATATTGTTATATTACTNTATATTTACACACTGGTCATTCAGTGTCGTTTCACTCTAATGCACTCCAACAAATCTATTAACAAGAACCTCAGTTACCCTGCCTCTCGGGGTGGGTCCTTACAAATGTTTCAGCAAGACAGAGGAAGATGAAAAGTATCTCTTAAAAGTTTTTCTCCTGCTCACAAATGAGTAGTTTCTTTCAGGCTTGGCCTTAGACCAACAACATGATGCAGCAAATGAGGCACAGTGCCTCCTAGGTCCCCAGGAATTATTATTTCCATCACCACTCAGGTATACTTGCGTATCTGTACTCTCCTCTCTGCAATGTCTTATTTTCACCTAACGCTGAGTTCTTCCTGTCCAAGAGCCCCATCTCACATATTGAAAACTTTTCTGCCTAAGCACATTCAGTTACTCCTTGGGGAAAGTCATCTTCCTGCCTTTTTTCAAAGGTTCCTGACCCCATCAGTCTCAAACAAATAAAGCAAATGTGACTCATTGCATGGGGATTACAAGACAAAAGGATTTGTGAAATGGGAGGTTGCATGTGCCCTGAGGGTAAGATCAACAGAAGGGATGTCAAGAGAACAACTCTCAGGAACTCCGAAAAAATTACAAAAAACCTAGCTACAAAATCTGAAAGTATATTCTCCTAGTCTGCATTATGTTAGCAAATTTTGTTATGCCTGTATTTAGTGGATGTCTTAGAAGTTGAATTTATTCTGTTTCTATCACAAAATACAGTTCACAATAAACTAAGAAAGAAAATATAAGAGAAATAACTGCATTTCTAGGCAGGATATATGTGGGAGAATGTTTGGGACCATCTCTTAGTAAAGTCATAGTATAGTTTTTTCCAAGGGACTGTAAGGAAATCATAAGCTGCACTCTATCACTGTTGTTGGTTGCAGGTCTATGCTAGATTCAGTATTAGATATATCATTGCCTGTTTGGAAGTTTTGTCAAAAAATTGACTATTGAAAATTACTACATAAAATTGACAAAATTGACTGTGGCTTGCACTTTGCTGTAAACAGACTATTTCAAAATTCTCAGATCCTGAGATAAAATCCAAATTGTAATTTTCAGCACTGTCGATTGTTCTTATTTCACAGTTTTGGGGTACCTTTGTAGATCTAGTCTTGTACTCTGGTCTAGTTCCTATCTGAATTTGAGGCACCAGGAGGTAGCCAGGGTCAGGCGAGGAAGAACCATCACTTTATAGTTCAATGGGTTCCTGGCTTATAAAACAAGCATAAGGTAAGGTCCACACTACTAACTGAGGGCCAGCTAGGGCGTCTATCTGAGGTCACAACAAATGTGTTTTTCTGAAACTACAACTAAAATTCCTATGAAACCAATTCGTCCACTCTTTTTATCAACCTACTTTCTTTACCCATTGAGAAGTGTTGATTGAGCTGTAGTGGTATGCATTGCCAAGAGCATCAGAGATATTGATTGACTTGTCCTCATAGTCATCCTGCCTCCTGTAGAACCATTGATGCTTCCAGCAGTAGTTTCCAGGCAGCCCTTTCCAGACAGCAGTACGTGCTGCTTTTGAAATTCTACCCAAGGACCACATTCTGAAGATATCCAAAAGAAGACTGGAATAAACTACCCATTTTCACTTGTTAAGGAGCCTGTAGGGTATTTGCCTGCCATCACAAGAGCTCAATTGTCAGGGCCAAGGTTGAGCCCATCAGCAATGGTGGTAGAGCCTCTGGGACAGCAGATTTAAGAAGGGGGGAAAAGTGTTGTGCTTTTTTTTTGTCCAACAGCTGCTGGAAGAGACGAATAAGCATGTGTGAAAGAAACAACTCTGCTATCATCAGAGTCCAAAGGAAAGTAAGTTTGTTATAAAACAACTGCAGACCACAAAACTATGTACATGCAAAACCTCTTAACTCCAAAATACAAGGGAATATGCAATTGAGGAGAATGGAATTAGTAAAATAATTACAGACTTTCAAAAACTGATTTCTCAGTATATAAAGAAACTGTATTTTGGCCAGCTTGTTGTGAGAAAACAGAATAAGAAAACTTCATTATACGGAATTACACAACACTTTTTTTTTGTTTTGTTTTGGTTTTGTTTTACTTTGTATTTTAAAATATAACGCAAAGCTTTGTTTTCCATTAAATGCTTCCATAGAAATTCAGCTGTGTGGAACTTCCCAGCAACAATGACTTTTGTTTCATTACACACTGTCATGGCTCAATCTCTTAGCTTGCTTAACTGCATCCCATTTCACTGCCTCCAGGGGCATCTCTTATTTAAGGTAATAAAGAATCTACCCTGGCATCCAGATAAAGCACACATGGATTGACCCCACTCAGTGGGTGGACATGGTGCCTATAATGCAGGCAATAAGCATCTAAGGCAGATGCCTGGGTCTCCCTTTTGCTACATGGAAATTTAAACAATATAGTTGGAGCAGTTCACTGCAATTTGATCAAACCCTGGCTGCTTTGGGGTGAGATGAAGGAGGCCACCAGTCCTGTTGACTACAAAGGCAGGTTCATTTAGATGGAGGCAGGTGTTCTGTTCAGACTCAAATTCAATCAGATTAATCTTGTTCACACTCTCTAAGAGATTATCGGCACTACAGCCTGTCCTAACTAAGGGCACGTCTGGAAACACTGACAGTAATGGCCAATGTGAAGACCCGCTTCTATTATAACACTGTAATACATTGCCAGATTTTTGGGTCCTTAATGGTAAAAAAATCTTAAACCTAGAAGAGTATTTTGAATACACACTTTTGAAGAAAACTACTTATTCTCATAATGAAACTAGCATGTTAGTTTTTAAACAAATATTATAGTAGAAGAAAGAAAACGAAAGAAAAAATCCAATTGCTCTGAGACAAGTTAAGAAGAAAATTGGGCAACATAATTACATATCACACATCTATATTTCACAAAACTAAAAAAGATCAATTACATAAAACAAGCCTTTACAAAAGTTTGGCAGTGTCAGGTAAATGAATACAGATGGTATGCTTTGCTTGGAAAAACAATTTAATATGCTAGCTTACAAAAATGACAAGTTTTTATGCTATACTTTAAATTACAAGTACAGCTAACAACTTTGATCCTGCAAAGGTACTAACGATCTCCTGAGCTGCAATGAAGACTTGCAACCCTGCCTTCAGGAATTGCTTGGAGTAAGTCCCAAGTCAGGAAAAGTGTAATGTAGCTTGCTATTTTTGTTACTGCCTCATTGGCTAACATTTTATAGTCTAATTGCAGAAAGTAGGTACAAATGTTAATGTTAAATTAACGTATGAACTTTCCTGGTAGAGCCTTAACCAAACTTAAACATACTTGCAGACTGTGCCAAGCTTTCAGTTTGCAGCAACATACTCAGAGCACAAAAGACAGCTTTCATATACTTCATGCTGCAACCACTTGATAAGATCTCAGCACTTAGTAGTTTGATTGGTACTTAAGTTTTATACCTGAGGTTTCATATTGGTATAAATCAGGCACAGGTATTCTGAAGTCAGAGCAGCAACTCAGCAATAACACTGGTGTTCTGTGGCGAGTCACACCTCATGTGTAACCAAGTACCTCAAACTTCACAGGTTGGTAAGGTCTTGTGCATCAAACCAACACAGTAACAGCTCCTCCCTCTATACCTCTACAATGCATTGTTCCTAAACCTGCACAAAGTGTTCTGGAAACCCAACCTGTAGACTTAGTTTTACGTGCATCCATGGGATTTATAGGAAGTAATAGTCAAGCAGTAGTTTGGTTGAACTTGATCTAGAGGGTCTTTTCCAACCTAAGTGGTTCTATGATTCTATATTTTTTAAAATTCATTACATACTTCTCAAGATAGTCAAGTTGGATTTTTTTCCTCCTTAAAGATGGCAGATAATGGAAAAAGTGGACTGCAAATACCTTGTGAAGCTATCTTGAAACAAAAATATCATAGAACAAAATAATCAAAACTGGTTTTATTGCATGAGTCTTTTGTAAAAAACATACCAATAGTGCTGGAATTTAGATGTAAGGTATAATTAGCTTCTCCCTACACACATAAAAATGCCCATTTTGGGTACTCATTGAATTACTAGATCAGTTGAAAAACTTGATATGAAACAAAACATTTAGTAATGAATGTGAAATACAATTGATACACATTAACAGATGAACTATGTCTCCTTGGAGATGGCTTCATTATTTTGAAAAAGCTGTAGTAGACCACATTGAAGTGGAACAAAGAGCTGCAACATTTCAGAGTTTTTCAAATTTCATAAGCTTGGATTAAGGTTATTTAGAAGGACAATGGTTTTCATTATAGAATTAACTTTGATTTAATCTTCTTTAAAAAATAAAAGAACCTAAATGAACTCAAAATCTCATTTCTCAGATTCTGAAAAAATCTAAAATATAAAAATGAGATAGTGTCAAATTATTCCAGATGTTTTGCAGTTTGCTACCAAATTATTTTTATAAGATCATGTATTTTTCAGCAAGTATTTGCTGCTCATTAGACCAACACATATTGTAGACTCGCAGACCTCCAGAATGCAATGAAAAAATAGACTAAGAAAGTATTTCTCTCCCCTTTTCTAAAACACAGCATGAAATTATAACTCCACTGATATTACAGACAAGGCCTCTGCTAGCTTTACTGCAGTCAGGATTTCCAAGCATAAAAGGATTAATTTTCTTCTTGACCAGTAAAATTTTACAGTGTATGAACATGTTTATATATGTCAATGTCTATAAGAAAGACACATAATTATGTGGACAGGCTATACTTGATGCCTGCACAGCTCTTAGAAGTCTCAACACACCTTTACATTTCAGAAATCAAGTTTGAAGGAAACTGCAATAGTTCTGGTTAATACAGTAAGGTGAATTTCAACATGTATGAAGAGCTGGACTCCTTGCTACACTTTCAAGGACTTTATCTCAAGAAATAATTCAATGTTGAGGAATTTCATTCCACTATGTCTATTTCTATTACATTAACCAATACAATAAGGTTTAGAAGTATTAAACAGACCTTTCTGACTTCACACCAGCAAAGAGGCATTTTGCATCCATATAATTTATTGAAATTCTGCAGATTCCTTGTTGTTACTTTATACTATACTGCAGTGACAATAGCTGACCAGGAAATATGATGTAATATGTTCAGTGTCACATGAATGAGATGCCTGGGCAATCTTAGTTTTAGAATGTCCCAACCTAAATGCTAGTTCACAAGAATAATTTTGCTCCAGTTTTAGGACACTAACTGCAAAAAACCGCTGTATTTCATTCAGATGAAATTAAAATAAAAGATCTGGAAGAAAATGACTCATGTATCAACTAACTTAATTAAGAGTGCTTGTAATGAAGTATCAGAATTAGATGGTTATTTGTTTTTTTTTAGCTAACTCCAAATTAAATAGAAACTGGCAGCATGAAATGGCAAAACACATTCCAGAAATCAAAAGTGAATAACATATTTTCTTCTCATATTCTCCAAGTGAAAAAAAATAGAATATCAGCATTTGCTAATAAGAACATATAGAAATGTCAGCCTCAAAAGTGATACACCTTCAAAACCTCAGTAATACACTGTTATTGTACTGACACTCTTACCTACAGTCTAAATATTTTTCTATTTGTTGCTTTCTTCTGGCAATGTAACATCACAGCAGAAATTTGAACATGTGAGCTATTTGTTAAAATACACTGCAAGAGCCAGTATTCCGTCTGTAGCACATCAGCTGTCTCCAGTGGAATTATTTCAACTTTGCTACTCAGTGCACAACACACATAACAGACTTTCCCTAAGTATGGAACATATTTAAGTCTAAATCAAAGTGAGCAAGTCTCACAGGTAAGGAGATGACACTAAGTGGGATTGATGTCTGTTGATTAACATATTCAGGAGCTTCATTTTAGTCTGTCACTCTAGTGAAATTTAAGAAATTACTCGCATTCTGGAAAAATGAAGTGTTTCTTGACTTTGATACTTCATTTTTCCATTTTCACAGCGATTTTTTGACTATCAAATAAGAATATGTCTCACTTTTAAAAACGTTGTCAATTAGTTTTTTGCTAATTTATAGACCTCTAATCGATCAATGGACAACATACGAATGGAGTCACATTCCATTGCTAGTGAGCCTCCCTGCTGATGTAACTCACACTGAACAAACGTTTCTGCATTTTCTAGCTTTAGGACTGCACTGGAGGCTGCTCCAGAGAAGACAAAACAAACAGCTCTAAGGTTTCTGATGGACTTGTTGACATTCTGTTAGTCAAAACATGTAACAGAAGTTCTGCCAGCTACATGATGTCTTCATGGATGCAGCTGTTTGAATGAAATGGTGCTGTCAGTGCTGCACCCGGCAGTGAAAGCCTCCATAAAAATGGTGCACGTGTTGCACTCCATACACCAAACAGACACAAATGCAAACTGTTCTCTTGGCCAGCAGCAAAACACAGCTCATCTTCATCGTTTTCCACACTAAGTACAAAACTGTGTCACTGATGGTTTCTGTGAAGAGACTCATGCCAGAAACATAAATTGGGCTGCTTCCCAGTTCCATGCTTGTTTAACCATGTGAATGACGCAGAAATCCTTTTGATCATCTTTAGCAAATTCTAGTATCACTTTTTAAAAATATTTTAGGTGTCAGCAACTGTTTATCATTAAGGTGATTTGATATTAACACACTGAAGAAATATACTTTGTAGTATGAGTATTTTAGATTCTAGACTAAGCACTTAGACAGATGCCATAAATTAGTTGTAGTCTCATTTTTTGCCTCGAATCAATAGTATTTCAGGGTTATTGCAGCAAAGCCTATCCTTTACCATTTCCTTCTACAAACTAATAGTAAACTCAATGCTGGCAATCAGAAAATCTAGACAAATGTAGTAAGAGACATTTACCTTGGCCTGTGGAATAACCTTTAAAATTAGCATGTGACCTTATGTTAGTCCATTTATTAAGTACCTTTTACATTAGTAAACAAATAAGAGTGTCAGAATTCATAAGAAAAGAGCTTATAAGAAACAACTGCCTTAAACACTAATGTGATTCCATGGGAATATCAACTATGAAAATTATAGATGGAGGGTAGGTGAAGAATGATGGTATGTCTTCTGACATACTAGTAGATGGCAGATGAGAAAAGCAGTTTAAGATCAAAACAACTCTGGTCTGAAGACAGATGAAAATAACAGACAACTCAAGAACTTAAGCACCTGTTGTACTTACTCAAACAAAACACCTATCAAGGAGCCATGTCCCAAAAAAAAGATAGCAAAATTATCCTGAAAGAGATATCTCTATGCAGTTCTTGTTTTTAAATGTTGTAATTTTAAAAAAAACATGTTAACAACCATTTTCCAAAAATACTTAGTTCCAAATAGCACCTGGTAAATTCCTAAATAAAATTACTAGAAATTTAAAAATATTATCACTGCATATTTTCACACTACAAATTTTGTCATTATTAGGGGAAGAGAAAAAAAATCTCATTATTTCAGCCAGAAGAATGACAGATATGCAACTTCAGCTTTAGAAACAGGAGAGCTATTGTTAGCACAAATGATAAATGTTGGATGTTGCTGGATTTTAACCACAGCAATCTCCTTCATTTTTGTTGTCAGCATTCCCAGAAGCAATGCAGATTTTTGGACTTGGTTATCCGGTTCTGCTCTTTTGTACTCCTGTATAGAGCACTAAAATATTCTTCAGATTTATAATCTAATTTAGTTATTTACACAGAAAAGCAAATAAGTTCATATTCATAGCAGTCTAGACATGCTTACAGTAAAGAGTTGTGCTAGAGTAGAAAGATGGAATTTTATTTAGGTATCACTTTTATTCAGATGTAAATAGTAGCTCTAAGGTGGTTTTTAAGCCAAGGCATGAAGAATAAAAGTGTTCTGAAATTTTAATTTAATCATTAATTGCTTTCCATCCCTTCTACTGCTAGTTTTCCTCTACAACTGCTTCTAAATTCTACAATTAGATCAAAACCACAGGAATTTGCATCATGTCCTTCTGCACATCCATTTTTGACAAGGTTGTATTGTCAGATATTGACCTGCAGCTCACATGAACTTCAGTATCAATTACTTCTGTGGGGTGACAACGGCTTAGAGAGAGATAAATTTGTTACTAACACACTGCAGACACAAGGATTTTAACATAGGTACAAGTAAATTTGACTGCAAAAAGCAGTTCCACAAAAATTTTTTAATAAATTTTTCTGCATCTTATAGATATGAAAACGCATCCAGGTTGCAAACTTCTCATTTTTAGCCATAAAAATTATATCAGTGTTACAAAAATACCTACTGATTTCCTTTCAGGGAAACACTGGCATTTTCATTCATGAAAAACCATTCAGTGCTACCCAGTGCAGGGACTATGCATTGCAAGCCAGCGATGAACTGATATGTAGATTCCTTAGCTCAGAAATGGATTTTAGAATAGTAGTTTCTTTGTTGGATGGGTTTTTCATATATTTTCTTTATTTACTTCACTGTAATAGTAAAAATGTGGCTGAGCTTTGAATATCCAAGGAGTACTTTCACCATCACTGAAGACTGGCTTCCATCAAAAATTTGAGAAGTAAATGTAAGAAAATTGCTTTGTTTTGCACTGTAAAATTTTATTTTTTATTTTTATTTTGACATTTCTTCTTAGGATGACATAATTACACAATAAAAATAAATTATTTGGCTACTTAGTAAATATAATCTCAGAAGTAATTAAGTACTCTCAAGTCTGCTGTAAAACATTAAGGAACTGAAGGGCATAAAATTTACAGCTTATTCATGTGACAACTATTTGATGCTAAAATAGAGGGCCAATGCATTTTTGAAAGCACAGTATTGAAGCACTGTATTTCAGTACAGCATTAAAAAAAAAAGAATGCCTGATACCAGCTTATAAAATCTGTATGTACTTAGTACATACATAAAAATTTGCCTGATTTACCAAATGCTAAACAGAACAAAGAAATAAACCATCATTTTTTTTGTGTGTGCAATACCACGTTTTTGATTACTGAAAATCACTGCTTTGGGCAAGAATTGAGTAACAGGTCATTAAACGGTTAAAGTATAAAAAAATCTGGCTACCAGAAGGGACAGCAAATTTTAGGATGTGAAATATACAAAAGGTTTCATTTAAAAATTATCTGCTTTTCTACTTTAAAAACTGGAACTGTGCAGAAGAGTATTATTTCCGACCAATACGGAAAAAATATTATTTCTTAAACCACAAAGGGACAGTTTCACATAATGTCATGAACGGAACTTTAGCCTTTAGTAAAGAGGAAACAAAATTCACTTTGTAATATGAACCTCTATCAAAGGTGGAAGAGAGACAAATATTACATGCTATCTAGACTGCCATGCCAAGAGGGTAAATTTAAGAATTTCCTGGCGTTGGAGTCCATGAGTCTACTCAGTAAAAAAAAATTCTTTAATTTTTTTTTTTTATTGTGGTTTGACATCTCTTCTGTTCTTCCAGCCCTTTTAGAAAAATTTATAAAAGGATATAAAACTGATGAAAACCCAGTCACAAAAGCAAAGGCAAATATACTAAGCACTGAACATACTTCAAGCCAAAATTTTTCACCCAGTAGTAATTTCTATCCTGTATAGTATAAAAAGCAATTCAATACTTGATGTAATAGTAAGGGAGATCAGACTGCTTATCCTTAGTTTTCTAACAATATAAAGCAGTAATGATCCTGTTTCAGGAATACATACATATCTCTAAGTTACAAGTCAGGAAAGAGTGTATAAATGCATAAAATGGTAAGATTTTTACAAATTCCTTAGCAAAAAGAGAGGACATTGTATTTCTGGTATTACTTCTCAGCTAAGATTCCTAAAGCCCCATTCATCTACCAACAGGCACTTTTATGTCAAATAAACATTTAAACTTCAGTAAACCAGGTAGGGTATATATTTATCCATCAGCAATCCATGCACCAGACCTTGTTACCACATAAGGCGTTTTGAGAGCATGATTTACTGTTTCATAATATATTTTAAAGTGACCTTTCTATGTTTTGGCCATAATTTGTAGGTACCATAAAGTCTGAAAGCCGGTGACATTTCATTTTGCAATTTTTTAATGTTTCAGCAGACCAGTTAAAATATTTTCTATACCATATTTCCAGCTCTGCTCTGATCTAATAAAAAAAAATTACAAATGTTGGATCTGCTTAAAGTAAGCTTAGTTTATAGTAACTGTGGCTTGAGCTAAACACTGTTTCATGATATCCACACTCTTTGTAGAGAGCAGAAGTTTATTTGTTGATTTTTTTCTTGTCCCTGTCATGGCTGTTTAGATCAGAACAGATGGATGTGCCTGTTGTGTTTTCTTTACCCTCTGAATGAACAGATATGCCAGAAGTCTGCAAAAAGCCAATGCCAGTGCTACCATGCACAGCATAATACACAACAAAAGGTAAAGAAAACTTTTTAACCAAATCCGATTTTTTTTAATTTTAAGCAATTTAAGTTCATGGAAAATGAATGGAGAATAAACTCAAACTTTTTCTCATTTCTGTGTCTGATTTTGATATTCTCAGCATGTTGTTCTGTTTGAAACTGATTGAATGCAACGTGATTGTCAAGGAAGTGCACTGTCCAGAGCACCCACTGGGACAACAGAACACCTTATCAGAGCAGGGGGAAAAAAAGATTTTTTAAAAATCCTCTTCTGAGATGGCACTTCGTGACCTGTGAATTATGCCTGAGACACCTACAGTGCTAAATAATGACAGTATTTCAGAGAAGAAATAGGCTTCCTAAATATGACAGAAGTCTGCAAAACAAAATGGTTTGAATGGTGTTAATGTTGCTACAATACTCTGATAGCTTTGGCAAATTTTTTAAGGCACACTAGCAGTGATCCAGCCAGAAGTAGCTGAGAGGAGAAAAAAACAAGAACCATCAGAAACACTTGCATTTCTTTAGACAGCAGTAAATTCTTCTGTGATTTGCTCTTTGAGATTACTGTAATGCAAAATTGTGTCCAATTTGTTTAGAATATAAATATCTGAACAAATACAAATGTGCAATATTGTATTTCCATAGTATTTTACAATCAATATGACACATCTTCTCTAACAGAGAACAAAACAGAATAAATAAATGAACATGAAACCCTGCTATTAAGATTTTCATAGCCACATAGAAGTGCCCTTCAACACTCTTGATACAGATGGGTGATTCAGATTCTTTAAAGTGCCTTAAGGAGGCCATCTGATAAAACTGTTCTGGCCAAAAGAATAATTCTAGACAACCTATAACACATATATGCTGAACCTGAAACCAAGACATGAATTTTCGCTAGCTTTGAGAAAATTTTGTTTTATCACATCTTCCTTAAACAATTTTTTCAAATTGAAGGATTTCATATTTGTGAAATCACAAAGGTGTCTGTACAACACAGACACTGTGTTGTCAACACTGTGTAACAACAACAGTGTACAACACTGTGTAATGACTCTCATAATAACAGGCAATTTCTAAATATTTTTTCATTATCAATAATGTTAATAAACGTAATAAAAAAACAAGTGTCAGAAGAATTCCTGTAAAGGCATAAATAAGCTCATAGCAAAGATTAATGTCCCAGATATTTCACTTCACAGTATTTCAGGAATACAGTAAATTTAGTCTAGGAGGACTGCAGAAACAAATACAAGAGAATAGCAAAATCCCAGAAAGCCTTTGGTGTACAAGTCCCCTAAATTATCACAAGAGTTCATCAGAATTGCTCTTGGTGCTCATTCATTTGAGTGTCTGGCAATTGCTGAATCATTAAGGGTATATCACTCCTATAGCAGATGGAATTACTACTGTTCAAAACCAAAAAAAGAGTGGAATGGAATTTACCACAGAGAAAACTGGTGTGATTTTGTAAAATATTCTACTGCTTTCCTCCTTCTGCTTGCAGCTTCATTTCACTAACAGCGACATTAGTAGAATCTTCCTTGGTGGCACTTGTATCCAAAGGAACCATCCCTTTCAAAAGTGCTAGAAGTAAGTCACACAAAAAAAGTAATTAAGCATCTTCAGAGACACACATGAAGTCAGACTCAATGATGTTACAGGCCTTTTCAAACAAAATGTGATTCTCTGATTTGGTTGACGGACCATTAATGCTTATTTAAAACATGTATTTCATTATATGGTATTATAATTTATTCAGCGAGTAATATGGTGTTAATAAATATGCAATATTCGTAAGGCTATGAATTGAGAAACTGACTTATTTTTCTAGAGAAAGAGATTTTAATACTCTATAACACAGGCATAGCCAAGAGCTTTCTGATACACAAGAAACGTAGACTGCATTTTAAAAAATTTGATTATTTCACTAAAACATATTTTCCATTTATTTTTCCAGAATTTTTGTTTAAATAAGATAAGACAAACCTCTCAAAAATTTTGTAAAGGAATATCTTTACCAACAGCACGGACTAAAGTCACCAAGTGACACTGAACACGTGTTCATACGATGTCATACTGTGTATATAACTTCACAGCAGGGTACGTATATAGTGCATATTTCTAAATACATTATATTGCATCAAAATCCAGACAATATGAATTGACAAAACATCTTATGATAAAATGCTGAAGAAAAAAAAAAAATCAAAATATCCAAGGGTTCAGCAAAAGGCAGAAATTAAGGGAAGGAAATAGGCTACCAGCTTATAGCAACATACCCTTCTCCTAATGGCCTTCCTTGTATCACAAGCATGTAAGAAAAGTGGTCGTACTGAATGTCTAGAGTACAATTTTTAATGAGCCAGTAAAACTGTAGCAGTACATAACCAAAAGTTATTTAATAAGGAGCAAAACTTCACAGTTTGGTTAGGAGGGTTTTCACTTTCAGAATAATGAAATCACTGTGTTTGGGACATTGGTGTAATAGTGAGTTCTAAGTTTCCAGCATCAAGTTTTCAGAATTGGTCCAAAGCTCTGCTACTGTATGCTATGTCAGTGGTACCTCCTGTGGACAGTATTCAAAGTAAGGCAAAAAATTGTAAAGTTCATGGTTTAACTAATTCAGTTTGCATTTTTCTAAGTGATGATGTCGAGTTTCCAGTCATTCCAGGTTCTTATGCTTAAGCATCCCTAGGTTTTGTTCTAGAAGGGTGTGTGGCATAGTGATGGCATAGTGATGTTGCAGTGTCTTTTTACTTTTAAGTACATTACATTATTTATAAATGCCAATACAAATAGTCTTAAGAACTTATGAAAAACTGTACATAGAGGGATAAAGACAGGCATCAGCAATACAGTGCAAGAGTTAATTGTTATGACAGTAAAGCCTACATTAAGGACAACTTGGTTTTATTCAGCTGTGGTATCAGTCATACTACATACCATGTTGACACAAGAATGGTGTCTATCACAGCTTATGAAGCCCTGGAACATAAATTCCCAACAACAATAGAAAGCCTCTAAGACATATGGTTTCTGGGAAGCCATCCAGGTTAAAACCTCAAAGTGGTGAAATGTGCAAAGAGAAAGGCAGGACTCAATTCACAAAGCTAATGCAAAGCACGTGTAAATGTAGGGACTTTTGTACTCAAAATTTCAGGAAAATACAGTGGCCATTAAAAACAGTTTTTGAGGATTATTCTTTAGATAACAACTAGTAGTGACTTTTTGGACCAACCGTTTTGGTCTGATAATAATATAGACTGCAAACCACATCTAGTGAATGTTTCATTGAATAAATTATTTTCTCATTTCTCATTTTCTTAAAGTTCTTCATTTCTATGAAAGTGGGTATAGAAATAAAAGCACATTCCCTCAACATATTTCAAAATATGTTTGTAATGGAAAAGTTGTTATAATTGCAGAAATTATACCAGAAACAAAACAGAATGTTGATGTTAATTACTTTCCTTTTAACTGCTTCCTGCATTGGCACCTTTTTAATAAACATATGTATGGAAAGAGATTGGTTTTTTTTCCCATACGATTTGTCCTTCTTTCTTCAACCAATTTTAACTTAAATCCCACGATCTGCCTCACAGATAAGTTAAATTATATCAAATGAGTCTGCTCTCCTTCCTGGTGCTCTCTACAAGTCATAGGAGACCCACAGTGGGAAGGAAGATTCTAGTACTAGTTATTGACTCTATAGTCTGTAAGGTTTCATGAACTGAAGAGAGATGGAATGGGGAAACATAAACCACAAAGGCTTGCAAATGGCTCCAAAAGGTAAATAAAAGAAAAAAAACTCCATTCTTCTATTTTTGAAGAAGTAAGGAAACAATTAATCACAGAAAATAGATGACATGTACAGGAAGAATTATTAAAAGCTACAGTAGGTTTAGGAGCAAAGATATCAAATTATACTTCTCTGTCAAAGTCTCAAATGATAATTAATTAATATCATTACTGAAATCAAAAGTTCATGGTGTTTATGTGACTACCATGACTGAAGTAGCTGACTTTTCATTTGCCACTCAGTGGAAAATCCCCTTAATACTAATACCACTGCAGAATTTTCAGTGTCCTCAAGAACTATACCAACAACTTCAAAATACACATTTAACTGGTGGAAATCAGTTTCAGCATAAAGTGACAATCAGTCACAAATCAAAGTCTATGGAGTAATCCACATATCTTAGTGCCATAAGCACTAAGTAGTGAATTGAATCACTAGTGTCTTTCGTTAATCACTTATTTTTTTATCTCCAGAAAGTTTAGTACTTAGTGCTCGTAAAAAACAGTTGAATCAGAGAATAAACATGCAGAACTGTTAATCAGATTGGTATTCAGATCACATGGATCCTATTTCTCTTAAAACTGCCTAAAATTTATTAAAAAGTATTAAAGCAACAAAGTCCTAGCTTGTTTAACTTGGGTTAAGCAGTATAAAGACATTGTAATATTTTAGGAACATTTATGCTGCATTTTTAAATTTCAGTAAATTTTTGCAGTGGATTTTGGAATTCTTGAGATTGGAAGGGACTGCTGGAGGCCATCTAGCTGAACATGCTGTGAGGCATGGGTTACTTCTTTTCTATACCCAAAACAGGCTCAGGTGTACTTTGATTTGCAAGACTTTGACAGGGACGAGGTTTGGGAAAATGGAAAAAATCAACTCTGAGTCAAGGTAAAGTGTTCTGAAGTACAGATGATATGGAGGTATTTGCTCCTATGCTTTATTCCTACTATTGTTATTCAGTATGCTCTGCAGAAAGATAACAACCACAACCCATAGATTCTGAAAGGAAGAGAAACTAATTACCTTTAACCTCATCAGATCAGCTCAGGACTTACTGGTGAGCAGTAATGTACCACAGCACTCATTCTAAGATGCAATGCTTTCAAAGTGTAATGAAGCCTGAAATACGACTAACCATCACATAGAATGCAACTTTCTGAATAGGTTCCCAGTACACAAACTGGTTATATTGAAAAGAAACGGAAGATGATACCCTTCTGAAGAAAAGTATTTTAATATCCATGTACTGATATGCTAAAAAAAAAAATCCTTAAAAACCTGTTTTTTCAGTTACTTTTGACACTCATGAAAAGATGTGCCTGTGTACCCGATAAGAACTAATACGTCCTATGTTTTATTGAGCATTTCCCAGCTGTATCAGAGATCCCACGACTTTGCATGAACACAAGTTGTATGTGCACAAGGGGGTAGAAAAACCAGTTAAAAAACACTATGGAAGTAGAATTAGTGAATTCAACTTTCACTGCGAAAATGCTACATAAGCATGAGACTAACTGGTGCACATGAAAGATCTTGGAAAGGATGCATGTTTGAGGACATTTCTCTGGTCCCTCAGAAGATACACCACTTACACAGCTATGGATCGTTATGCAGAGATTCAGAAATCAAGGGCAGTCCTTTTCTTTGGCATAGGTTTGGGTGACAAACAGAATACATCGTACGTCTCAGTCAAAAAAACCCAAACAACTATCTGTGGGATGTAATGAAGTACTTTCTAGGCAAAGACATCCATCCAGTATCTAAAACTAACACACAGAAGGATACTTAAGCTGGTTCTAGCACTTCTTTTTTGAAAAGCAGCGTGTCTTACTCTTTCAAGTAGAAAAGTTTTTTAGAAGAAAAGAGTGTATTACCTGTAGATTTTTTCTGCAATATAATACTTACAACCTGAATTTGAGAGCAGTGAGCTGCACAGAAAGCTGTTTTGAGTTCGCCAGCTAGAAGAGGGAGCAGCTGCTTCTATATCAGAAATTTCAGCATCCATTTTCACATCCTATAGGAGCCAAATAAGAATAATTTTATCTGTTACTATCAAGCAGCTGTAAACTTTAACAAAAAGCATAGAGTAGCACACATATAGGCACACGCTGTGATTTCACACATGCTGAAAAAGACAGATTTGAATTCTCTGAATTCTCAGTATTGGAGTTAGGTTCAAATTAATTTGCTTATGAGTTTTATCCCCATTTCATCACTATAAAAGGTCTGCAAAAAACTTCTTTGCACTGGCAGCATTGCAAGTCTTTGCCACTATAGTAAGTTGTAAAAATGCTCTTTCCTGGTCACATCACATCCACAGTTCAGGACATGTCATATCAGCAGGGCAGACATCAGTGAATGATGACTCCCTCATCAATGAATGATTCATATTAATTCACTGAAGTTCCACAAGTAGTAATAAATATTAAATAAACTTTCCCTGCCACTGTGGAAACTTAAAAGTTCATTGATTTCTCATATCAAAAATACCTAAAGGTGCTTTTGAATTTTTTCATTAAACCATTAAATAAAGTCCAAAGTACAGTGTTACTATTTATGGCTAAATCCATACAGTGCAGCTTCTTGGTGAGGAAAGTCATTTGGTCTATAAGCTAAAAAGAGAAGATAAATTTTAAAAGGTCATTTAAACAAAAATCCCTGAAAAATCTCTATTAGCTCTGCAGCAAGTAGTCCCCAGTTACAATACCATCCAAAATAAGATTAAAAGCTTGTCTTGGTATCCAAATTACTCAGTTTCTTGAAACGAGAAGAGGTAATAATGACAAAATGCATCAGTTCATAAAACACACAAGTTTACTGCTGAATTCTTATTACAAACAGCCTCAGGAAATTTTGTTAAAACATCTTGCCATTTATCCTTCATGCTGATACTAAGATTTGAAAACTAAACAGAAGACAAAATAAAATTCTACATTAATTTAGAGATACAATGAGCTTTTGTTCCATCACTGAAGAAGGATTTACTCCCATTAAGACTAATGGGAATTACAGATATTAATCCCCTTATGTGCTGATGAGAGACTTAATACCTGAAGTGTTCATAGCACAGTAACAACTTTTAAAGAATAAAAAAAGTTTTTGTCTTTCCATTCTACTTCCAGAAATGCTTCACAAGAGCTTTTAAACAAGAAAGGTGCTTCTACCAGTAAAAGCAATACAAAATGGCTTTCTCTTTACAGAAATTTTAATTTATAGGATGCGCTTCATTGACAATTACATCTGTATGTTGTGTTTGAGTGGATGGTCAATTGTCTGTGTCAGTGAAACTCCTAAAATATTTTTATCTCTACATCATAATATTTATCTCTAGTTTTCCTCTGGCTTTCTGCTTTGATTTTGCTTCTGTTGATATTCTCTTTTAATATGTTATATTTAGGAGTTTTTTTCCCCCAATTTAATCTTTATCTACTGTAATTTGGCCCTTTCTTAGTTGAAAAATCAAGATTGTTGTACTTGATGGTATTCTGCCAGCCACTGGCTTACTTTTATTACTGGAAATCTTCCATTTTAACACATACAAATAGAAATTACAATTTTTCTGGGCATTTAAGCAACAGGTATTTTAAAGCCATCTGACAAGACCACAGAAGAGTAAGAAGATTAAGTGGAGACAAAAGAAATCATAAAAAAGGAAGAAAAAAACCTCTTTTAGGGGAACATTCACCTTTGGTTTAATTTTTCCTCCTTAAAATGAAAAAAGGCTGGGACACAAGATTAGATAATGCCTGTCTGAGATAAATGTTGGCAAGCAAACTGAAACAAGTGTATTATAAGAAAGGCTAGAAAGATAAATATAACAGAGAAGAAAGATTAATTCCACAAGTAATTTTATCTAAAATGATCGATGTAAAAAATTTTATAACAACCATGCATTTTCTTATCACCTATCAAATATCTATTTTGTATAGCAGGGGCACTATGTACTGAGCATGAACCAAAAATATCAGAAGGACTCAACTTTGATGTCCTCAAACCTACACGCTTCCAGCAATCAATTTTAGAGACTCCCAACTGACAAACAGTAAAACAAAAAAGAAAAAACCAAAAAACAATGCATTTGAGTTAGTTCCAAAGGAGGGTAAGAAAGGCAAGCATTAAAAAGGTTTTTTTTAGTCTAAGCTAGCCTGATCACTGAAATCAGATTAGCACCCGTCTGTAACTTGGTTTGAACATTCTGTTCTATTTGCAACAGCCGTGACAGCAACGAGTACTGCATGTCATGCAAAAACCCAATTAGGCCTGACTAAATGGAAGCCATTAAATGCTCTCGGTTGTCTAAAGAAAGAGAATTGTTTTGGAATCAGCTTTGTACTGGATTCTGATTATTGAGTTCAAATCACACAAGCTCAGTAAGTTCAGTCAGCTTAGTGCAATGTTATGTTCTACTGTCAGCTGATTGCATTCCACTTAGCTTTTCAATGTTGTCCAAATTTCCATAGCTACTATTTTATAACGCTTGTGTGGAAAGAAGAGAAATTCAAGAAACTGAAGATTATCATCAGCAACAGTCTGAATGTGCCTGTTTCCTCCTTTCAATTCTTTCTTACAGAAGAGCAAGATGGCTTTTTCAAGTAACTTAATACCTTGTTACAACAGCAACTTACTAAGCTAAAATATTCTGTATTTATTTTACCTTTTCCACTTTTTAAAAGACATACTGGTAAGTATGTCCTCATTTTACAGAAAGAAGATGGCTACAGATGAGTTGGGGAACACAAACATCTTTTTGATAGAGTGTGTGATCCTTGATTTGAGCTCAATTGCTTAGAGACACAGGTATGATACACTGCCAAAGAAATTGATTTGATTGAGATATGTAGCAGAAATACTAGTATGATTCTTCAGGTCTGATCACTTATTTCAATCACTATCATAAGAAATTGTAGTTCTGCTGAAGTAAGCTGCTACCATGATGACAGTGATATGACAATGAACAAGCTAATAAGGGAAAGAAATGGGAACAAATGGGAAGTTGAACTCATTGCACTCAAGTTTCTAAACAAGAGCACTGGATCTGTATTGCAAGGAGTTAGTTATTCATGCTTAGCACTGCTATGAGTCCAGTGAGTGACCTTTAGCAGATTGCTTCTGTTTGCCTGGATTTCATTTATTTATGAAAGAGACATCATACAGAATCACTTGTAAACAATGCAAATAACAACTAGTGAAAAATTACTACATGTGATTTATAAATTAGTCAACCTTTTCATGGAGGAAACAGGTTTCTATATATTTTACTTGAAAGGACAAGAGAAAATTGAACGTAACAATTAAAAAATTGCTGTAGACAGCAATTTGACAAAGCAGGTAAACATTTCAGAGTAGTAAGACACAGTAAGACACCTTTCTGTGAAATTTGAAAGATTTTTGGAAAGTATCCATGGCACTTAGAATGAACGCAACCCTTAATTCATCAAACTTCATGCCATGTCAATATACCTGCCATGCCATCAGCCATGGCAGCTACATGAAACAGAAACATTCATGCATGAATCATGTGTTTGCACTAGGAGTTAATAAGGAATGGTTATGTTGCTGATTGAAAGTAATTGGGACACAAAAGTGGAGTACACACACACACCTTGACTTGCCCCACTCTTTGCTTTGAATCTTCCAGCTGTTGCTGTAAAGAAGTCACTATGTCTTTATACTTCATATACCTTTCCTCAATCATCTCCCTTCGGCAATAGGGCTCCTAGAAATGCATTGAAAGATTTAGATGATTTCATAATGCGAAAAGTAGTTAGAAACTCTGACTATTGTAAACACAGATATCATCAAGGACTTTCATCACAGCAAGAACGAATTAAGTACTAACTTTCAGAGGCTGAACCACAGGGGCCATATAAAAGCATAATGTTCTGTACAGAAAAATAATGTTAAAACAAATGTAGATTAAAACGGAAATGGCCTTATCCTTAACTGGTGAATGATTTCCTGTAACCCTTTCTGAACTTCAGCAATATCATACCTTCTAACAAAGAAATTCTGTAATGGTGAAATATTAATTACAACACTGCAGAAACAAGCACTTGAAGAAATAAAGGTTCTAAGGATATGGACAAAACAGTATTTTCAATAAGAAAACATAATGCTTCTCACTGAACTAGCTAACGATTCACTTGAATTAACAAACCTCCTAGACAACCTGAGAAGTTTATCAAAACTTGCTTCCTCTTTCCTTCTCCCTTCCTATGAAAACATTGAGGGAAGAACTTGCTAGCAGTGGAAAACAATGAACAGCTTTGAAATACTACATTCATGCATACCACTTGAGAGTAAAATATGCTATTGTACAAAAAATCCAGTATATTATTTGCTAATAGAAACAGTAATGAAACTCCAAACTGACATCCTTCTCAAAGCTAAGGCATAAAGACTAGCTCTCTTGCATAATAAATTATTTCTTAAACAAAACACTGTGTTGATAGGGATGTTGATAGGGATTTTCATCTTCAGAAAACCATGTTTAAAAAACTAAGCATGATGGGGAAGGACAAGGCCAAATTTAAACAAAACACTTTGCATTCCACTCTCACAAATACTGGCTCAGTTATAACTAGAGCAAACCAGAAAATGACAGTGTAATTTTATAGCAGTGTTAAGTGAGATAGGGCAAGTGTGAAGGAGATTGCAGATACCCCACATTCAAGTCTTTGCTTTGCCTGCTGAGAGCAAAATTTTTCCTTTAGCAGAAACAAAAGGTAAACACAAACCTCTGTCAGAGCAAAAAAGCTCTTCTGGGGATACCTGGAATGTGAAATTAAAGCTATACATCTCAACAATATTTTTCATAAAAACTCCAAACTTTTTAACCAGTATTTGCATTACCAAATCTGTTGATGATGACAGCAATAAAATGGTATACAATTATTAACTGATGGCATCGTGCAGGAACACAATAAACAATGCTCCAAACAAGTATGTTTTGAAATGTTTATGACTACCACAGATTAAGACATTTTACATAGCAAATAAAATGCAAATCATTATGTATTTGTTGATCTGTGGTTTAATACTGATTTAAAATTTATACTTTGCAAGGAAGTTCCAAATTCTTTTTTATTAAACCACCCATTTCATAAATGGAAAATAACTATGGTACAAGGATTTAGCCACTTAGCCACTGAAAATCTAATCTGAGGCTTATCATTCTTGACAGTATGTCACCACTACTGTCAATATGTCCTACTGTGTCCAAACACACTTTGATTGGATAGTGGTGCCGAGGAAATAAGTGACAAGTATTGCCATTATGTCAAGACCAAACAAAAAGTTGTAAAGATCATCTATCTTCACTCATTAAGTTAAATACTGAAACTGGCATAATTTATTTAATTATAAATTTTTCATTTTTTAACATGTAATATCAGAATTTACCACTCAATAAAAGTATTCTGAGACAGTAATTAACACATGACCTGTTACACCCAGTTATCAATGTTTGCTTACATTATGGAGCAGTGTTAATAATTAGAACTACATTTATAACCTCAAAAAAATCTGTATAAACATGAAAGTAAATTTCAGTATGTTTCTGTCTATATAATACATACATATGCAACTGTAAATACCTTATTAAACAACTTATCTGTACATTCATAGAGAATACTAATTAACCAAAATATTTTAGAAGCACTGAGAGAGTCAAATGAAATCTTTCTCACTCCAGTATCTTTGTAATCTTCTAACAGGCTCAGTTTCTCAGGCACAGACTCCAGGTGGTCTAAAGCTACTCGAGTACTCTAAAGAACAGAACACAAGTTAAAACATTAAAAATGAAACAATTCTTTCAGCAGTCTCACACATTAAAAACTCCAGTCTTATCAGTGTACTAGTTTATGCTTCCTCAGTTACGGTGTTGCCGTGCCCTAAGGCTCAATGCCATGTAGCAGTGGGAGTCACTGAAGCAGCCATGTCAGAGGCTCCAGCCAGCCAGCCCTGCCAATGGGAGATGGAGCTCTCCAGGGCAGAGGCTACCAGGAGTTCACGAGGCTGGGGCTGATGGTCCTTTTGCAGAAGGTGAGCTGTGCTTGAGGAGCTGGTCACCAGGTGAAGGAGCTACAGGAGGAAATGAACTGGCTACGTAGTGTCTGAGCAAACAAGCAAGAGACTGATTATTTTCAGAGTCTCACAGTCTCAAGACTCTCAGGAGTCATGAACCTCCATTGTAGTGGAGAAGCAGATGGACTCAGAACCCTGCAGGGTAATTAGTAAATGACTGGTAGCCAAGGGTCTGTTAAAGCTAAAGGCAGGAAGCAGGTCACAGCATGTACTAGGAGGAAGGTTCCTCCACCTTCTCAGAAGTTGACAGGTAGGACTGGCACCTTCTACAATACATGTGAGGCTCTGAACTAGAAGGCCAGACAACTGACTGAGGCGGATGAAGGTCTTTCTGGAATAGTGAGGCCTCCTAAAACAACACCACCAAGACCTCCTCTGTTAACAGGAAAATGAGGGGTAGTTGTAATAGGAAACACCCTTCTAAGGCGAATGGAGGGCCCAATATGCAGACTGGACCCAGCTCACAGGGAAGTCTTCTGCCTCCAGGGGCTAGAATAAGGGACATTACTGACATGGGAAGACTACAGAGATGCTGCTTGTCACTGCAGGGAGAAAATTCATGTGGCCAAAGCTCCATTGGAGTTGAAGCTGACCAGAAATGTGGAGGACAATAAAAAGAGTACTTTCAAATATATTAAGGGCAATAGGCAGTGTGAAAAAACCCTCATCCCCTTACAGAATGAGGATGGTCACCTCACAAACAGGGACAGAGACAAGGCAAAGGCATTAAATGCATTCTTTGCCTCTGTCTTGAACACAGATGATGGACCAAAGGGTTCACAGTGCCCTAAGCAGGAGGACCATGACTGTGAGAATGATCAACTCCCAATTGACCCCAAATTTTTGTGGGATTTGCTGCTCCAGTTAGATTCTTACAAATCTATGGGGCCTGAATCGATTCATCCAAGACTTCTCAAAGAGCCAGCTGATGTCATCACAAAACCTCTCTTGATGTTTTTTGAGTGGTCTTGGGAACCTGGAGAGGCTTCCAGCAAGAAGGAGGACCCCAGGAACTATAGAACTGTCAGTTTCACTTTAGTGCCTGGTAAAGTTATAGAGAAAATTATTCTGGGAGATGTTGAAAGACAATGCAGTCATTGGTAGTCAATGTAGCCATCCTGACTTCATGACAGGAAAGTCCTGTTATTATCAAACCTGATTTCCTTTTATGATGCCCTTGAGTCCTGTGAGCAGTTTTGATCACCACGCTATAAGAACTATATTAGAGAGCATCCTGAGGAGGGTAGTGAAGATGGTGAAGGGCCTTGAGGGGAAGCCATATGAGGAGTGACTCAGGTCACTTGGTCTATTCAACCTGGAGGAGCCTGAGGGGAGACCGCATTGCAGGCTATAACTTCCTCATGAGGGGAAGAGGAGGGGGAGACACTGATCTCTTCTCTCTGATGACCAGTGACAGGACCCGAGGGAATAGCCTGAAGTTGTGTTAGAGGGGTTTAGGTTGGATATTAGGAAAAGGTTCTTCACCCAGACGGTGGCTGGGCACTGGAACAGGTTTCCCAGGGAAAGTGGCCACAGCTCCAAGCCTGCCAGAGTTCAAAAATATTTGGACAATGCTCTTGGGCACATGGTGTGACTCCTGGGGATGCTGCTGTGCAGGGCTAGGAGTA
Source organism: Machaerirhynchus nigripectus (assembly GCA_013397975.1). Taxonomy (NCBI): domain Eukaryota; kingdom Metazoa; phylum Chordata; class Aves; order Passeriformes; family Dicruridae; genus Machaerirhynchus; species Machaerirhynchus nigripectus. Next base: position 274,691 of record VZRQ01011259.1, on the reverse strand, counting down.
AGACTTGATGATCCTTGTGGGTACCTTCCAACTCATCATAATTCTGTGATTTTATGGTTTATTTTTTTAAAAAACAAAAATATATGTAATGAGCACTGAGCTAAATATAGAACAATCAAATTTCCATTTTTAGATTAGACATATGGTATGTACTACTGAAAAATGAATTACCACTCCAGGGAGAGTCAGGGTTGGACTCAACAATAAGATTTCACATTCACACCCATCACACAAAAAATGTAGTCTATTGCAAGCTGCAAAGAACTGAAGAAAATAAATATCATGGTTTTGGTTTTGTGTGCAGATGAAGTTGGTTGGTCATGCACAAAGAACAGTCATGTCCCATAGGCCAGATGCCTCTGCAGCTTCTCAAAGGCTGCCCTTCTATTATTTGCTGAAGAGCAAGTAAAACCAGTACTGTTTGTACTTTCTGAACAACACTTAGTATTTCCTCTACAATTCTAAAAATCACACTCCTTCAGATAAGGCTCTGCTAGTCTGGTATTCAATCTACCAATAATGGGCTTCATTAACCATATTTACTGCCTTGGTATTTTAAAAGAAAATCTATAAAACAAATAAAATCATCAATCCTGAAATCAAGTATCATTATGTTGTAAAGCCTACGCAAACCGAGTTAGCTTGCCCTTAACTGAAAAAGCTCTCTTGCTAGTCTTAGAAAGTCTCAATTTGACCAACATTCTGAAAAGCATTCCATTTAGATCCCAGACTTATGACCTGAAGAGACTAAAAGTTTCAGTCACAACAGGATAAGAAAAATCAATGGGGGCCTCTCAGCACAAGTGCAATCAACTTCAAAACGATGGAGACTAGGAGTGAGGAGTGGAGAATCAGAACCGAACAGGGTAACCTAAATGAAGACACACCATCTATTTAAAAGCAATGATGTCTGCCTTGTTGTTAGTTCCAAACATTCAGTTTTTCAGGTTTTAAGAAATATCTGTAACAAACAAAGGACAAATTTCATAAACAATGGGATTCATTTGCAGCTAACAGAACTGAACTTGTAGTCAATATTTAGTACCAATAAACTGAATTAGGTAGAGGATATGAAAGTCATTCTTCTGTTTCTGCAATTACATGTATACAAAAATAATATGTGTATAGAAATATTTCTCTATTTTCTGTAGTTAGGAAAGATTTGTACTGACAGTTAATATGCTGACAATATTAGGACATATTTCTATAAAACAAACATATGGTTAAATCAGTTTTCTGGATATTTGGGCGTTTTTTTTCCTTGTGAGACTGAAGTTTCAAACAATATCTCCCATTTTCTAGGAACAAACTTTTACCCTTAGATTGTATGCTAGATAAAACAGGGCTCTCTTATCCCCCTGTTACATTCTGCAGCAGGAATGCGAAACGCAGCAGGAAAGAAATATTTGAGAATTTGCAAATCTGGCCCTTTTTTCCCTGGATAATTTATATTCTTCACACTGTGCAGAAGAGAACAAGAATACATTGCAGTCAAATGTGGTAGAACAATAACAACTCCATTATCACAGGGAAAAAAATTTTCAAGAGGGCTGGATGAATTGTTGCTTTGAGAACAATAGGAAGAATAAACCACCTACAAAATGGGGTAAAAGGACTGATCAGCAAGTAAGGATATTTTAGATTTTAAGAAGTACAGGAAGAACTGTCCAAAGTGAAACAGAGTAGAAAGATTTGTTAGTCACTTAGCAAGAACAGGTAAATAGAAATGAGACAGGAAAAATAATGTGGAGAACATTTAGCTAAGAACACAAACCAGAATGAGCAGTTTTGCTTCTCCTTAATACTAACACATTAATTCAGTTAGATTGTTAAAAATTTACAGGAATCATACAAGACTAATGATATGAATTATGCCTGAACGATAGGTATATCACTTCCTGAAATGGGATGCCCTGAGGATGCTCAGTACAAAAAGGTCCCTAATTGCAACACTGAATACCGCCCGTGGAAAATGCCTGAAAGGACAGAAAGGTGCACACTTGTGCTGACTTGCAGTGAATAAAGAAGGGCAAATCAATTTTGTAAAACTCAGATTTACAATTAATAAAGGTTATTTCTTCCAGCAAGAAAACAGCACTTCTTTCTTTCTTACCTGGTGCATGAGAAAGGAAATTCAGTGATTTTCATACTTAGCTAGCCATGTTTGGACCAAAACTACAATCTATGGTATTATCTTTATTAGAAGTCTTATGTTTTAGTGTGTAACTTAATTTGCAATCTGGTTTTTTTTACTTGCAAAATTCACCTAACATTTAACAAGGATTTCCTGTAACATATGGTTCTTCACCAGAAAATTATTATGGAATCGGAAGTTATATATGTTAATAATCAATGTACAAAATGGATTCTTTTTCGTATTTCTGGACACAATCAGGCAAGAGGCCTACGTGCTGCATTTAATGTGTTTTTCACAGAGGTATTGTAGAAATGCTTATATAGATATAAAATAGCTTCTTTTTTTCTTTTAATTTTTCAAGTGCTACTGTACATACCCACTTGAAAGTAAAATTGCTTAGAGGTATCTATCAATCTCTAATGTTTCCCTCTCATAAGAAACAACCACTTCAGTTTTACCACAGTAAAGCAGTATTCATTCATATTTTGTGCTTCCTTTACGGTGGCCGTATGCTCATCAAAGCACAGATTTTCCGCACCATTTTCGTACGATTAGATGTAATGTTTGGTGCTTCTTCACAAAGTAGCCCCTGGTATTGGTCTGTATGTGTACTTCTAAGCTGAGATAACAGACCCTGAGGAATCCAAACTTATCTAAATGTGAAAAAAAATACTGAATCCTAATGTTCAGCAGTCATTCTAGTATTACACAGATGTGATGGAGACCAAATCCACAAAATTTTTTACTTTGAACACCAACAATTCCCCTACCCCATTAGAAATACAATGCTTCCTCACAGGAAATAACCGCAAAATTGCACTGCCCTTCAATCTCTCTGCTTGGTCCAGCATCAAATTAAACTATAAATATTTTAAGCTTATGGTATATATTACCTAACACATTTTGTTGAACTATTTTACTTATGAACTGCAGAAAAATCTAAATCTGAGATGTTACATAGAGTTGAAATAAAGTTTTCTGGGACACAGGACAGACTTAGTGGAGTAGCTACTCATCATGCTATACTGTACATCCAATTGATAGCAATTTCTTTTTCATCTATAAAGATTTTTTTCTTTCTTCCCCACCCTGTTTTAATACAGATGACTTGTGGTATGTTCTCATCAAAAAAGGAACTAAGGCCCTAGGTGTAAACCCATGCCTTAAGCCATCCATTTTTCAATTCTTTCTCTAGTTTCCATGCCAAGACCACATGTCAACACTATCTATAAATGGATTTAGGGAAGATGTTAATCGTCTGTTCTTCCAAAGTGTCTCCTAAATATATCCCCTCCATTTCATGCACTTCTTGTAGGGGGAAAAAAATAAATTACCTGTATCTCTGCTAGTCCTTATTAGTTACACTATTAAATATAATCCTGAAAGCAGAAGACCAGTCTTTGGGTTAGAGGCCTACTCAGTCCTTGGTTTTTTGGTTCTATTGAGAATCATGTGGATAAAGAATGGTATAGGCAAATTGGATTTCTGAAAGGTGTTTTAAATTCCTAAAGTTTAAATCTAACTTCACACTCAAAATGATGGGCTCTAAGGTAACCATTAGTACTCAGGAAGCAGATCATGGGGTAATGATACATATTACCAAGAGCCTGGTAACGCTGTGCTCAGTATCAATCAGAAAAGCAAAATCAACACAATATAATCAGGAAAGGATAAAAAAGCCAGAGAACATAACTGTCCCAGATTATTAATCCAGCTGCATCTTGCCTGCTGAGTGCAGATGTGGATTTTTATTTCAGAAGGGAAATAGGGAAAGGTCAGAGAACTTCAACAAGAATTTTTAAAGCCATGGAGTGCTGTTCCCAGGTGAGAAATTAAACACAATATTCTAACGAACAGGACTCTTCAGACAGGAAGAGAGACGCCTGAGGGGAATAATGACTAATTTGCATTAAATCAGAAGTCACATAAAAATGGAAAGTTTTACTGGGCAAATTCATGAATGATCATGGAATGGTTCCAAATTCACAGAAACTACATCTAAGTCTGGAAGCCTTTGAGCCTTGAACGGCTGGAATCAGAATGAATGAATGGCAAACAAAATACATGTCAGTCCTGTTCATACAGTCTTCCCTAAGCATTTTATTCTGACCATTGTTGCGATGTCTATAGCTGGGCTAGATTGACCTTTGGTCTCAGTCAGAATGGTTCCTTTTATATTCTAAAATTGTCACAGTCTTCTGAGCAGTTTGTGGAGGGACTTGAATAGGGTAACTCACATGCTAACATTTTCAGGGACAGAAATGTGTGCCTTTTCCATAAAACGAATGAAAAGAATGGCAGTGATGTGCAAATAGAAAAAGAGTAAAAGCCAAGTTTGTTGTTAGGGGAGATTCAATAAAGAAGGTGGAAATAAAAGAATACAGTGAAGAATGTGAGGGAAAGGTGATGAAAGACTTTCAGGTGACCCACAGAATTGGTCTGGTAATTAATAAAAAGCATAGCAAGCTCAAGATGGTTCAAATGCCATACTTGTATCGTTAATGACTACACTCTATTCTATTAAAAAGATAGATTTAGCCACACAGATAAAACGTGGAAAAGGATGTTAGAAGCACCTGATACAGAGGGCAATTAAGTACTGTTAAATTTTTTCCCAGAAACAGGAAAGCTGTATGCCATAATGCATTACAAATAATCCTAAAGACAGCAATCACACCTGTCTGCTTATGTATAAGAAGCAACAGCAGGTACTGACCCAGTGCGCTGATGGTACTGATAAGAGGAAGAAACGCCCATTGTACTGACTGAGGCAGTATTAATGGCATTTCACTTAACAGCAGTTCTCAATAGACTGAGTGCTACTAATCCTTCTGTTTTTAAAATAAAGACTACTTTAAAAAGGGGCGTTCTATGTTTTCACAGAGAATGACAAAACAAATTACTTATTTTCCATGACTTAATACAAACACTTTGATGTTTAAACTGCATGTGAACAGTTAATCCTATATTGATGTGTTCTTGGTAAGAGACGGTTTCACACTGTCTCAAGGGACAGATCTAAATCAAAATCAGACACATTTTATTTTTAGTCTCAAAGCTGCAATGCTAAATGCAAATAAATCAAAGCAGGTTTGTATATAGTACTCCTGAAGTTTGCCTTTATAGTCAATACATTGAAAACACATAAACATAAACCAGAAACCAAACTTCACTGACTTTCAAGTAAAGTGCTCCTTTCTTTTCTGAGGTAGGTAAAAACAAATGACCATCTGTATTTCACAGATATTTTTTTTAATTAGAGTTGACTTAAGTACCAGTTAGTTAATCCCCAAAGAATAACTATAAAAAGATTAAATGCAACATCATTTAAACTGACTGCAATGCATGTCAGCAGGCAGTTACTCACAATTGAAATGAAAGATATAATGTTAGAGGTGACCTAAAATGACTTATTTTTAAATTACCTTAGTGTACTGAATACCTAAATAGCAAGAATAGGATGCAGTCAGCAAGTTTAATAGTATCCTTTACTTTCCCTGTTAAAATCTGTAAAACTATGCACTATCAGCTTCAATCTCCAGCTCTCCACTTGTACATCATACACTTTTCTTTTACAGAAGTGGTCCTGCTTAAGAGCCCTGAGGTGCTCTGCTGACTTTTATATGCCAGGTAAACTCCATGATAGCTGGGACATTCTATGAATAGTACATCATACATAGAGAGGGAACTTTCAGAGAAAACAAAAAAAATATACTTTGTATCTTTATATTCCATGTATATCATGACTCCAATTACACAATTGTTTGGATGATTTCAGCACATCAGGAAGTTGTTACCTACACAAAGGTAGGCAACAAATGTAACTTTATCAAGTTACAAAATTATATCAAGTTACGTGCTCAGTTGGCTTTTTTTTTTCTGTATTACATTGTTTCATGAGAGTTTTAACAAGTAGTATTTGTTAACTTTTTCATTAGTGTAGTTCAAAACCTACACTGATGAAAAACAAACGACCTTTGCTAACAAAGTATTGCCAATGTCAAACTACTTGAACATTTAATTTAGATTCCAGATGTTTTTGCAAGGGGTAGACCACATTTTAATTAAGGGAACTTCATGCATGCTTCCTTTCCTGTTTGCAATGACATGGACTGTCTTTTCTCTCCTTCATGAGCACATGATATCCCTCTGCTAACTACAGGAATTGTTTACATGGGAAAATATTAGGAAAGTATTCTATGAATTTGTAGTTGTTTGATGCATACTAGCAACTGGAAACATGGAGGAAAGTGTTGTCTTTTGGCAAGCCAGCTTTCTGTAAATCATCAGTCAGTGCTCCAGGTACTCTGGGGGTCCATAGGACTAGTTTTTGAGAATCTATTCTTTATTGTTTGCTTAAATTTTGATCAGAGACATCCAAATATAATTCCTGGAAATTAAAAGAAATATAACACAAGAGATAGAGTGTGTAAAGTAAAGCAATGTTAGTGGGAACGTGTTCCTAAAAGGTGTAAAAATTTCCTTGTTGCTCATCTTCAACATTATGGAGCACTTCAGGCTAAAAATCTTTCCATGTAATTTATGCTAAAGTTTTGTATGCTAACAGTATTTCATCAAGCCTTCCAGAAAGCATTACAAAAATTCAATTAACAAAGCCTTCATGGGAAAGAAGAAATATTGTTCAGTTTTTCAGGTGAGAAAAATTTAAATACAAAGAGAAGTGATTTAAACAAGGATTCACAGCAAATCAGTGTCAGATTAGGAAAAATAATTAGGAGTTTTCCTTATGGATTTCCCTATTTTAATAAAAAGCTGCACAGCAATGAGAGAAAAAAAATCTATCGTGGCATCAATAGGTGTAACTGATGCCTGTGCTCCTACGGTTATAATTCAATCAAATATAAAGCATTTAAATCTAAAATGAAGGGCCTAGTGCCACATTAGAAACATCTAGTCAATAGTCTGCTGTCAAACAAAATGTAACTTATTTTGTGATATATAAGCCAAACCAAGAAAAATAAAGAAGGCATCTAGTTATGTCTTGTCAAGTTACATTCTCTAGAAGAACTCAAGAAACATATTCCACAGATGAAAGGCCAACATAATTCATATAAGAAGCAGCTGAGGGAGCTGGGGTTGTTTGTCATGGAAAAAAGGAGACTCAGGGAAGACCTTACCACTCTCTACAACTGACTGAAAGGAGGCTGTAGCCAGGTGGGGGTTGGTCTTTTTTCCCAGGCAACCAGTGTCAGGAGAAGAAGAAACGGTCTCAAGCTGCTCCAGGGAAGGTTCAAGTTGGATATTAGGAAGAATTTCTTCACTGAAACGGTTTTTAGGCATTGGAACAGGATGCCCAGGGAAGGGGTGGAATCACCATCCCTAGAAGTGTTCAAGAAACAACTGGACATGGCACTTGGTGCTATGGTTAATTGACAAGGTGGTGTTCAAAGGTCGGACATGATGATTTCAGAGGTCTTTTCCAACCTCAATGATTCTATGATTCTCTGATTTCTCAAGAGAATCCTGTGGATGGAACTCATAGGATCTCTCTTTGAAATTACATTTACATATATACACCTACCAAGTTAAAAAAAATGAGAACACTGTATACTACTACTCCTAGTTCAACTGAGATAAATAATTTTAGGTAACTTAAGTCTTTTGCAATAAGGATTTTTCCTGAGATTTTTACTTTCTCTAATTAAAAACGGAAGGATTTTGGTTTATTAAACTTTGGCAAAAAAGTTCAGTATTTGCAACATGCGGAATGCATTTTCATAACTTTGAAAGGAGCTTAGATAGAGAATGCAGGGGTTGCACTAGGAACATTGCCAGCAAGTCAAGTGAGGTGATTCCTCACCTCTCGTCCGCCCACATTTGGAGTGCTGGGTCGGGTTCTGGGTTCTCCAGTACAAGAGACACACACAAGAGTCAGTCCAGCAAAGGGCAACAAATTTTTTAAGGGACAGGAGAATCTCTCCTGTGCGGAAAGGCTGAGAAAGCTGGGATTGTTTAGTGTGGTGAAAAGAAGGCTCTAGGAGGTCTCATCAGCATGCACAAATATCTGAAGGGAAGGTATAAAGAAGAGGGAGCCAGGCTCTTTCCAGTGCTGCCCAGTGACAAGGAGTGGGCACAAACTGAAACACAGGAGGTTCCATCTGAACACAGGAAATGCTTTTTCATTCTGAGGGATAGAAAACTAAAGGCAATTGTATTAGAAAAAACCTGAAAGAAGAAGTGAAACCGTAAATAGTAGGGGGCAGAGGATGGACAAGTAGCTGGGTATTAAACAAGAGCAATAGATATGTAGGACGAGAGGAGAGGGAGAGGGAGAGGGAGAGGGAGAGGGAGAGGGAGAGGGAGAGGGAGAGGGAGAGGGAGAGGGAGAGGGAGAGGGAGAGGGAGAGGGAGAGGAGAGAGGACAGCGGGTTGCCAGCACCCTCAGGAAGCAGAAGTTACTTGGTGGTAATGAGCAGAGGAAGGACTCTGGGAAGCCCAACGAAGGGAAGTGATACACTGGCTCGCGGATGAAAGGAAAGGAAAGGGCGAGGCAGGCAGGACAGAGGATCTCAAACTGCTCCTCCTCTCCTGGTCCGTTTTGTAAGATCAAAGAATGGCTGTGTTCTGGGAGGACCAGAAGGCCTTTGATGTAATGGTAGCTTTGGCAAGATACTAAATAATCAAAGCAAGGGGAAAAGAAAGTATTAACCCTTTGATACAGTTTTTCCTCACCATTCATACATGGAAAGTATGAAAATCATGAAACAATCTCAAGAGCTAACAGCAAGACATATTTATTGATGGAAGACATGCTGAGAGAGGCACAGAGAGGGAGAGCAAGCACCTAAAAATGGATGGTGTCAGGCACTCACATAATCTCTCTGCAAAATGCATTTGGTATTGTTATCCTTCCAATTCTTCTTTTAAATTGGATGATAAACCAGAAAACTGATGCAAATTTGAACCTGCCACTACAGGAAAATAATCTAACAGCTTTTACATTGCTGAGTGGATGCAGACACGAATTTGTTTTACTGGTATTCAAAACCTTACTTTCATGAACATAAAAAATGAGTTACAGCAAAATGCATAAATATTCATACTGAACAGACAATTCTTATTAAATAACAATTTTGCTGAATACTTACAGCATTGCTGGAGTCAACCTAGATTTATGGACATTGTAACAAAAAAGCTGAATTGTGTCCAAAAAAGTCTGATCCAAGTATTCTAAGAAAGTGGTAACCTCACTTCTGGGTTCTCTACTGAAAGCAACAAGATGTTTTATTGATCAAAGGATATAGAATGCATATGTTCACTGGAATAACTTCAGGATGTGGTTGATTCCAAATTAAATTTTGCAGTCTTTTATGTCAGACTAGTACTAGTAAGGCAGAGGAATGTGACTTGCAGCTTATGCTCACAAAGAACAGTATGTAGTTTACAGAAACCCAATAAAATCCCGAGCACAGCATAGTAGTAGTGTGCACCTACAAAATGCATCCTGACCTCTTTATGAGAAATAAATACACTTTCTATTGTAGCCTCATCTGAGAATACAATGCAGATTTTTTGCCAAAAAATCATACACCTTTCTCTGTAAAAAATACAGAGCCAAATCTTGTATGTAACAACTAGGCTATACTCAAGAATAAAGTAAATCATCTTATTTAAAGATAAATCATATTCATTCTCTCAAAATGTCAGACTACATAATTGGTTACTAAAGTAATCAGGATATTTACTTGTTAATAGCTATGAAATAATTAAATTCACTTTATTAAACAGCATTAAAGCAAATAAAAAAGCCAAACAAAATGCATTATCTCTAGACTCTCAAAACTTCAGTTTTGTCTGTACTTGTTACTCCTCTGGAACTTCTCAACAGTTGGAGGATCATTCCAGAAAACATCTTGGTTCTTCAGCTCCTTTTATATCCACTAGTGAGTCTGTCTAATTAACCTCGTTCTTCCTTACCTTCCAGCTTCTGCTCCTGTACAACTTGCTGGAGCAAGAAGTGGTGTACCTATCTATTGAATCATACAGGAAAATTGATCTGATTGAAAAAGAAGAGCCAAAATATCCAAAAGCTTCTTCTGATGGGTACTATTTGTTCTCAGGCTCCTTAACGGAGTGATCACATCATGTAGTATCTTGAAGGAGGTTCATAATACAGCACTTTCCTCTGGAAACAGGTGTTGGCTAAGGAAATAGAAGACCCAAGAAACTGTCTGGTACAGCGGACAGGAGATGGAGCTTCCAGCTCAAACAGACTGCTGAGAGGAGAAGGAGCTGACAGGGCTCAGAAAGAGGCAAGGGACGAGAGAGCCTGCAGCAACTCACAAAATCACAGAGTTAGATTAAGTTAAGCCCAGAAGGTTAATTCACCCAGAGCTCTGAACGGAATCTGAAAGGCTCCGTTCTGAAAGGCTACATTTCTTCCCCAACTTTTTTTTATTATCTAAGTTGGCAAGTTCATCACATGGCCACTACAACAATTTTACTGGCAAGTGCAGGAGATAGAAATGAGTATATTGTAGAGAAAGGGAGGACAGTGGGATAGTATGATAAATATTTTCCTTTTCTTCTATCTGAACAATAGCTTAAAAATCTTCCTTTATAAAGTAGGAGACATTGGAAATATAAAAGGGAGAAAAGCTCCAGGAAAAATAAAAATAAACATTTGCCACAAAATATAGACTGAATTTGCATGACACTGTAGTATTGCAAGCAACTATCCTCTGCCTGTGTCAAAATAGCTCTGGGAGCAGAAAGGACAAGGAACCTGCAGGCAGTTTAACTCATTTTTCATGAGAAATGGATGGCAATGGATACACACCTGATGGGTTGTCATGTAAACAAACCATGAATAAGAGAAGGTTCTGAACAGAATTAATGTCCTGTCAACACCTGACACTCACACAGCACCATGTGAAGTGCCAGGACACCGAATGTCAGCATTAGCTTCCTGCTTCCACAAGGCAGGTGTTGCAGCACAACCGGCTGATTTCCAAAGGGCCTTTCATGACTGAATGAAAGCTTTTTCTAATATATTGAATACATTTTAAATATATTTTTGAAATCAGAAACTGTTTTCAGAGATGTAGAGACGATCAGAAAGACTAAAATAATAATTTGCATAAATAAATTTCTAAAAATTATATTTGCAACATTGATTTTGTCTCAGTAATGGTTTCTTTAGATGAAATTTTCTGGATTTTTCATGAAAAGAAACTATGGGCCTGATACAAACAATTTGTGACGTCTTATTCGACATTCCTACATGTGAAGAAAAAAGCACAGTTCCAAAATTATGGGGCAAGCTGAAACTCATTCCAGCTATTCCACCTGACAGACTAACTAGCTTGGGACATCTGGATAATGCATTCACGGCATGTACAGGCATGAAGTTTTGTTCTTCCAACTTAGTATCATATTAAATTATATTAATTAATGATTAAAGTTACATTCCTTTATGCTTTTAGTTGCAGAGTTGATATGGGTAGATGAACTGATTCTGTCTGCACCTCCCAGACCAAACAACTAAGCACACAGAGCAGTCACTGAAATATTAGATCTATCACATGGACCTCAACCATTAGAAATGATAGAAAAACAACATCATTGGTATGGATAAAATCTACAACATTTCTCTTCCCAGGAATGGGATGAGGCCTGAGCTGTACAGAAAAATTACAACACTGAAATACACTGTATTTCATATAATGAGTACACAAGTACCATAGTAAAAATCTACACAGAGAGGTGCAGTGCAAAATTATCACATCTTCTCTTAAAAGTAAAATGACAGTTAAAAACCCAGAACTGCAACCTTTTTAAAAAAATATATAAAAATATTTTCATAATTTAGACAAATTATCAGCAATGTCATTGTGGTAGGTTTGGAAATTAATTTAAGAAACTTACCATTTCTAAGGCCATAATACGTTCCTAAAAACAAAATACAAGATGCCATTAGAAAGCAAGGAATATAAACACAGTGTAAGTCTAAGAATGATAAACAGGATTCATTTTGGGGTTTTGGTGCTCATATGTACAGTTTTTTGTAAAAACCCCACTGAGTAGGAACTGTTGTACTTAACTGGATGTCTAACCTATTTATCATACTATCTCACTTTGAAATTTGTCCCAAAAATAAGAAACCACCCAGAAACAAGGTAAGAAGGGATTTGAAAAAATTACTCCACAATATATTTTTTCAATTAGTATATTAGGTTTTCAATATTGTTGATTTTACTCTTACATATCCCAAAGAATGATTTCTTTTTTTGATCATCTCTGTAAATCTAGCATGCTTTGGAATTCATGTCATCTTAGCATCAGGCTTAGTTTTCTTTTACGCATTTCCTTAGAAAACTAAAAAGTAAATTCCATATCATTATTCTTTCATCCAGAAATAGCTCTGAATAATGTTTTATTAATAACAGGATGACATTAGTCAAACAAATAAAACAAACTTGTGTCAGTTGTAATCCAGGACAAAACACAGAGAACCCAGAATTAGCTAATTTATTGTATATATTTTAACATTCTTCTCCCATTGCAAAGTATTTTTAAGAAAAATATGAAGCCAGTAAAATCAAGATAGTGTACTCTGGTACTATATCCTGCCTAGGTATGGTATTTTAAGTAATCTGACAAAACATAGATTCAAGTGTTTAGGTGAGCCCACATTTAGAGTACGTGACCATTACGACCTTACAGGACCTCTTACCTTACTCAAATATTACTCAAATTTTTCTCAGGAAAGGTAGTGTATCACATGCTAAAGTCTTTATTCCTTCTTAGAAGCAGGTCTGAGATACAGAGTATTTCCGTACATCAGAACAAACTTAGGAGTAAAAATATTATGTTAAAAACTCAGAAATTTTTTTTCTGAGATGTTTGTTCCTCCACAAAATTGCAGTGGCAAACACTCATTTAAAGATTCTGCAACAAAACACATACTCATTGCCATTAGAAAGATGGTATTTACAGATCTCATAAATTTTTGGTGATAACGAACAACAATTCAGACATAAATTTTTTCAGTTAAAGAGGACTACTTTGACCAAAAAGGTCTTAGAGTGAGTAGAATGGTTCCAATGATAGAATAAACAGTGTTTTCAAAATGACTCATGCATTAAATAAAGTGCATGGTATAGTTGCCAAATTCTAAAAATATAATAAACTCTTACAATCTCAGCAGACAATTTCCTGAAGACTAGCATCTAATGTATTAGGAAATTTACCATGGATACTTTATACACTACTTGACTGTGAAAGCACAGATATCTGAAGGAAGAAAAGACTGCATCAAGCATCTGAAAATAAAAACAACCTTTTTAGCACCACAATTCACTACAATTCACACACTCAACCAGAACTGCCGGTTAGGGAAAGGAATAAAGCAATTTAATCAGGAACATGACAGTCAGGCAGACACATACAGTCATATAAAAAACTACTATGATGCAACTTCCTGCAGTCTAAAATTACTCCTCATTCAATCAGAAGTAATATCATTAGAACAATTTGTCAACCATAAAGCTTCACATGAAAGCAGATGCAGAATTGCTTCACATGAAAGGAGATCTTTTTACATTGATGTAACTAGATATGCACCTGTGTAAACTGCTTACGCAGACAAGCTCCCAGCCTTGTTGAACTTGAGCTGCCAGAAAGCCAGGCCAAGATTTTTGTTTGAACAGGAAACAGCTGGATTGGTGTGTTGTGTAACTTTTGGGTCTTGCAACTTGTCTCTTCTTACTGGAGCAAACTATTTGTACACTAACTTCTTTGATACTTATAGCCCTCAAAACGCCTTCTATTTATTATATGAAGAGAGAAGGCTTATCTTCAAACAAACTCCTATGGTCAAAACTCAGATTAATACATAATTTCATTTTCCTTATGAGCCTTATCTTCATCAATTCCCTCACAAATGTCCTGCTTTCAGTACACTCACAGAATGCTGACTCATTGATAACCTCCATATTGTATGGAAACTTTTTTATATTCACATGGGGCATTGTTTGCAGTAATGTGTTGTTAAAAATGTCTTTTTTCTCTCTGTATTCTGAAGAATACACTCATTACCCTCCCTCATAGCCTTCTGAGTCTCACAATTCAGACATTAGAGCCTGTTTTTGCTTTCTTAGTCATTTCCATTTGAAAGGAGAATGTTTTCTTTGACAGTAATGCTTAAATACTATTCCAAAGTTAAGCTTAGGGTAAATCTGACTTTCTACGTGCAAACTGAAAGTGCTTAGCACAAACAGCTTTACTGCTAGCTGACATACAATAGGGATTTACAATATTGTGTCAGGTCCTAGCAAATATTGACTGGTCCATTCTTCCTCAGAAAGGTGATTATGAACATTTAGTACTTCAGAGGCTTTAAATACTTACATAGAATACTTTACTTTCAGTCTTATTCACTTTTACAAAAGAAAGTAACACAGTCCAGTGAATTTAACCCAGCCAGTGAAGAAACTCAGCAGTGAGTATTACTAACTATTGGGTCTGTATTTGTCTGCATATATTTCCAAATCTGAATTTAAGCTACAAGGCAGTTCAGAAAATCATAATGCTGCAATACAATTTGGTAATTTTAAGAAATTTAACAAAAAATGTAGCTAGTTAATTGAGCAGAAAATATACCTGGAGAGCTCCCATTTCTTCCTCTCTTCTGTGTGTCTTCTCTAGTAGCTCTGCAAAATGAAAAATAGAACTTGTAAATTCAACTTCCGGTCTCATGGCCTGATAGAAAAAGTACTGTGTAAAATAGTCATTGAGCTTTTTATTTTACAGCTTTCACAACACCCCTTTTCAGCTGATTAAATAATAGATGAAATGTGCCAGTGATATGATTGTTTCCAAGCATGGGCTGTTGAGGTGACTAAAAAACAGCCACACGAACACAGAAAGACAGTTAGACTGGAAGAAGGAAAAAAGGCTTTCAGATTCACAGATAAACTTTTCTATACTGAAATCAATCTTCTGGTGTATTTTTAGAACTGAATGAAAAAATCAAAGAGATTCTTTCTAAAAATTGACTAAAACAGATTGTCAAAGCTATGCAATTCTACGTAAAAATTACTATAGAATACTGCAGACTATTTTGGCTGACAATAATTACCTCCTCTCACTAAAATGGAACAAATTTGGTGAGGAAAATAATTCACTGTGACAAAATATTAGAAAAGTTTCTTATGGTTTCTTATAGTCTTTATAACATAAAATCCCAGTATCTCGTATTGTCACATGTGACAATTATAGACATTGGCATATATATGCACATATGTAATATTTCACATTAGAAATTAATTTTGTTGGAATTCTGTGGCATATGTTGTGAGTTGCTTTTCTCTTTTATTTCATTCACATAGTTTTATGATTAAAATTATGTTTTTGATAAATTGCAACATATTTAGAATTCTGGGAAACCTTAAAGTTATAACCTTATAAAGAGCAGGAAAAAGAAAAAAAACATGCTGCAGGCTTATTACTATTGTAACTATCAGAAGTTCACTCAGGAGTTTTGCATGAGAATAGCACTGCTTTATCTAAACCAGAGACTGACTTTGAATTCAGATATGCTCCAGTTTGCTAGCAATTAGGAGAGTTACAAGATTATGAAACTGCCTCGACAGCATCAGAGGACTGAATTCTGACTGTCAATTCCCTCAGCATCCAAGTAGAGAACAGCTAACTGAAAGTACCTGTGTTTCCTTCCTTAAAAAATAAAGTTTACTGATACTTACATAGTCATAAAGATAAGCTTCAATGATTTACAATAGTAACTACATAAAATATTCTGCTGATATTGTCATCTTTCCTTTATATCCGTAACCTTTTACTTTTCTATCCCTTTCTCTTATTATGAAGCCTCCCCGTGAGCACCCCAACCCTCTTTTTTCATAGCTCATTATTAATTTGATTGCATGTAGATTGAGACTTATTTCCAAGCACCAGTTCTTTAAAAGAGATGTAGATAACATGTAAAAAAAAATTAGTTAATTCTTTCACAAGCTGAGAGATGGACTTGCTATTCTTTCTTCTTAGCTTCTATGCAACTTTTTCCAAATCCTTTCTTAAAATTAGTAAAATTACCGATTCTTCATTTTGTTTTGGTGCACTTATGTTTTTCTGGATTACTCTTTGGTACGCTTTTCAGTCCAGTGATTCAACTGCCATATAAATTACTGTAGCCAAATGTGCTGCCATCAACATTAGAACAAGAATTTTGGGTTGAAAAGTAGCTGCCCTGTGTGTTTTCTTTGGGTATATTCCAGTATTTGGAATATATCCATATATCCAGTATATATGTAAATTGATAAAAATTTGTATTGTAATACTAGCTTTAAAAAAATTTAGGAGTGAGGAATAAGTTTATGAGAAAAGGGTGGGAAATGAAAAACTCATCCCCATGTTCCATCTCACCAAACCCCCTCAATTATTATACTTGACTTTGCTTTATTTTCATTCTAATGTAGTGATTAAGATTCTGTTGTACAGATATGATTGATTTAAGTCAAAAGGTTGCAATTACAAGGTTCCTTTCAAAGATCTTCTATAAATGTAAAATAAGTTGAACTAATTTCTGCTAACAGTCTCTAGATGTGAAAGTTCTGCATCTCAAATTAGGGTCATCTAGAATCCATTTACTTTGTAGTACCCCTGCCTAAATCAGTTGTCCCGTAGGATGCTTCATAAAACTCTGTCCCTGGAAGGGCAGGCAGGTATTGAAGTGGTGTTATTTAAATGACAAAATATACACCCGTACAGAGTCATCCTTTAGGAACATATATTTAAAAATCAAGTTCTGCATTTCAACTGATGATTCCATTTAGTATTCCATCTAAAATAATGGCATGTTCTCGCCAAATCTAAAGTAAAAAAAAAATAAAATTAAAGGCATATATATTAAACAGCTATACAAAAAGGCATGTATAGCACATTATATCATTCTTATGGACACTTACAATGACAGAATAACTTTGCTTACTTGATCTGAAAAGCTCTGTTGATTTGTTTTATCATTTGTAAAACACTTCCCATATTCAAGTTTTTGTGCAAACTGAAATAGGTTTTATGCCAGAAAATAATGTTGCAATAAGTTCAAGAAAGAAAATACATTGTGTCTGCAACAGACTAGGTCACTGGCCCTAGTGGAGGCTCCTTTCAGCCATCCTACGAACAGCCTCTGAGTTTCTCCAATTAGAATTTTGTTCGTAAAGGAAGTTGCACTGTGGCATGGGTTGCTACCACAATCCTGCTATCATCTTTCAAGGCCTAATGTAACCACAGGGCACTTGGGGTTTTTTCAAAGCAATACATCATTAGTCTCACAGGGCACAGAACACATCCATTTATAAATTTACTAGAAGAAATAGCATTATTGAAAAAGGCACCTTTAGGCATTGACGGCTCTTCTCAAAAGATGAATAATACATGGAAAAAGACAACAAGAGAAATGAGATGTAGAAATAAAGATATTCATTAACATATTCCCTTTTTTTTTCTAGCTAAATATGAAGCTTGTAATCCAATAAGCTAAAAGTGTTAAAAAATCAGATACATTTCAGATGTTTAAAACCACTCAAAATCAACAAGCAGCTCAGGATATTGTCTGCAAAATTAGGGATCACAATTTTGTGCAGTTATACAAAATGGATTTATTTACAGTGCTTAAATTCCAAATCATGTAAAGATTATATCTCACTGAGCTATAAACACCAAGTGTCCTTGAAGCTACGCTACAGTGACTTAGATATGACTAATCAAACTTACAGGAAAAATATAGCTTATGATTTAAAATATTCTGCCAGAAACATTATCTCCTGCAGTTTGCCTAACACTGAACCACCACAGTACTCTGCAAAATAATGCAAATACTAACCTGGAGATGAAAATTATATATTCCATCATACCACACAGATAAGTGAGGAAAAAAGGGTATTCAGTTATTTGAACAGATTTTTTTCACACAAACACCCCAGATGTAATTTTTACTGCTGGTGAAAAGTATCAGAAAATAGATTTAGGAGCAGGTATTTATTGATTGAAATGAGTAAAATGCAACAGTACGATCTTACTTATCCTGGCTGATCCATTAATATGCCAGTAACTAACTAGAATGTTAAAATTCCTTCACCAACTAAAATGTTCAACTTCTTTATCTCTGTGCTGGGTGTAACAAAGGTGGGAAACAAGACAATGTCTTTATATTAACTGGAGAAACAACTTCTTGTTTTCAAACACTGCATGACCTCCCATTTTAAGAAACTGAAGATAATGGTAGACAACGTTCCTCTTCACATTCTCAGAGAAAATTGACATGCCAGAGAAAAGTCTACAAATTGGACCAATACCACATTTTTATGTTCACCTTGTTCTATCCAAAGGGAATTCTCAAATACAGAATTGTACACAGAATCAATTCTTATAGTCATGGATATCCACTCATACAGTGAGAAATCCCAAAAGGTGATTCAGAGTGCTCTGAGTTGACATTCACACTACAATTCAGTTTTCCTTTCATAGGTAACATGCTGTAAAGTATCCCAGCTATCTGCAGGCTGCTGGTAGATTTGACTCAATATTCTCACCGCTCTGAAGCAGTTGCAGATCACACAGGCAAATACAGAAAAACTAACACAGCACAAAAAATACAGCTACTGTGTGGCATTAAAGCAAGAAGTCCAGGTTATTACCTGGAAAAAATTGGAAAAACTTCTGGAAAAAATTGTCAGCATAATTTTTGCATCATCAAGCTAAGAAAAGCTCTTCTCCAAAACACAAGTCAAGGCTTTCAGTTACATATTAGTAAAACTATTTTGGATTTCCCAAAGTTTGTAACCTTAGACACTGAGGTTTTAAGTTACATAAAGCATATACCAAACTCTTGAGAAATCACTTAATTAGACACCCTGATAATATTACCTTTAAATTTGCTTTGATCAAAAATTGTAGCGTTTTTTTTATTCCAAGTATTTCCCATTATTCTCACTTCAAATACGCATCCCACAGCTTTCAGTCATCGTTTGGATATGTTTCCCACAAAACTGCTGAAAAGATACTGCAGCATTCCTGTAGCTGCATAAGGCAGCCAAGCAGGTTTCCATCAAGTGTGAAGGAATTTTGAAGCAGCTGAATAAACCAGTTTCTCTCAGCTAGAAATTACTTATCTTGCTCACATCTACACAGCCAAGTTTAATCACATGCTATACCACTTACAAGTTCTTCCCTTCACACGATGAATCTGACATGAAGGCCCTATTTTGAGGGTGAATCAAGTTCTAGCTGAACCAGTTTAAACAAAGTGTTTCACAAGATATATATAGATATAAATAGATATAGATATAGATACACACATATACATATTCATGGTTAGTAGAGGCAGAACAACTGCATTTTTGCCCTGTACATGTGTTAGGTTGTGATGAATGGCTTCACACTACTGTGACAACTGTCACAGTCCAGAACACTCAATACTAAAGGATGTTTCAATGAGGCTGAACCTTCTTACTCTCAAGCCAGACATCACAAATCACCCTGGCACTATAACAACTGAGATGTAAAACAGTACTGGCACGTGCTTCACACTATTTTAATTGAAATGTGACTTGCCACACATGCAAGCCATTAAGAGAATTTCTACATAACCATATTACTATCATCTTAAAAGAGCTTTAGAGAAATAGGTATTTCTTAGTATTTTAATTTTTGCTAGTGTAGAACAAGGCCCATCAATTATTAGTATTTCAGAATGCATTTGTGTAATCCCAAGCAGGATTTAAAAAAACAAACAAACAAACAAAAAACCCATCTCAAGTGATTTTTAATACTGATTAGAGCTTTCTAGTCCATTAGCAAACTGTTATATTAACATTGAGCACATTCCACTGTCTTTAAAGATTTTAGTTCAGTTTCCAACACTGCAAGCAATGCAGTACTCATGATCACCAAGACCAAAACAGCTGTTAATCTGTATCTAAATCAATAGTTTTCTCATCCACATTTTAAAAGATCTCCAGACTTAATATCATATAAAAGAAGGGAGTCCCTTTTGCAATATTCTTTGCCTCTTTAGCTGCTAGCAATTTATTAGCTACTGTAGTTGTTAGCAAGTAACATAGTCAAGATTTCAAAAGAATATACTTAACACAAAACTTGAAAGTTTTTTTTAATTCATTCATTCTTTTGATATCTTTTAGGTATACACTTGTATTTTTACTGGGTAAATTCAAGGCAGATTCTTCAACCTACAGTGATGCATTTGCTTACCTTAACCTGAAGCAGCATCCCTAATCATAACAGAAGAAAAAACAGAAGAAAGGTGTCAGAAGCTAATAGAGATGGAAACAGTTCACTGTTCAGATTCCCTAAGAGGCTTACTACTATACAGGAAACAGAACATACTGTTTTCTTTCTATTCCCTGAGGCTTAGGCTGGTCTGATCTACTGTAGCAAAACTTTTAAACATTTGCATCTCCAGTCTGTCTTGGTCTATATTTCTTTACTTGCAAAGAAGCTAATTAAATCATCTGGGGGCTGTGAGGGACAACAGAGAAGAGCAACTTAATATTCTCAGAGAACTTCTATTCAAGTCATATTCATGACTTTTAAAAGACTTCAACAAATGAGTGATACATTACTGGGTTAGGCCTAAAATCATGCAGTCTATATCTCACTTCAGACAGAAAGCATGAGCAGGCAGGGGGATAAAAAACGTTAATATTATTTACTCTAATGGCAGCTTCCAGAACTAAGCATCTGAGAGAACACCTGAGCATCTGAGAGAAACAGGACTACATCTGGACCATCCACGACCTAGCTGACCTCCAAAAACTTGACTATTTCTTAAAAAAAAGTTTTTTAAAAATATGTTAATGGCAAAAAGCAGTGCACAAATAACATCAGCCTATTACAGAATGTGTCCCTCACAAACAGGGACAGACAAGGCAGAGGTGTTGAGCTGGGGTCCCAGTGCCCTGAGCTGGAGAACCATGGCTATGAGAACAATAAAACTCCCAGCCAATCCTGAACTTGAGTGGGATTTGCTGCTCCTGGATCTCTAGAAGTCTATGTGGCCTGACGGGATTCTTTCAAGAATATTTAAAGAGCTGGCTCATGTCATTGTGAGGCCTCTCTCAATGATTTTTGAGCAGTCTTGGGAATCTGGAGAGGTTTCAGTTGACTGGATACTGGCAAATGTCATCCAGATTTTCAAGAAGGGCAAGAGGATGACCACGGCACCCATGGAAAGGGAGCTGGAGGTCCTGGTTGATGGCAAGTTGAACATAAGCCAGCAGTGCCCTGGCAGCCAGGAGGGCCAACCCTGTCCTGGGGGGCATCAGGCACAGCATCACCAGCCAGGCAAGGGAGAGAACTGTCCCGCTCTGATCTGCTCTGGGATGGCCTAATTTTGAACACTGTGTGCAGTTCTGGGTGCCACAATATAAAAAAGACAGGAGGGCTACAAAGATGATGAAGGGCCTTGAGGGGAAGCTGCATGAGGAGTGGCTGAGGTGACTTGCTCTGTTCACCCTGGAAAACAGGAGGCTGAGGGGAAAGCTCATTGCAGCTACAACTTCCTCACAAGGGGAAGAGGAGAGGAAGACACTGATCTCTTCTCTCTGGTGACCAGTGACTGGCCCGAGGGAATGGCCTGAAGTTGTGTCAGGAGAGGCTGACTATTAGGAAAAGGTTCTTCAGCCAGAGGGTGATTGGGCACTGGGACAGGTTCCCTGGGGAAGTGGTCACAGCACCAAGCCTGACAGAGTTCAAGGGCTGTTTAGACAATGCTCTTAGGCACATGGTGTGATTCTTGGGGCTGTTCTGTGCAGGGTCAGGAGTTGGACTCAGTGATCCTTGTGGGTCCCTTCCAACTCAGTATATTCTATGATTCATTGAACTTATTTGTTGTTTTGGATGCCAGAAGATTTTGGGACAATGAGTTTCTATAATTGAAGCATGTACTGTGTAAAACAAAAAGTTTCCTTTTGTTTCTAACATGAAGTCTGGACTGTCAATGATTTTTTATATGTATAATTCCTGCTTCTAATTTACTTCCTTCAATAAGTCTTCCTTGTGTTTCATCCTGATATTTCTCTTTATTTGCTTCTCACTTTGATTGGTATTTGATGTAGATCATTCGCATATGACTATCTCCCACACTTCATTTAGAAAACCCCTTCCAATTTTCCACTTGTCCCAAGAAGGAGTCCAAAATTCTCACCAGTTTTATAAAATCTCTGTACCTGTCATTACCTGAACTATTACAGTATCTGCCTTACAGTGAATTCAGAAGTTCAAGAGTGGATACATATATATTCAAATACACAGCTTAAGTACACAAGATTACTCGGCCGAGTTGCTGTAAATTCTTCTACAGTCCAAATATGATTGCATTGGAAAAGTTTGTCTGAATATGAGATCAAATATACTAAAAAAACAAAACTATAAGGTTAACAATCAAAAAATTATAGGTCTAATGTGCTGCTTTTTAAGAGGCCTTTATCAAAAGAATTGATAATTCTTTTTTCCTAGAGCTTACATGAGATTTTTCAGTTCTCTTCCTGGCTCCCCACAATTCCTGGGAAATTTTCTGGGCTTCATTTCAACATGGCTAAAGAAAATATTTCTCTGTCTTCTGACTTATGAAGCTCAAAGTACACTGAAATCCATGCAAATGTTCCTGTGAACTTCCTTATGAATACAAAAGGTGACGACAGCCCAAAACTTCATTATGTCTTAGTAACTGCCTAACTATGAGCTGGGACAGAGATTATGTCTATTATATTTGTTTAGGACCATACTGATTCCCAATTGAAACTACTGCAGGAGGAGTATGAGGAGGAGTATGTGAATATACATGTAGTTAACACATATTGAAGCACAGCTATAAGAATTCTGTTGTTTTCCTTTGAATGACGCTTATGTACCAGCAGACATGCTGTAGAGGATTCCAAAAGCTCCTGAGGGACCTTAAGAGTTTCTAGTTAAAAAAAAAATCACTGAAGAACAACTTCCCAAAACAAGCATCACTTCCTAGATGCTTTAATAAGTTCCATTAAGTTTAATTAAGAAACAGTTAGTGACACAAATAAGAAGGCTGACCTTGAGGTGATAAAAATGCCTCTTACTGATGCAAAGACGGTTTCATTATGAAAACGTGATCAAGGCACAGGTCTTCTAGCTCTGTAGGGTTGCACTTACAGAGGTGTGTATATTTATTTATCATCAAGTTGTATATGTATATATGTGTGTATTTATTGTTAATAAATAAATATGCATATATTAGGGGGGTATGCTCACAATTTTTTTACTGATGGGGCATACAGTCAAAGTTTGGAGACTAGTGCTCAGTATTTAGAACCTTGGAACAATCTCACTTCTGAAGTAAGCAGACTATGGCTGGCAGTTAGCATTCAGAATCTGATATTTTTCAATAAAGGCACTTAGTTTTTATAAAGCTGAAATGTTTTCTAGCCTCATACTCCAAAATTCTTTCTCCTTTATATGTCAAGCAGCATACATCATAATGCATGGAATTGAAAGGAAAAAAAGCAAAGTTCAGGTAAGAGCAAGGTCTAATGAGAAGGGTGTCTGTGGGAAGAAGAACTGTGTGGGAAGAATGAGGAAGAGAAGAAGGGACTAGAACTATTTACAGTAAAGGGACAGAACATGAATGTGTGGCTTATTACTCAAATAGAGGCTCTCCTATGAGCAGCGGATCATATCTGGAGACCCTACTGTAGCTTTTGAGCCCCTAGTGATTGGTACCAACTAATCCTGAAGTGCCAAACACATCTTTGTATCTAGAAGAGGAACTGCTTGTATGTTAATACAAATCTTTACTATTTTTTATCTAGAATTATTAGGGTCTTCTCTAAACAGCTCCTACTATTATAAATTCAGAGATGGTAACCCAGGTCCTGTTTGTCTTCTGAAGCAGTGTCCAAATAAGCAAGCTGAATTCCAGCCAGAATAGAATCAAGGGTTTCTTCTAGAGAGATGTTATATCACAATTAACACAGCTGGGATAGCAATACAGCTATTAACTCACAGTGAGTCACAACTGAAGAGCTATAGAAAACCTTCTGTTCGCATTATTTGCTCAACTCTTCTCTACAGAGATGTAAAAGCATATAAAGTCAGACCACCAGTATTTCAGCTTTAGGTAGACTCATTTATCAATCAACTTGTCTCAGTCTTAAGCAGCCACTTTCCACTGCCAAATCTCCCATCTGAGTGTCCTTGCACTATGGACTTTATTCTGCTTCACTGCTTTAGGATGATACCACCATAGCTTTTCATATTGAAGCCTTTATTAAGCCATGATTCTACTGACAAAAAAAACCCACTGCAGGCTAAAACTTTCTCTATGCCTCTATTTAACAATTTCTTTAAATTTTCTTTTAATATACATATTTCACACAAATTTAATAATTTAGACAGAAATAAGAACTTTCTTCTCTGAAACTAAGAACTACACATATCAAGAACGGTACAATGAAAAAAAACCTCAAATATTAACAAAATCATGGGAAACTGATCCAGTAAATCAAAAAGTTTATCTGAAAGGCATGGCTTCTGCCATGAAAATTAAAATGGGACACACCAGATACCAAAAATGCAGTTGACATTTTTTCCCATTATCTTTAATTAATACTTTGGTTAGCTGGTTTGAAAATGATTTGTGAGTTTCAGGACATTGACATTTTCTGATTATAAATTATCTAGTTATAAAAATTATATCCACAAATCTGCTGCAACAAGAAGGTGGATGTGAAAATTAAAACAAGTCATACAGTTTTTGGTTGAATCTATGCTCAAATTAATGATTCAAATGATATTAAAAGAATGCTAATAATTGCAAGTTACTCTCATCTTGTAACATCCTTTGTGTCAATATTACTTTTTCTTCATATAAAATGCTTAAGGATAAAAAAAGGATAAGAATACAGCAGGAAAAGTCAGCATTGTTACTGTCTATGCCCTCCTCTTACATGAGCTAAGGAACATTGTTCCGTAACTGCACTTTAAACACAAAATCCAAATCTCAAACAATAACAATGGTGAAATCCCTCTAGTCATTATAGATTCTGGATTATGCCTTTTATTTGCAGGTAAAAAGAGCAAAATTTTTTAAGTCCAAAACAAACTTTCCTCATGGCGAAACTTTTAGTACCATTAAATGTAGTAATAAGATATTAATGCAATTTCAGTAACAGAGAAAGCAGTTTCAAATTTCATATTGCTTATTATCAGACACATACGCCAAAGAGAATTTCTTTACACACATACACGTGGTATTTGAACAGTTAAACACTAGATTTGGAGTATGCTGTTATGTTTTTCTTTTGGCTACTATTTACTGATTCATCTCTCACAAGACTCCAGTTCTTATTTCAGACTATTATTAGGATGTCATGACTTGACTACAATAACAGAAGTCTCTCTGCAGTTAAAACTATGCAGAATTTCTTATGAGGAAAAACCCCAAGATTTAAAACTCTAAAAATACAGCTAATTGAGGAAATAATTGAGATTTACTAATTTAGAAATTATTCTGACACTAGAAAGTCAAACAAAACACAAGTCACAGTGACATTCTTAATTTCTGCCACTAAGCATTGTGTGATGATTATTAATGCTTCTAAGGCCTTAAATGCCAGTTACTTGATTCTACTTCTAGACGAAACTGTTACCATGTGTATAGGTGTTGATTAGTCATGTAGCAGTAACACAGCCAACCAGTGCTAGAATGCAGGCAACAATATTCCTATTAGTAATAAATTTCAAGAACAGACTATAAAAAAAAAATTTAACATACAATAGTTGTGAATAGACACTTCTGATTTTACTTGACAAATTTTGGTGAGAAGCCATCAAACTTCAGCCCTAACAATCTAATAGCACATTTATACTACAATGAAATTCTTTACTTAAAGCTTCAAATAAGCCAGTTTGGGTACTAATGAATATGTAATTACTCCTTCATGTCCCACAGAAGCTAGTCCAACCCAGCTGACAGGGTACTAGCACCAAGTGCTCCAGTTCCACCAGACGTGCTCAGATCACATCATAGATGGCATTTGCAGCTGCATTTGCCAAAACGCATGGAGGTCTCTTTGCTCCCTGTCCCTGGTTGTGCATTGCTCTTGCTTACTTTGTCCTGCTTTGGCAAAATGACAAACCTGGACCTCCAAAAAGTCTTACTTCATTACCATGAGAACAGCGTACGGGCAAAAAACAGACAGTCCTATGTGGCTAATACTGAGTAATATATGATTATAGAGGGGTCCAATGAGGAGGAGACATAGAACAAGGGATGGGGCAAGCAGCACTGATGGGAGTGAGAAAAATAGAAATAAGAATTCAGCCTTTTGTCTGTAGTAATATTAAATGTCTCCATGAATGGGAAACTGCAATTTGACCCACTAACTCATTATTATCTTGAATTTGTGTGTGTGAGCTGTCCTCACACTTGTCTATAGCATAGATCTGTGCAAGGAAACTGAGCAATGGCTTTTTTTCCCATAGTTTTGATTAGAAAACCTATTAAATAACCTGGAAAGAAAAACATCAGCATTACATAAAAGAAAATATAGTAAGAAATGTCTCAAAGCAAAGTCTTCCTAATAGTTGACACTTTAAACAGCAAATACAGCTGAACACTGTTTTATCACTGCATATAATGCATAATTGTTACAATTCTCTCCTGAATGGAGAAACATTTCTGTTCTGATAATGAATAAAATTTTCCAGGAGCATACAGAATGAAATTGAAACTTAATTTGTTTTCACTTACCAAGTGCAAGCTAGAAAAGATAATTTGTCATTTCTTGTTTTAGAAAATTATGTTGATATGTTTATGGGCATGGTAGCTATAAAAAATTATGGTAGGGCATATGTAAATGACAAAACAGGAAATTGAATGCCACTTTCTTCAGCGAGCTCTCACTCTTAATATCCTAGAATTTTCTTTTTTTGATGTTTATCATCCCAACCATACTTATGCATATCAGCAAATTTCCTTTTGGCTACATCTGAAAGACAGCTGCAGATCTTAATGCAAATACACACAGAACTGATCTTGGACCCATCAGCTAAGGAATGGTCAATGATTAAGGGTATCAAGGTTTTTGAAGCAGCTAGTGCACTTCATTTGAATTGAAGTAACTGGGCAAACCAAAGGAGGCCAGCAGCTGCAAGACAGAAAGCTTTTCTAGCCAAGGTCACTTGTTACTTGAGATGAGTAATTCTCCTGAGCCTAAAAGTGCATTTCTTAATTGGGCTGTTTGAAGATCAGAGCTAAACAATCCATTTGCAATATTCACAGCATAGGAGAACAGATAATATAGGAAGCTCAAAGATACTGGTCCGGAAATTAAGTTTCCCTACCAATCTCAGAAAAAAGGGACTTTTAAGCAGCTTGGATGGCTTGTCAGAAGAGTAAAGCACACAAAAAAAGTCCTATCTCCATGGGATTCACTCCTTGATAAATGCTGTAAGAAAGCTTTTAATTCTACTAGATGGCTCCATGTATCACTAGGACCCAAACAGCTTCTAAGAAAACATTTACTTCAAACAAACAAACATACATGCATAGAGGTCAGTATGTCTCACTGACACCAAACATAATGCAACTAGAAATTATATAACACCCTATCTCTTACACCTGCTATAGAGGAAGGTGAAATAAACTGAGCTAGCAATTATGAAGAAAGCCATAATAGCAATCCTTACTTCTGATTTTTTCAGTTGTAGTTAGGCTTTAAGTTTATTTCTTGCTGGGACAATCCTGTCGTTTTACTGTCCCATGGTAACTGATGATATAAAACTGAGACTTACCAACCCAGCTGGTAAACATTTCAACTTTCAGTGAATGGCACATTTTGGTTACTATCTAAAAATATATTTGAAAATTACACTATCTAAATGCACTAACTTATTATTCCTTCCACAGAGCCATGTGCAAGAATCTTCAGTAAAACAAGTCTAGTAATTTTTTTCAAGAAGAACTTTTTATACATAGATTTGAGGAAGAAATCTCTCCTACACTCCAAAAGAGAAGAGAATATTAAGGGAAAATTATATGTAATACAACTGAATAGCAACATCAGAGCTTTTTTTTTTTCATTTTCTTTCTCTTGTGCAGTGAAGTATGTGTCATTTTCAACTGACGCTTGACTTCTTATTTCTGATCAGTAGAATTCCTGGAGACTGATCACAAAAACCCCATATTTACACTGCTATTTTCACTGAGTAAAAAGGTAAGAGGGCATTAATCTCACAATGGAGATTACATGGAGAAATGTATATCCAGTATCAGCAGTATAAAAAATGTACCATAAAAATTTTGTTATAAAAAGACACAGCAATCTTATTACAAGGTTGATAAAAGCTGCAAATAAATTATGTTTATTATAGAATTGCTTATCCCATTCTCCCAACACTACATAGTTTCTGCAGGTAGACACATTCAAATAGCAAAGAAATGGCAAAACGACTGTCAAAATCCCACAAAAATGCACTGTAAATGGGAGAATACATTGAGTATTCTACACACCTAATCCTTTACCTATTTACGTTATAGTTGCACATCTGTTCAATCTGAACAATGCAAATGCAAGGAACAAACTGAAGTTTGCAAAGGTGCTAAAATGTTTGATATGTTTTTATATGACACCTCTTGCAGCACACGTTATAAAGTATATTGATTAACACAAACTTGGAAAGTGCTTTCAATAGCTGGGGCATCATCTCCTACGTGAGGAATGGAGAGGCACCAAGCAAACAGTAAACGTGCTTCACTGGAAATGCCCCAGAAGGGTATAACTGTTAGGAGACATAGGTTGTAATGTGCATTGATCTGCTCATGCCTGTTGAGAACAGACAAAACAACAGAAAACTACTCTCTTAATGTATACCCAGTGTTGAAAATTCATACTGTTTATGTGAGGTTTTTATATCCTCTAGCAATCTTATTAAATGGCTACGTTTCTCTTCCCTTGTGTCCTTGTATTACATAAGACAAAATATAATTACAATTAATTAAAGCTCCTGAGACTAAAAGTAAAGGTTTAAGCCTTAGCTCTAAAATATGTTTTGTACTGTGAAAATACGGTTCTAAACTTTCTTCAGAAAACAAGAAAATAACGAAAATGAAAACTTGGGTTTGCTTCTCAGAAACTGTTTTTTACCTCTTACAGAGAAGTTTGTATGCTTTATGGCTTCTATAATTTTACCCCTTTGTCTAGCATAATTTTCCTTTGCTGCAACAACATTTATTGCCAGCATATTTATTTCAAAAGGCCTTTTAATTGACATAAGGATTGGATTTTTTTTTCTATATGACAAGCTACAATTTTAATAATTACAATAAAATACAAATTATAGACAACCTTCAGTTACAAAGTAATATTTAAAATTAATCATGCTGGGTCTCTCTGACTCTATCAAGCTTTCTGACAGCATCTTTTCCAGAACTACACTTTACACATAGTACAGTCTTACAGTACAACACACAACTGTGCTTCTCCTCTACACACTTGATCCTCAAAGTTCATTTGTCCCAAAGCACTAGCATGATCAATACCAGATTTTTTCCCCATTTAATAAAAACTTGTTTTACTGTAAATGTCTGTCTCTCTGCTGTCTTGATGTGTATTTTATACACTAGCAAATGGGTTTACTTGAGCTGAAGTACAACAGTACTACAACTTCTTCTGGAATAAACTCTTTCTCTTGGATCTTGTTTGCTCTGCTAAGGCAGTGCGAACAAAGTCTCTAGAGCAATTTAAAAAAACAGAGTTGTCTCTTACAAGATACAGTTTAAAAGCACTGTTCAAGAAAAAGAATAATGTCAGATGTGCAACTTGGAACCAGTGCACGCATGCAACTTGCACACTGTGTCCTTCAATGTGCACATCAGACGAGAATAGAATACACGCAACAAATTTTAAGGTACAAGACAACGGATACTACGTTTGCTTGACCTGGCATCAAAATATTACTCATATTGGTGAT
The DNA here is from genome assembly GCA_013397975.1 of Machaerirhynchus nigripectus. Taxonomy (NCBI): domain Eukaryota; kingdom Metazoa; phylum Chordata; class Aves; order Passeriformes; family Dicruridae; genus Machaerirhynchus; species Machaerirhynchus nigripectus. Next base: position 244,549 of record VZRQ01011259.1, on the reverse strand, counting down.
TCAGATGATGAAAGAAACTACCCAGCTTCTGATGACCACACACTTCTTATATAGCTCTGTAAAAATGCCCTGATCACAGATGGCATCTGTATTAGTGAACCAACACTATGAGTACTGACATTTCTTCCTAACCTGATGCAGCATGATTCCAGGATCTGCCCAATACTATTATACTACTACTCAAGTAAGTTAGATTATTATAAGCTAGCAAATAATCATCAACATAATTCCTAATGAACAAAAATAAATAAATTACAAAAACTTTATGAGTAGCAACAAATAGAATGTTCAAATTCAATCACACTATATCAGTACATTACCACTTCAGGAAATACGAAATGCTAATTTTGTGAACTAAAAGCATTTTATGCTGCCATTCTTATAGTAACAACAGATTAATGCATGAAAAATGCATAATTGTCCATCTGAATGGCCCACATAATCATACCATTGATTCTCAATTACAGTTAAAGATGGAAATTTTCATAATTTAGTAGTAATAACACTGGCTTTACTGTAAGTAATTCTTTGGAAAACGAAATTCCTTCCAGATAACAAGCAAAATCTGTTGCTTACCATAAGACTACAAAATACTTACTGTTATTTAATCAAGTTATTTTAGAAGTCACACACTGAAGTGTTTTAAGATCAGATCAAAATAGGAGTTGTAGTATACTGTAAACACATTAGATTTTAAAATACAATCCTTTTTGAAACGGTCAAAAAAGAAATCTTAGGAAGCTTTCAGTTTTTATTCCCCTCACAATGCAATATTCCACAATGTCAGAAGCCAGCGTGATGATGTTATACTATATACATCTTGTATATAAGATACATATATTGGAAAGGGTAGAGTATTTCTGTATTTTCAAATTTGAAATGTTTTTGTAACAAGGTAGCAACATTCCAGCCTGAAAGTTCAGATCTTACCCTACTCTGTTGCTTATTTTCTAGCATCGTGTTTCACTACAATACATATAGACCGTGGTACAAACTCATTAAACCAGTCTATGCAGATAAGTCTCATTGACCAAGAATGAAGTATGAATATTTCTTCAGCTTTTAAGAGAATAAGAATGTATATATACTTTGCACTCTTATTTAAGAAGCCACTTAATAAAGCATAGCCCAACATACTTATAATCCCTTTAATACACTTGAGAAGCATCAGCTCAACATTCCCAGTTTGGAGAAGAGAGACCCTTCTTCCTCAGACACGAGGATAATACGAAGCTATGCAAAGCAAACTTCCTCTCAAGCTCCATGATGTGTCTCATGGCTTGACAGAAGCAAGGCATCTGAAAAACCAAGTTTTCTGCCCATTTAAATATGCTGCGCTAAAAAATAAACTGGTTTGTAATAATCATTAAGAACTCGGTAGGGAAACTATGGATCACCAAATAGCTCTAAGATCATTGCACTATACTCAATAGTGCCCTAACTTAATTCTGTCCTTTGAGCTCTTCCTTAATAAAATGTGCTCCATGGATTTTAAGCACGTCGCATTAGAACCACATTATTTCACTAGGATTTTTTAATTTTATAGTGTCTTGCAAGGAATGGTATAATGTCTGATCATTTGCTTTTGCAAGTAGAAGCAGTTTTCCATACAGACAACATTCAAACACTATTTTCAGAAAATGCTGCTCCTAGAACTTCAGTCCAATCAAGAAAGAAATGTTTTATGGCCAAGTCATCAAATATAATTAAAACCAGGAAGACAAAGTTTTTGTCCTGGCAGCTGAAGTATGTACAACATTTATGCAGTATGTACATATGCATGAAGAACATACGTGTATGTTTCAATGGATGTGTTTTCTTGGGTTTGCACTTACTTTCTGTCTCTAGCAGTGGGTATCCCAATTTACCAGCTATACTAAAACACACAAACAAACAAAATATCCACAACAAAATCATATGTGTTAGAATTGTAACAAAAATTGAGAAACTTCACACTTGAATGTTTTCCACTAAACAGAGATTTACATGCTGGCAATATATAATGTTGCACAAACGTAGTGCTCAAATACTCCAAAAAAAGTACTGCAATATGAACATGTGTATTTTATAAAATAGTTCTCAGAATAGAAAGGTGGTGTAGAATTAAGAAATCAAGCTGAGGAATGGGAGACCAAGCTTAGTCCTCTCTTTTTTTTTTTATACTTAACCAGGAGCAAACACATACTCTTTGTGACTCGGGTACTGTTTTAGCAAAAAATTAAAACTTTACAACGTTTACTAACAGTTCTTAACAGCCTGCAACACAAGTCCTTTAAAATAGGTAGAAGTATCCAAATCATGCCCTTGACTATGATATGACTTTATCCTAGAGACATAATAGATGTAGACAAGAAAAATACTGTGATTCTCTCTGCCCACTCTAAAGATTCGGACATATGTGCCATTATTACACATGAATTTTTTAAAAATTACATAGAAGGACTTGTTATTTTGTAAAAACAATTAGTAGCTTATTGTTCTAATCAGTAATACTGCATACAATGTATAGTTAATTTGCTTGTCTTGCTTGGCTCTAAAACATTTTTGAGGGTTTTCCCTTTTAACTACAAAATATGTAAAGCATTCAAAAGTACCAATCACAGTTCCCATTTTTTTAAACCAAAACCAAGAAGGAAAAGAAAAGGTGTTAGATACAGACAGTTGTTACCTTGAACATGTTGATCAGAGTAAATATTCAACCTAGGAATTTGTCATATTTAAGCCACTAGAAGGAAAAAATGTGCAAACAGATTAAATATCACTTATTTATCTTTATATACAAAACAACAAAACCAGCCAGATTTTCCTTTTTTTCAAGAATTCACTTATAATGCATATCCTGTAATTAAAATTATTTTGTTGTATACAGTCAACATTAGGAATTGGTTTTACTGATGACTGAAGCTCTTCTCAAAGTGAGGAATTTTTTGGTACTGACATAGGACTTAACTTCAATTGTCCAAATACACAATATCATTAGGACACACTTCAGGAAAAAAAAGGGATTTTAAATAGCATGTCAGCTGAAAGGATATAAAAGCTATTAACATAGCAATGAACCACATTGAAAAATAGATTCTATTACAGCCTGAAAAATTCTAGGCAAAACCATTACACAGGCTCTAATTTTGAAAGATATTGAATCTATGATATAGCAAGATGCAGGATTTTAAATACTTCTTTAATTTCAAGAACTTTGCTGTACTAAATGTTAGCATTTTTTTCCATTTCTATTCAAATTTCCAATAAGATTCATCTGTATTTTAGACTAAGATGGCTTTGACCAAGGGAATAGGTACAATAGGAGAGGAACATAGAGCCCTTGGTTCAGTTTTATTTCCTGTAAGACAGCATATTATTTAATTAAACTGACATCAGATATTAAAGAGTTTCTTCAGGATGTCATTGTTACCTAATGAAGACTAAATGACAGCATGTTTCTGTTATATACTTCTCAGGAAAATACTGAATTCAAGACAAGTGTGGAAGTGTCTGTGTAGGGGTAGTTTTTGTTTGGTTGGGTTTTTTAAAATTTAATAGCTGTAAATTGGTGATATCAGTTTGGTATAGAAACACAGTACATAACCTGAAAGCATGACAGCACCTTTCATATTAATTCAAGGAGTCCTGGCAAAGTTGCACAGTTGATTACAAGACTCTCTTTATTATATAGTGTTAAACCACTGTTAAGCTGTACTTGTGCTTATAAATAGTCCTATGCCATCACTTCAACAGCTGTAAAAAAAACCCAAAAAACTCACTAGTTCATAGAACACCAGCTATTTTAGCTTGGTTTAAAGAAAAAAGTCATCATTCACAAAAGGAAGAAAAGACTAATAATACATTTTAACTATTTAATATACACTGAATCCCCATCCCCCAGGTTACTCTTGTTAATTTTGATTTAGTTTCAAGTATGTGCAGGTAAACCAAGAAGTAAAACTAAAAAATTTAGTCTCTTACTGCTAGTGAGCAGTACAAACCCAGCAACTTAAAGGACTCATCATGCTTTCCAAATTAAAAATCTGTACCTAAGTTTCAGACAATCATCTAAAGTATGTGATTCAGAAAGAAAAAAGAAATCAAAAGGAGTCTTGAAAACATCTTAGCTACAGTTTGATCCCATCTCTTACCTTCTATTTTTCACAATGGCAGCCATATTTTTATGAGTGCATAAAAAGATAATGTCGAATGAAAACGGCTCCAGAAAAATACTAGGTAATTACAGCAATGCATGTCCAGTCAGATATTTCCCGTTTTCCAATTAAAAAAATTCCACAGGGTAAGATTTCTAAATGATTTGGGTTTATTTCCATTCTTCTAAGACTCTGAACGCAGGTTCATTTTGGCAAAGTTTAAAGTAACTTAGAAGTCCTCCCTCCTCCTTCCCCCATCACATTAAAAAAACCAAACATTATTTAAAGGGCAAGAACACTATTAAGAAGAAATAAATTATTTTAATAGTAATGATATTTCAACTTTATGCACTTTGAAGCTCACTATGAAAAACAAGTACTATGACAAGTTTCTCTGAAATCCTTCAGACTCCTTCCTGTATGTTTGCTTAAAAGAGTGCATCTCTCTACTTGATGCTCCCATTCACTGTTCAATAAAAGATGACCTGAAAATACCTTGTGATGCTTCTTGTTGCCACAGAAAGGACTCTTGTTCAAACAAGGGCAATATCATGCAATATATGAGAAAAAGAAAATTAATAAGAAAGAAAGAAACAAAGCTGAAAGGGCAGAATCAAAGTTGTCTTCAAAAGAGCATTTGTACTTTACTATTAAATTAAACATAATAGGTCATAATAGAAAGATCTTAGACCACTTTGATTTTCACTGGTTCCCAGTTTCGTACTTTTCCTCAGTTTAATGAAAGAGATTGCTCAGTGTCAGTGTATTTACACTCAATGTACTACACTGTCTCTTATTTTAAATTTTTGCTCTTTCTGCTTTAGTGCTCCTGACTCAAACAAAAATTGGACTTGCTGACTTTAAAGTAGAAAACAACAGGAATATAATTTGAAAGATTAGGTTTTGTCAAAGCAGAATTTTACCAACATTTTCAATCTACTTTGATGTAACAGGCTCTTTTGAGTTACATTATCCACAGCAGTTGAATAACAGATAATCCTGACTGAACCTAACCTAGAAAAAAAAGAAATTAATATAAACTGGTGTCTTGCTTCAGGAATCACTTAACAAAATCTTTGTAAAATATACTTGTTTTCCTCACAAGTGATGAAACCAGAGGTAACTGTATGATTCACAGAGACGACAACATCACTAAAACCAGCTAAAATGTAAGTCTTTCAAAATTTGATTTTTGTATCCTCAAATCTGAGACAATGCACAATGATAAATGCATGCATAAGTGATAAACTTAATGCATAAAGACAAACACCACAGACTTGTCCAGCTCAGGTTTGTGCTAGTGACAAAAGCATCTAACATTAGTCTATCATAGCTCAGGACTAGAATTGTTACCTTCTTAAGCTTTACTTAGCAGTATACCCTATGTAAGAGAAATTCTAAATATGTAATACTTTAAGTGTGATTATAGAATATTATCTCAGTAGACAGTGAGAACTGGTACAGAATATGTCCTGCATCACCTGGGACTTTGCATAAAATAGTATTTGCGGAATATTTTGAGGTAAATTAAATCAGTCTGTAAACAGGAGCAATGCACCTGCTCTTCTTACATCACTACAGCCTTACTAACATTGTTTCATTAAAAAAAGAACAGATACAGCCTTGCCAAATATGTCAGGGTCTTATTTTGCTAAACATTTATTTGTTGACTATCCGTGTCTTCTCTGAAGTAGCAATATATTATTCTCAAACAAAAGAACTGCGCAGACTTCATGTCCACCACTATATAACACATTATGTCTAGGTTATATAAATGTCAGTATATTCCAAGATTTTCTTGGAAAGGCAATTAAAGTAAATCTAAGTTTATAAGACCAATGGATGCACCGAGGATCAAATATAGACTTTCACTGATTCGAATGATGAACTTTTCAGACTGCACAGTCTGGGCTAGATAATACAGAAATGCAATAAATAAAAGAAATTTGTGCTAGGTCTTGGGTACAATTCCTGACAATGGCATTAAAAAGATAATAAAAATAAAATCCTTGTTACCTAAACTAATTTTTAAACTCATTTTAAGAACACCTTGGCATGCTCAGTGATTCCAGAACACAAATGAAGCTTAGTTAAGAAACTGGAACTTACGCATTTTATTTCCTCAGACCTTTGTCCATTTTGTTAACAGATTGAATACCTAATGCAATGCTACTGAAATAAATTTTACTGTGAGACCAAAATCATTCTAAGAGGAAAAACGGAATCCAAGTTGTTACTTACTGAAATATCCCATTGTGCAGCACGCTAGAAAAACATCTTGTTAAGTAGTGAACTGTATCCAAAGTACAAATCTGCAAACCTGAAATCAGAACTCACATCCTCTTCAGTTCTTCTGTATTTATAAATATTGCTAGACTTCTGAATTTCTAAACTCTCCAGCACAATATTCTTATCAAGAACAGAAGACAAATGTGGCTGATCTTGAAGCATCACCAGATAACTATGAAACTTCTGCTACTCTGTAAACAATCCTGAAACTCTGTGCTTCACAGCTCTATTTTGCTTCATACTTTGTTCTCTCATTCATGAATCTTTATGTTAGCTTACTTGTATTTTTCAGGACTATAGTACGTGGACAGTCAGTTTATACCACCACAGGTGCCACTGTGATACTGTTAACACTTCTACAGAGATTCATAAGGAGGATTCAAAAGCCTACAATACCCTAGGTATTTACAAATGCTTTGGTGAAGGGAAAAGACAAAAAAACGCCATAGTTAAAAGTTTTGTAGGCTTACGTAAACTAATAAAACTTCCTGAAACATGTTCATCAGCAAAGCAGTTTAAATATTTATCCTACCTACTTTGGGTATGTCCACCATAAATCTCTATTTTTATTTTTTCTCCCAAAGAAACCCCAAGAGTAAACTACATTATCAGATCCACACAAAGGAAATTAACAAATTAATTTCCTGAGAATACAATTTCACTGTCTCATTTTCATAATTTTGATACATGTGAACTTAAATTAATGGAGTATTTTCAGACTATATCAGGTACTCATACAAGTGGTTTGTGTCAGTGGGGATAGTCAACCACATCCATGGATATTCATGGTTCTTCAGAGAATTTGATAAAATGGTTCGTCTAAAATCTGCATCATTCCAAATGCAGCAAAAAATATTTTCATCCATTTGATCAAAGTTGATTGAATATCCATTTAATTTAGCAATATTGTCAAGGATACGTTGGTGTTTAAAAAAAAAGTGAAGGGCTTTTTTTTATCAATTAAATACATTCTGCCTTCATTTGCTTTATTCCTGTACCTGGGATTTGCCCATAATTTCATTACTGGATGCCTTAGTATTGTGTAAGTACTTCTATTTTTTATGTTTAAGAAACAAAAGCCAACCAGCATTCTGTATCCTTAATTTGAATTTTTTATCATTTTGATGGATTGCTTTCTCCTTTTGGCTTAACACCTTTTTTATGCTTTTAGCTGTGTTTTGTGTTTTCCTTTTTCCTTCTGGGAAAGTAGCTTTTCCAATTTTCATGTTCAAGTCATTGATCCATTAAACTATTTAAATGTTTCCATTCTACTACTTCCATCATAATCAGGGCTGGGCTTTTCATTAAGTATGTAAGAGTATTCGTTTGAGATATAAAAGTCAGATTTTGTCTTGCACCCTTTTTTTAATAAAAAACCCTTTTTAAACACTTAAATGTATGATTCGATGAACAACAGTACTCAAAACTCACATTAACAGATACACATTCTATTATTTCTCTATCTTCTACAACTTCTAAAAAAAACCCGATTTGGTGCAATGAAGGTCATAATTTTCAAATTAAAAAGAACAATCTAAGTTGACATGACTGTAAAACAAACCAATTAAATTCATGTGAAGATTGTAGCTCCATTATTCTTGCATGCACTGGCACATGCTCTGTCATTTAATTAGTGGCACAAGAAAATTATATTGAGTACCAGGTCAACCTGCCTATTGGTGCACTAATAAAAAGCTCTTAAAATTTTGTTCTATGTTTTTAAACATTATTATGAACTTCTGACTCTGGCTTCAAATTCAAAATAGTTTAAAAATTTTAAAAGCAGTACCAATACATAATATCCTTTCTTGGCATCAGGTAAATGAAATTAAACTATTCCAATGCTATTCCGTTTTGGCAAAATGGAATACCAAAACAGCCACCAAAGTTTTTTAAGACTCTGATTTTTATTATCATACTCCTACTATTCATACTAAGCCCACTCATGAAGAAAAGTGAGTCTACAGACCAACATCTCTGAAACAGTACCAACTATCCCTTTGTCACTCAGAGAAGTACATTCCTGACTTGAAATTATAGTTCTTATATTTAATCATCACATCAGTACTTCCCTGCATAGTCCCACGTTGAACACCAGACAGGTGGCAGCCATACTGTGGCTCCCGTTACATCTATCAGTCATTCGGTGACTAGCAACTCTCCTATCAAATTAATGACATACCAGGAAGTCGGGCTCAGATGTATTTTATTTCCCTACCTCTAATTAGAACGAACATTTACTGCATGAATAAAGTCTTGAATACTATTAAGAGAAGCAGAAACACTGCTGGAAGGGCTGTGACACCACAGGGCTAAAGCTAAAGAAATACACTGGTACTGAGCCAAATCATGACAACTTCATCTGTATGCACAAAACTGCTCACTATCAGATCTAATCAAACTGGAACATGACAAAGTGAATCATAAGTTTACAGACATGAAGACTATTCTTAGTTGTGTACACAAATAATTGATTTTGTAATTAGGAATACAGGAAGTACCTGCATCTCTCCTCCAACACTATTTTCACAGCAGTGTCCAAATACAAACAAAAAAATCCCACCAAACAACACACCAAAAAACACCCTACCAACCACCACTTTACATGACCAGGTTTCAAATTATATCTCATTAAAAAACCATGGAGTGTAAAGAGGAAAGAAGGTGCTTGATAGTTGCTTATGAACACACTCTTGACTCCCTATTTCTCCATAAAACAGTTAATTACCATTATTTAAATCAGAAATAAAATTCAAAACAAAAATTAATGTTTTATTAATGTTTTTAAGTGAAGATAGCAGGGAGGATATTTTGGGAAAATCCACTAACAGCAGTCAAAATTACCCATCTTCCTCTGTTGCTGTCTTCATACCCATGTGGCTCTGCATCCTCAGATCCTGTGTGTGTATCCTGATTCCAGGCTTTAAACCTAACACTGGCATGCATTGTTGGCACTGTGTCACCTTTTTGCAAGTCTTATTTCTCATCCTTTATTTAGTGGAATTTTAAAGAATGTTTACTGTTTTCTGCTACATAGAAGACTTTAACAACTATTTAACAGTTACTTCCTTTCTCTTACCTACTTTTAACCAGCATCCACCTCTAGAGAAGACAGAGAAGAACATCATTTACTTAAAACTGCGTAAGTTGTAGTATGCGAAGTAACAAATGGAACTGAGCATACTTGGAGGGAAAAAAGAAATGGTCCTTATAAATAGAAGGTGTAAGATTACACACTATTTTTTGTGCTTGGTTAACAGCATTACTTCTTACCACTCTTTTCAGTTTAATAATTGCCCATAATAACTTGACCTACAGCTTGAAACTTAAATGCAGCCTGTGAATTGCTCCACAAAGTCTAAACCAAATAAGTACAATAGAATTTAGAACTAAGTAAGTTTTGCTTTATTTTCTATGCATTTGCATTAAAAAGGCAAGTAAGGCTTCCGGGAGATCATCTTAGCAGATAATTATTCAAATATAAAAACACTAAAGCACTATTAATGTCATATCAGGGTCTGTGTGCCGTCTTTCTTAACAAATGAAGGATAGCAATAGAAACATTCAAGCTTGAAAGATCAAAGCATGTTCTCTTTCAAAGTTCTTTGTAAGTGGAGGAAGAAAATTTTGACAGAATCTTACAATTTTTTCAAAACAAATAACCTGGATTGTTCTATAAAATATTTACAAGAATGTTTATCTGTTATTGCTGTTGTGGTGTTGGTTTAATCCCAGCTGGCAACTAAGTACCATACAGACACTTGCTCACATCCACACGCCCCGCTGTTGAAATGGAGAGGAGAATCAGAAAGAAGCTAAATCCCTGGGATTAGAGAAAAACAGTTTAAGAATTGAAAAAATATAATAATAATATTTTAAAAAGAAAAAAGAAAAAAGAAAAGGGAAACAACAAAAAAGATAGAAATAAAACAAAAAAACCCCCAAGTGATGTAGAATATCACTGCTCACCACCGAGCGATGTCCAGCCCCTTCTCCAGCAGCGATTGGCTCCTCCCAGACAATTCCCCTGTGTTTATATACTGGGAATGATGTGCTAATATACAGACTATCCCTTTGGCCAGTTCCCCTGGCCTGGCCATGCTCCCTTGCAGCTATGTGTGCACCTGCTCACTATCAGAGCATGGAAAACTGAAAAGTCCTTGACTTAGGGTGCAACAACTAAATCATCAGAGTGTTATCAAAATTACTATCATATTAAATCCAAAACACAGCATGTTTCAGCCACTAGGAAGAGAATTAACTTCGTTCTAGCCAAAACCAGGCAGTTTTGTTTTTTCTACATTTCACAAAACATTTTCAATTATAAGTCAGCCACTAGAAGCTGTAACTCCACTTACCGAAAGTTTACTGTGATCTGACTCTACAGCAATCAGAACAAAGTGACAACTAACAAAATAATTAATGAGAATACTTATTCTGTCCAGTTATATCAGTATGGAGTCCTGAAAAAAGGCTGGAACAACATTTCTGAAGAAAACCTAAAAGGTGACACATTTCTTTTAAAACCGAGGGAACAGAATACAATGAAAGATCGTACCATGACACAGCGAGCTATGCAAATAGCAGTCTAACTCAGACTGCCTCAGACTCTTGTATAATCCCTTTTTGCCCGGGTCGTGCAATGTCCCAGATGGTACAGCTGGAAAATAATTTCTATATCCACTGTGCATGATGTAAACTCTTGTGTTATTCAGCCACTGTACTGGGTTGAAACACAGTTGATTGCATTTGCCTTTTTGTCAGCGAGGGAAAACAAAAACCCACAAACCTAACATTTTCCTTGGTTATCACTAGCACATTGCAGTTTGCAATAACTAGTTGATAAAATACATCTGAATGTGCCACAGAAATTATAACTAATAGAATTTTAAATTCTTTCTCCCTTTTATCAACAAAAATCGAACCAGTAACATACCTCTTTTTTCTCTGTGAACTTCTTCCAAAAGTTTTTCTTGGTTTTTTATCTGTTTAAAGAGAGACTGGTGTTCAGTCTCCTTTATCTGTGTAAAGTGCTTGAGCTGTTCTCGGCTTTGCAGCAAGTAGCATCGCAGTTTTTTTTCCTTACTTTCTCTTTCCTTTACCTCCTCACACAGCCACTGAAGCTTAGTCTATATTAAAAAAAAATGGTACAATAAAAACTACAGAATTCTAATGAAAACAAAAGGACATAAATGTTCACTGACCAAACTGTCTTTGGAGTCACAGGTAACTCATTTGTAGCTATCTGAAGAATAATAATAATAGGGGACATTCAGATATATTAAGAGAACATATGTTGACCTTCAAGAGACTCAAAAGACGTATTTTGGTTGATAATTATACATGAAAAGCCAATACAGTGATTTTTTTAATACTATTTTATTTCTTTTTAAATCAGAAGCATGAATTTGCTAGGGTAGATATGGAAATTCACATTGAATTAGTGCACACAGACACCAAGAGATAGGCCTTCCTTTCAGAATACCTTTTTCTCTCTATTTTATGTTGACAGAATTTAAAGTATTTCTCCTTTCTAAAAAAGTGACATCAATCCTTTCTAGGCAGCAAAAGTCAATATTTAAGGTTTACTCAGAGGAGAAAAAGATCTCATTGATAAGGTTGTGATCAATATAGTAAATCTAGAAGTGATCAAACGGAATACTTTCACACAGCCTGTATATAAACCAAAAGAAATTAAAAGTGGCATTTTAAGTAGTCATTCGTTCTAAACTTCCCTCTAGCAGCTAAAAAAACTTAGGTGAGAAATGTATGCAAAATATTACAAGGTGCTCTTTGAAAGTTCTCTTTAATAATATGCCAGTGTCACTTTTTCAAATGAAGAAAATACTTCCTCCATAACATTTCTCCTTTGATTCCAATCTTATCTACGTTATCTATAGTGGTAGTGTTTCTGGGTCTACAAGTCTTACACAGACCACACACCAACCTTCTCTTACATGCAAACTTTTGCAATTTTTTTTCCTTAAGTCAATTCTCCTGTGGCTTTGACCTTTCTACATAAAGCAAAAACACCAGTTGTCTTCCACAGTTTGTGATCTATTTTGATCATGAGAAACTTACTTCTTTTAAAAGATATAGGTAAGAAATGTGCTTGTGTGTATGAGTTGAGGGAGCTGGAAAAAAGCTGCAAAATGAAAGGCAAGATTTATGAGTTAAAGACATCACCTTGAAGAGGCTTTCAAGCATTTGTGCCCCCACATTATAGGATCTGAAAGCTTCAAAAGGGAAAGAAAAATTGTTCACTTTCCAAGAATCTGATCTAATATATTTTAGATTTTAAAAATACCAGCCTTATTTAAAATCATCTCTCGCCTTGTGATAGTGATATAAGAGAAACTTGACCTGCTGACTACCTTCTCCTGCTTTACTTGTCTGAAAAAATTTGAATCAGATCTAAAGGCTATCACTGCTCTTACTTCAATGCCTTTTTTTTTTTGGTGATAACAACATTGTTATTTATTTTGCTACAGAGATGGCTATTTCTTGTTGATAGAAACATTTGGAAAATTATTCTATCAGTTGAAATAACAGTCTGGAAATGTCAGAATTATTGCCAAAGGAATGCTTTTGTATTTTTCCTTTTGCCCTTTAAGTGCCATTTTAAACAGACTTTCAACTGAATCAGATCCATCCATTCACAGACTCACCCCCTCACTCAATTGTTACGGCTGAGAAGGATCCTAAGGATCATCTAGTATCTAGTTCCAACCCCCTGCCATGTGCAGGGACACCTCCCACTATACCAGGTTGCTCAAATGTTGGACACTAGCTTATTCAGTAAAATTTCAGGAGTTTTGACTATTACCTTTGTTTCTGCTAACCAGCGATGAGGATCATTCAGTACTGTTGGTGTAAGGGATATTGCCTGTGGAAAAGCAGGAGAAAAGAAAAGGACATAAAATGGGAATTAGACATAGAAGGAAGAAAGTCTTTTCTGCTTACTGGAAATTCATCAAACAAATACTTTCTTTATCAAGGAAGATTAAGCCTAGTGTTTGACTTCTCTGAATACAAGTATTTATCCATCGAATTCCTCCTTGCTCACCCAAGTTGTAGTGACAACTTCTTGAAAGGTGAAACTTTTTAGAAACCTTCGTAAATCCTAAAGTACTGGGCAGAGGAACGATATAACAAAAGAAGCTTCTTTTTTTCTTTTTTTTTTAAACGAACTTTTTTTCACATTAGCTGTCTAGTCAAAAATTTGAATTTAGAACCAGTTTAAATTTGCCAGTGATAAAAAAAATAAGGAGAATTGTATAAACATTGTATGATCTGTAAAACTTTATCCAGAAACCAAAAACTCTGCACGAGGTGGGAAGCCAGTCCAAGAAGGTATGGCTCAATGATCAAGAAACTGGCAACTAGAGCAGATCACAAAACTTGATAAAAAACCAGACCTATCCGTAAGGATACAGAGGAGAAAGTTTGTTTGTCAAATACATTTTCTTAAAATTCTCATCTAGTTTTGTGCTGCAACATCCCAACTCCATATGTAAGTGGAGAAATGGTGTCAATGGTGAAAAATTCCTATTTCAAAAGCAGCCTAGCCCAGTCAAATGACCAAGAATTAAAAAGTATTCTCTGTTTAAACAGCAAGACAAAAAAAAGATGTAATCTGAGTGTACTCAGGGGTTGCAGCTAAGGCTAAAAAGCCACCAGGTCAAGCACTTGTGAGAGTGGCAACAAGCTGAGTCAGACGTTCCGTTCTCTTTATTCTCAGAAACGTACAATGTTGATTTAAGAGGATTAGTCATGTAGAATCATACGAAGGGAGGAAGAGTGGTTTCTGAACCTGTGGAGCAAATCAGAATGCTCACAAGAAAAGCTACAGGGAAACAGGGGTTGCAGGAGAAGCAGTAAAATAGCAAAAAAAAATTACAGCAAGCTACCAGTTTCCTGAAAATTTGAGTCTGAGTTTTCTGGATACAAGGACTTGCTCCTCAAAAGAGTAGGTTATAAACTCTTTTCATTTTCGGTATTTAGTTCTCTACATAAAAAACAAAGCATCCACGTGATTTTTTAACAAAACCTTTCTTTCATTTTCTCCCAGTTTTAAAAGCATTTTAGGTCTTTCTTGAGGGTTTCCCAACTCTAGGAACACTGCCTAAGAAAACCTACCTCAAAATCTTGGCTGATAAAAGGTCCTTTCACACAAGCAAAAGGAGAACCTTTTCTCCCAAAAAAAAAAGGGCAAAGAAAGCAGTACCAATTAATGCATGGACAGTTCTTCATAGTATCCCATTCTAATAGCAAACAATGTCCCTCTGTACCAGCTAAATACCTATAATTCTATTAGAATGATTATCTATACAACGCTGACAACAATGCATACAAGTTCTTCTGCAAACTTTCATTAAGAAAATAACAAAACCTGCAGTATACTTAAAACTTAGAGTTACTTTAAATTTCTCCATGGAGTCCCGAGAAAAGATTTCACAAGCAGCATCAATTTCACTTCCTATCATGGAGAGAATGGATTGCTGCTCCATTTCTAAGTGACGCAGCTGATCTTTAAACTGCAGTCTGGCCTCACTCATCTTTCTCAAATGATCTTCTTCATTGCTAAGGGCTTTTTCCTGGAGAGAAAGAGAAAAAACAAAACAAAGATAAATTATTGCATTATTAATATAACATACATCATTAGCAATACATCTTTCAATCTTATAATCACACTATACTCAGTCATGCTAAGTCCAACTCCTTGCCTTCTAATAGCACTTGTAAGTTCCGCCCTTGATTCTCCTTATTATCCTGTAAATCACTTATGAAGAAACTGCTACCAAATCCAAACTCAACAATCATAAAGTGTATTTTCAAAGTCAAAAATAGATGTTCTATTACAAATCTCCTCATGAGTAGAAAAAGAGCCCAGAGCAAATACTCCCATTATTATCTTTTGCCCTGAATCAGTTATAGGCATCTAATCTCTATCATCAGAAAAAAGATCCCAGAAGGAAAATTTTATTGGCAGTGTGCCCTCCAAGGAAAACTACTCAAAGAATATCTCATAGGAAAGTGAGTGGCACTGAGGAAAGCATTTTATGTTATCATCTAATGCCAGAAAGTTGATTAAATATGTTAACATATGTTTTTAAAATTCAGATTCTCTTCTCTGTCTGTGATAGAACTCCCAGGTAAAACCAAACAAAACTGCTGGATTACACAAAATATTGAATTATGCATCATAATTAATACAGAAAAACCTATCTTGTGAGAATAAGTGAAATTGAAACACATCTGACTGCTGCTGAGATCAGGAGGATGTAATGCAGCAAAGGGTAAACACTTTAACAGGCACATTCCAGTGTGTGCAAGTTGCACCAGGAATGAAGAGAAGAGCAAGAACTTTAAAAAATATATTAATTATGGACCTCCACAATGACAAGGTACAACTGTTTGAAGTGTATTTGTTGGAAATCTTCATACATTGCTCTTATGAGACACCAGTGTGGAGTTAGGTAATATCTAACACAAGTTCCATGAATGGAATATATATGGAGTCATAGAGTCATTTATGTTGGAAAAGGACTCAATGATCTTAGAGTCCAACTGCAAACCCCATAATGCCAAGTCCACCACTAAACCATGTCCTTGAACACCACATCTGCATGTCTTTTGAACACCTCCAGAGTGGTGACTCAACCACTTCCCTGGGCAGCCTGTTCCAATGTGTGAATAAATTTTTCCTAATATCCAGTCTAAATCTCCCCTGACACAGCTTAAGGCTATTTGCTCTTCTCCTACCATTTGCTAATTGGGAGAAGAGACCAACACCCACCTTGCTGCCTCCTTTCAGGAGGCTGTATACATATATATGTATAGGTGTTACTTCTATTAGCAAAATAGGCATTTTTAATATGAGAAACCTACAAATGTGAAACAACCACACTTGATAAGCACTCTGATTTTTTCACTTAATTAATACAAAATACTTGATTTAGACAGTAGTTATTTCAAACGAAGAAATCGTAAGATTTTTTAAGATGGACAGGTTCCAGTATTTCTGTACTATAAAGATGGGAGTTGAACAGTTTTGACCTAGGTAAGTATTCTCAAAGTAATAAGATTGCATTGTATATACTTCCAGTATCAGTGTTCTGTTATCTCACTGTTCACTGAACGCAGTCCCTCACATGTCAGAGTTGATTCCCAAAGCCCATGACTAAAGCAGAATATGTAACTTTATGTATTTGTTATCTGCTTGATTTTCTGAGTGTGCTAACATTCCTTAACATTCTACATCCAGAGTCTACAGGAGAAACAAAGTCACTAATGACTCAGAAGTACACAGAAGGAAAAGGAAAGAAACCAACCATTTCCCCATTATTCTCTGCTCCTCCACCTTTCATGAGGAAAAAAAAAATCCAAGGCAGCTATAATACCTATGCTTCTTTGACTTAGTATTTGCGTTAAGAACAGAAAGATATTAAAAGTATAAAAAGCATGGAAAAGAAAAGGAAGTATTTTGTAACACAATAAGCTTCTGCTGCTTTGCCACTATGCTAGTATGAGATTTCTCAAGAGGTAATATTCTTTCCCCTACCTAACACCCCTTTTGACAAGGAACGAAACCACAGCAGCAAATATTCTCTTAGGTTACCATTAATACAATCTAGTAGAAGTCTCCACCTGCATTTACCTTCCAAAGTTGAGATCACAAGACTGCATGTTTAAAAACTTCTCCGATCTTTTTTAATTTAGAGATAAAAGATGATTTTGGCCTAAAAACAGTGTCTTCCCAATATTAGGTAAGGTTGGAGCTAGTTCACAACAGACTACAGAAGCCTCTGTATACCCCTATAAACACATTTTCTTAGTAATAGATACAGAGAACTAAAGTGCCAACGTAGAAAAAACAAATTTTGAATTTTCATTTCAGGTACTTTTTATTAGACTGTCAAGTTGAGATTTAAACTACTTCCTGATAGTTTAGCAAGAAATGACAAGTTTAACATTTTTCTATCTCCATACTATCAAAAAAACCCCAAAAACTAACAAATCCTCCACCCCAACATTAGACAGAATTTCTTTTACTATGCTTACATTGCATATCTACTTCAAATTACCTCTAAACTATCCATAGTTCCACTGCTTCCTGAAGAAAAATATGAAGAAAACTAGAAGTGGTTGGTTAAACATTTGTTAATTACCTGTATTAGAGATCAGGCAAGCAACAGGATTTATATTTCTAGTCCTAAATAATATTAGAAAATCTTTGGAGGGGTACAGTTCATAACTCAGCCAAAGCACTTTTGTCTTCTTTCATTTATATAGAAACTGTGTACTATGGTATGACTGGGTATATTCCTTAATACATACATGCTGGGGTTTTTTAGCTTTACTATCTATTTCTATAATCCATCATTTATTTTAGGTATTATCAGCAGAGAAAAAAGTCATGGTTAAAATCAGTTAATTTTACCTTTTTCTCCAGTTCTTGTTTTACAAACTCATATTTCCGTTTTAGTTTTATATTTTCTTCTTCGTTTTGGGTTAGTTCTTCTGCCAATTTATCACACTCAACTTTTATTTTTTCCAGTTGTCGAGACTGAGTCTTGACTATGTTTTTCTCTTCTAAAAGTTCCATCTAGGGGTAAAGGGAAAACAGATTTCAAAGTCACTGTATAGGTTTTTTTAAAACACACCCAAACTCTAAAGTTTTAAATCAGTGGAACACTATTGCCAAATGATAAATGTAAAAAATTAAATTAAGTTTTACTAAGTGCAATCACTTATCTGAACATGGAAAACATGCATCACAGAGTTGTAGAACCACACAGTGTTTAAAAGCAGAAAATAGAAGTCTCGGATTCTTCATTTCAACTCTGCTACACTCATCAGCTTACATCATCCTGAGAAGCCTAATATTTATGCGACTTTTCCATTACTGAAATATTTTGGAATCAGAAAGTCTAAAACTTCCATTTAATTTCAGGAACTAATACTAAATTTATATTTGGAAGGAAACAACTGCAAAGATTTAGACTTTAAAGTTCTAGAATTGTGTGGGTTTAGTGCTATTATGTTGTGCGATTAATGCTACTTAAGAAAACATTGCAGAAAAAAATGAAAACATAGAAAAAAATAACTGACTGAAAATGAAAGATTTGAGAAATGCTCTACAATATCTAGAAATTTTTTTAAAAATACAATAAAGAAGGAAATTAACACACACATTACTCAAAACCAGTTTAGATGAATTGTGGGATGTAGTTTAACACAAAAATTAACCTGCAAAGTAAATTTCTTTCTGAGGAAAAGCAAAAATTCTATTTTCCAATTACACTATAAATATAACTTCTATGAGGAAGAAGAGTAAGGAGAGAATATTTATAAGTTAATTTAAACACTAAATCTAGACATTAAACAGATTACAAAAACTCTTCCAAAGGACAATTTGAGAAAGAACTTTGGCATCTACAGTCTACAAAGACTTAAGACCACAAAGACAAGCCTGCAATGCCCGAAACATTTTCTGTGAATATGCTTATAAAAATCAACTTTTCAGTTCCTACTAAAGGTAATTGCATTATAATACCTATTACAATACTTGCAGATGGAGACAATCCAAGAAAAAAAATCCCTCACCTATATTACCCTTGAGACACTAAAGAGAAAGTTAATACTCATTGCTTTCCAGTATGGACAATGCAGATATGACTATAATTTAATTGATCTTTATTGAACCCAATTTCAACATTTAATAATCTTCAGGAAAAAAAGGATGGCACAATTGGAAAATGTATAGAAAACAATTTAAAAATAAATATACACATATAAATGATTTTATATGTATAGATAGATACATATGTCTATATAACCTTACATTAAAGATTAATACTTCAAATACTTCCATACTGTCAGGCATTAGAACATTTTGTACATCATCATTCTAAGAAAACAAGCATGTTTTTAAGGCAAATGAGGGTATGTATTAAAATTAAGGGACAGATCAGAGCTTCTGAGCACACAGCCAAATAGGGACCACTAAGCAAACCACTTCAATTCCTATGCCTAGTGTATCTATAATTTTAAATAACAAATAAGATGTCATAGAGGTATTGGTTGGGATCATTTAGGATGTTCTAGAAGAAACCAAATGAAAAGTTTAAGTATCAGAATCTCAGTTACGAGACAGTAAAATCCTTCTTAACACTGGTATCTCAAAAACTCTGTTCTTCTCCAGTTCTATCTCATAATAGAATATTTTTATGGTACCTTCCCTACCACCCCAAATTCCTTAACTACCCAATAATTTTTCAATCCAGTGCCGCACTACAGAAAACCAGGCAAAAGTGAGGCAGAAAGTAGCAAACAGAGGAGGCAAGAGAGGAAAGAACAACGAAAATCGGAAGTCACTTCTTTTTACAATCTATGCAGTGGTTAGTCCTCTAAACAGGCGACTCTGTACCCTTGATTTCCTGGAAGTAACTCATAAATGCATCCTCTTTTAAGTTTAAGGCTTTGGATCCTACAAATACATTAAATTTCCCTTTACTCCTCAAGTCTCTCTCAACTGACCTCTATTTTTAAAATTTTAACTATCTTTGGACAGGATATGTATATTCCTTTCCAAAAACAGTTACAAAGGTTGGACACAGCTGAGGCATAAATAAGGTCAATTATTACTGTAACATTAAAAGACAACTGGTTGCTAGACACGAAATCTTAGCAGCCTGAAAAAAAAAAAATAGGTTTAAAAAACTCCAGCGTTTTCTGTTGGATTTCCGTAAACGCTACCCTAACACCAAAACATTATAAAAAAAAAAAAAAAAGCATGTTAAGTTTACCTTAATTTGGATGAAAAGTATGTCCATAAAACTGAAATCCAAATGAAATGTAATAATGAGTTCAGAAAAAAAGTAACAAAATCACCTGCAGGATGACATGTTCTCATCAGATCTTCCTAGAGATGGATATGATTTTCCATTTTGTTTCACTTACAGTCTCTCAATCAAGAGAATCTTGTGCATTATCATTTTGTATACTTCTAAAAAAGTTGCCTACCCTAATATCTTAGAAAATTCATCCCCCTCAAACCTTCTGCTCTTAAAATATATATACAGATTTAGGATTCTGGGAAAGTAACGGAACTGTAAATGAAATATGAAAGTGCATTTTTTTAATACTCTGTTTAGGTTCAACGCTCAGTAACAATAAAAAGGTCCTAACTGTAGGATATGCTATTTCATAGAAGAACACAGTCACAATCAACTTTTTTTTTCTTATTAGCATCCAGAATACATTTTCCTTCTCTCCACTTGATATCAAATACACACTCTTAACGTCATTACCAAAGAAAAAACCACATTTGGACAGACCAGTTAAATAATGCTATACACACTAAAAATTAAGTCCCCAATGTTAAGCACTGCTGTTAAAATATTTTATTTTAATGATCCTTCTACTAAGAACCACCTAGGGGTTTTTTTTATTGCTATCTTCACTTAAAGGTTTCTGTCAACTGTCAATTACTAAGCCATGAATGATACATTAAATAACTAAACACTAGTCCCAACAGAGATCCCTGAGGGACACCACTCATCACTGCTGTACATTGGGACTCCATCTGGACTCTGAACTGTTGACCACAACCCTCTGAATGTGACCATTCAGCCACTTTCTTATCTATCTAACAGTTCACCCATCAAATCCATCTCTCTCCAATTTAGAGAGAAGGATGTTAGGGGCACCATGTCAAGGCTTTACAGAAGTCCAGATAAATGACATCTGGAGCCCTTCCCTTGTTCCCTGATGTAGTCACTCCATCAGAGAAGGCCACTGGGTTGGTCAGACAGGACTTGGCCTTGGTGAACCTGTGCAGGCTGTTCCAAATCACCTTCCTGTCCTCCATGTCCCTTAGTATAGCTTCTAAAAGGATTTGTTCCATGATCTTCCCAGGGAGACTGACAGGTCAGTAGTTGCCACAGTCCTCCTTTCTACCCTTTTAAAAGATGGGTACAATGCTTCCTCCTTTCCAGTCACCTGGGACTTCACCTGATTGCCACATTAAAACATTACAGCATCATATATTTCCTCTTATTGTGATCAGAGACATACCTATTTTACTATTTTTGAACTAAGATTTTAACCTAAAACTGGTACTGTTACACTTTTTACCCTGAACTTTAAACTTTTATAATGGCCTGCAAAAAAATGTGTGTTAAATGTTTTAAAGCCCATGCTTTATTACCTTCATCATTCAATGGCAGGGGCTGTGTGTGGGGTGTGTGGGAGGAGGGGGGAAGTCTAACATTGGAATTCTTCACAATAAGTACCTTTAGCATTCTAATCTGAGCCTCTGCATCATCTTTTTCTTGTTTAAGGAGTTTCATGAGTTCTTGAACATTTTGTTCATGTTTGATTTTCACATTTTGTAACTCTGATCTAAGATCTGCCAACTCCTGTTGGTGAATTTCTCTTTCCATCTTCAGCTGCCTGTTAGCTGAAGTCATCTCTTCATGACTAGATTCCTGCTGTTTCTGGAGGTCTGAGAGGCTCTTAAGTAATTCCTTTTTGGCTTTCTCCTCTTCTGCTATTCTGTTTGTTAGTTCCACACGTACAGCGCTTAAATTTTTTACATCTGCTTGCATTTCTAGGAGTCGTTCTTGGTCTTTTTTATGAAACAAGTTAATAGCTGCAAGTTCTGTCTTCAAGTGCTCCTTCTCAGCTTGCATTTGATTTTGTAGAAAGACCTGCTTTTTCAACTCATTCTCCAATTTTTTTACAGTACCTTGAACTTCTTCGATCTCTTTTTCAAGAGATCCCTGGTGTGACTCCATTTCACTCAGTTTTACCTCTTTACAGTGGAGGAGTTCTTCCTGCTGGGCTCTCTTTGTAAGCACATCATTCAGCTCTTTCCGCAGATTTTCTATTTGGTTTATAGCTGAGAGAAGCTGACTTTTGAGATCATCTTTTTCTTTGAGGGCCTAGGAAAGAAGAAAAAAATCCATTGTGATCTGAGGTAATAAAAGGTAATTGTTGGAAGGATGTTCTTAGACATTAGGAATGTCTATGGAACAACTAACATATGTATGTGAAAATACAAAATTTTTACTTGCTATGAACTCAGGTCAAATGTACTCAGTGTTTCTTTAAATTTACACACAGATCATGTGCAATCTCAAACTTGGACTTGTCAAATTATCTAGCCTTCTAAGTAGGGATAGTTTTGGTTAATTCTCAGCTTCTCACACTCTCTCTTTGCAGACTGAGAAGTGTTTCTTTATTGGTTCCTCCAAAGAGCAAGATGGAGAAAATGAGGTAATAGAGTAATACAGCAGCATACAGGGAGGACTATTGGACACATACACCTTACCTACAGTCCATTCCATATGCTGACTTATTTTGTTGATTTTCTAAAATACTACATATGAAGTCTACCAACTTGAACTTATTTTTGAAATTAGGCACAGTAGATAAATTACTAGCAGTTAAAAGCTTGGTTCACATATGCATCAAAGCCAAGAAATAACGACATCATCTCCCAAATAAAAAAATCAGTCAAATATAATAAAAATTCCACTGTTTTCCAAAGGATCTTAAGGGTTTGGGTGTTTTTTCCAACACTGATATAACTGATGTTAAAAATACCACAGAATCACAGAATGTGTAAGCTTGAAAGGACCGCAGTGGGTCTGGCCCAACCTCCCTGGTGAAGCAGACTTATCCTAGAGCACAGGCGCAGGATTGCATCCAGACGGTTCTTGCGTATCTCCAGTGAGGGAGACCATGCAACCTGTTCGGGCAATCTGTTCGGATATATCAGATTCTTTAAACTGACTTAATAAATTTGATACTAAATTTGATACTAAATTTTACCGAACATTTTCACCAATTCCACAAGGAATGCACATTTCTTATGGATATAGCAAAATTATTTTAAATAATCCAGAAGAAAAAGGCAATTAGGGTTAAAAGTGTGCAGTTAAAAATAAAACAATTTGCAATTACATCAAGAATAAGCAATACAGAGCAAAAAAAAAAATAAAAATAAATTGAGGTCATGGACTGATGACCATCATGGGTTTTTTTCAGAAAAGAAACCTACCAAACAGGAAAGACTTTCCTAAACCTATCTTGTAATTCTACTTGAAGGATTTGGCTAACAAACCCCAAAACCCAAAAGAACACCAAAACCAAAACTCCAGTAAAATTTCAAACTAAAACACATAAGTTACGTGCTTTGAGTATGTTTTCTACATTACACACTTAAAAGAAAATACATCTCAAAAGACACAAGCTGTTAGAAACTTCACTGTCAAACAATATTAAGGACAACCACATGGGCAAAACTTTAACCAAATTATCCCAGTAACTCCAAAAGAATGAAACCTAAACAATCTTTCTATAGCCCATCATTTGTCTGCAAATATTTCAAAAATCTCAAAAAATGCAAGCTATTATTGTAATCCAATTTTGAAAGTCTTCTATCAACCCACTGAAGTCCTCTAACAGAAATCAAAGATAACAGACTGCCATTTCTTCCTTTTCTTTATTATTTTTACAGAATTTTGCCTCAGATGTTAATTGTCTATATATTTCAAAGCTAGTTAAATTATGTTCATCTAGTTACCTCAAGTTTATACTAAATACTGCATCTAGATTGATTATATCCCTATATGTAAACTGTTTCCGACTTTATACTGAGAACGTGAAACATCGTTAGTACTTTTTTCTCCTTCACAATGACACACAGTTTATTTGATCTTGCATATCTCCAAATAAAGAATCTTTCTTCACCAGTGACAATTACCTCAAACTTGCTGACAGGATGGCGACGACTTTAAAAGTAAGAAGAAATACTGACAGTATTTCTTAAATGGAGCTTAAGCCAAAGTTTAAGCACTGCATTTAGCATGTGAATATATTTGTCACATAAAAAGTGGTAAAATCCATGTCAAGGAGTTTTATGTAACAAAGAAAATTTCAATGTGGACAGTGCTATCAAGTGCCTCTACAAAGACCACTCCATGTGTTTACACGAAAAGTGACTTCAGAACTTTTTTGAGACCTACTGCTTCTTATTCATAACTTGGCTCTACCTTTTGCTTCTTATTTGTCCATTTGATAGACACATATGATTTTGAAATGGTTCAGGCTTTCTTCCTTTCCTTACAACCTCCATTTTCTTAAATGCCAACTTCTTAAATGTTTGAGAATCTTACTTCCCCAGCCAAGCGCATGGGCTAGCCAACACAAGATCACTATAGAATGAATTTTTGGTGCATGGGTAGAGGAAATAATAATAAAAAGTAAGGAATATGATAGGCAATTCAGGAGAGAAAAAGCAACCCCAGGAATCACAGTTTAGATTTGCTAGAGTTTATTAATTTCAACTCAGTAATAGCCCCATTGTGACTTCCTCTGTGCTTTGACCATGCTCGTATTCATGTACCAATCTCAGAACAGATTATTGGATCAGAAACAACACAGGATTAATAGACATCCCATACTGCATCCCATTGAAAACCTCAATCTTTGACCAAGACAAAGCAGAGGATGGAGCCATCTCAAGCCCATCAGATTTAGTAACCTAAACTGGAAGAATGGCATGAGAAAATACATGAAAATAAAGTATAGCCCTAAAAAGCAAAAGCCATACAATATGATAGACTGCACCAGCACAGCACGTAAGTTAAGATAAAAGCTCACAGCATAGAGTCTAGCACTATATTAGCCACTATAGGAACAAGCAACTTTTGAACCAGCCACTGGAACATACAGACCCACAGATTCATTGCCAACAGAATCATGGTTTCTACCATTATTCCAATACAGGATGATAAGCATTAGCATTGGTG
This sequence comes from Machaerirhynchus nigripectus, assembly GCA_013397975.1. NCBI lineage: Eukaryota > Metazoa > Chordata > Aves > Passeriformes > Dicruridae > Machaerirhynchus > Machaerirhynchus nigripectus. The sequence goes on along the minus strand of VZRQ01011259.1, from coordinate 219,300 downwards.
TGAGTGCTTGTCTTTAAAACAGTGTCAGCAGCTGAACAAATAAAGTAATTCCTCTAACTCAAAAACCAAAAAAACACTGGTTTTTCCTGAGAAACTTCAGAGGAGGAAAAAGAGAGAAGTAAGTGGTCTGCCATACTGAACAAAGACAAATGAAAAACCCAGAAATGTTACACAATGAATTTTCAAATTGATTTTTCAAAGAAAATGTTCCGAAAATTATACAGAAGAAGTCCAGAACTTAAGGCAGAAAGCAGTTTAAGTCACAGTTTGCATAAATGAACTCCTTCTCTTCATTTCTAAAACAAAGGGTACAAAAAAAAAATCAACCAATCTTACCTGACTATTCTTGTCCATCAGTTCACTGATAGTTTGATTTTGTTTTTCTATCTCACGATCCAGTTTCTTACACTTCAGTTTCCACTGGCGGATGGTTTCCTGTGCTCTCACCTTCAAATCTTCTCTTTTTTTCTCAATCTCCAGCCTGAGTGCTTCTGAGTGCTTGAATTCAGTGAGATACCGTTCTGCTTCCTTGGTACTCTCTTCAACCTGTTGAGCTAACTCAGCAGACTGGAGTTCAGTTTGTCTACGTCCATTCTCACAAGCCTTGTAGCAATTCTGTATCTCCTTCAGCTGGTCCAGCATTTTTTCCTGCTGCTTCTCCCTGTTTTCCAGGTCAGATGTTAACACCTGGAATCATCACAGCAAAATATGAACATTCTCTAAAGATATGCAAAATGAAACTTTATCAAACAACATATAGCAACATTAAATTACATTTCTATCTAAAATATGAACAGCACAAAAGACCTGCTTGACTATCAAGAAAAGCCCTGTTAGCCCAGAGAATCTCTCCCTCTGCAATGATAAAGAATTTCAACACAAGACATAAAATACATGCTACTCAATTCTTTCTGCATTTGTTGCTCTTCTGGTTGTTCTTGTTATTTTTCTGTTTTTTAAGTTTGACATCAGTCATTGGCCATATATTACACACTATACAAATAAGAAATAAACCAAACAGTAAAATATAAGAAGATTAATGTAAGCAGATGAGAGGAAAATGAGAATTGGAAAGGAAATAACAGCATTCACCAAAACAACAGTAATTTATAGTATATGAGCTAGTTGCTACCCAGTTTTATGCTGGTTGCATTTATGAAAGCAATGTGCTAAATAAAGGTGCATTTGCTAGTAATGAATACAAAGAGAATACAGCAGCTTGGTAAATGTTTCTAGAACAAAGTGCAAAGATGTTTGAAAATGTAGCATGTATATATAAGCCTTTCAATAATTAATTAAATTGAAAACACACTTTTTAAAATTAAAAAGTGCTGCATTTCTCAAATCATGTTTCTCTGAATAGTCTCATAAGCAACTCAAGAAAAATAGTGTCCATACACCTTCTGGAAGGACATGCTCAGAAATCACTTTTTGAAGATACACTAGCAAAACTGTATTTTACTTAACATCTTCACGCAGAAATTCACATTAGTATTCTGCATTTTGGGCCTATTTAGACTGCTCCCATACCATTCAGTCTTTTCATGAATGAAAGACAAATTTGATTGATCTGATCTATAGTCAGTCAAACATACTATCAAGCCTCAGGAGATTGAAATACTTTAGAGAAGAGGATTAGATTTCAGAATGACTGAAAAAAATTGCAGATGTGGTCTGAAATAAACAGACTGCAATTCAGACTGGACAAGGGAAAAGTATTTTACCTGTGAAAGAATACACAATTTTACAGATGGATATAGAATGACTATTTAGACAAAGATCCTTCCACAAGGTTGGGGGAAGGAGGGAGACCTGGGTTTATTGATAAGGGCTCTCTCCTTGTCAGTTTGTTAGTTTGGGTTTTTTTTCCCCTTCTGAACCAGGTCAACACCTCCTGGGAGGCAGTAAACTGTACCAATCTCTTCAGGATAGTATTTGCTGTGCTGAAAAGATATTCAAAGCAAGCTCACAAGCTACAACTAGCAAAATTGTAATCAAAACAAGCTTAATTTCCAACGAAAACAGATAATACTTCCTTAAAGACAAAGATTTAAATTGAGTATAGCAGAAGTTAAAAATAGCCTCATAAAATACAACCAGATATTACATTTACCATTCCACAGATTTTCTACAATGTGTTATCATTTCTTCAGTCATGTGATTACACATGCTATTATCCCTTCCCATTTCATGTCTTTCTGGAGACACCCTAGAGGATGTCAGACTAATTGATGTAGTACTCAGCTCTGCATCATTAAAAAATAGTTATATATATAATTTCCCCAAAGTACACACTTCATTAACAGAACTACAGCCCCCACAAACTTTTTAATGAAATATGAGTCTAAGCTCAAACACAGAAAACAATGTTCAATTAACTGTAAACATTCATCTTACTGTGTAGAAGTAAATCAACCTCCAATTTATTGATTTACAGTATAATAAAAAAGAGGAACAATTGTTTTAGATATTTACCTTGAAGCACAACTAATTTACCAACAAGAACTATTTGCATGAGGAGGAAAATTGGATTTTGACATGGATGAACCAATATAAATGTGACTTTTAATGTTTTATTTTTACAATATGTGTAAATAAGATAAATCTTAGCAAAGAGTTTGCACTTTGCTTAGAAAAGTTAAGGCAGCACAGACCCAACAGTTGAAATCAGGTGGAAAACAACATCATAGCAAGTCAACATTTCATGCAGCCAACCCTGTAAAGCAAGAGGATAGAGAAAGTATCTCCACACTTTGTTTCTATATTATAACAGGAGTCCCAAATGCACTGATCTGCACTTTTGAATTCCTAGTTGTTATATGATAAATGTGTAACTCTGTGTTAACATGGATGCAATTGTCAAAATTCTGTCTGATGTATAAGGGCTTACACTACTGGCATTTAAAACACTAAATAAGAAACTTTTAAGGCATTGTCTGTCACAAGAAAGTAAAAAAGCTGTTACAAAATTGTGTTTCTCATCTATACACAGAGAGATAGGTTTCCCAAAAAGCAGAAAGCCTTTTTCCCAGGTGTGGCCTATACATACATTCACATGAGGGGAACAGAAGGGGAAGAGACACAGACAAACACAACTTGCTAGAGACTTTTTTTGCTTCAGTAAGAGCACAATTCAAATCTCACAGAGTTTAAGTGCCTACATAAAACAAAGATTATGGTCATGCCTTTTGGTTCTTTGGAAAACCTCAACACACAATCCCAATTTCTAGGCACACTGGGGAAAAAAAAAAGGAAGATGACTGATCGTTTACCACTTTCAAAGTAACATTTCTAATAGAACAGTTACAGACACATGATCGCTTCACTGTTTTTCATTACCTGCCTGCATACACCAACCTCGTGGCTGATTTGAAGCAACCTTTTACAAAAGTGAACATCTAGAGGTCATCAGAACCATCTTAAAGCACATTGATTTCATTTAATGATTGAAAATAACAAGGTCAGTAGAGTTAAATAGGATATCCCTTTCAGACAAACACTACTCAGAAAATGACTGATTACTAGTTTTTGTGGAACTGTACTACCAGCAGATAGTAAATAGACAATACAAAACATAAAGCTCAATTAAGCATACTACATATTTTTAATGTCTAATTTTGCTTTTATGAGAATTTTGTTTTGATAGTAAGCTATAAGCATATTACTGTTGTCATTGGGACAACACCATACTTGGCAGCGGTGCGCTGTCAAAGTATGACTTGCGGTTTCATTTCATAATGATGATCTTATAAATTTCAGCTTTTAATTTCTTTCTAAATAACTTTTACAACTGAAAAAACCCTGTAATGTTAATACATAGCATCGCATTTTTCAATTTTAGTTTATTTTCAAAACCCCATTAGATTTAGTACATAAAATTTTAATAAAGCAAATGCCATGTGCCTAGCAGATTTTAGTTTGTCAAGGCCATCAAACTTGAAAGCTACCCATTTTCTCTTAAAGTAACAAAGTATCTTGCATAAAATGTTTACATCTGCATACTACTATGGATGCACAAATGGTCGGTCTTGAATATTAGAATAGTAACACCTGGAATAAGTAGGTACCCCTATTTCTGCATCATGTTTTGTATCATTTGTATACAGACATCTGTCAGAGCCTCAGTTCTCAGTTTCCCTTCAACTTTTTAGTCCCCATTTTGCTTTCAGGTACAGACACTCAGTTGCAAAGTAAATTAAATATGCAAGCAGACAATACGTCACAAAATGTTATCATTAATGCAAGGCACATAGCCTGACTGCTTCCTTTGCAAAGCTGTTTGCAAGCACATTCCGTTGCAGCTGTGGCCAAAGCAGTACTGAATAATTATCAAGCACAGGCTGAAATTCAGATAGGGGCTGGGTCAGACACTGTGAGGAACTCATTCTGACATTATAATCAAATGTTGCACCAAGGGTTTTCATGATTTTTTTTTTGCTAGTTGGTTTGGGAGGTTATTTCATTACGGGTGAAATACAGTGTTACCTGTCAGAAAGGAGTTGTGCTTCATTATGGTGACATATCAGGGAGAAGAAAAAGTACACGGGACGAAAAGAAAAATAAATTTAAAGCCTTAAACAAATTAATTTAAAGCCAACAAAATTAAGTTTGCTCTCAGCCTCCAGAGCTGCGGGATTTGAAGGAACTGGTCAAAGAGAAACATCAGTCCTTACCACAGACTATACCTTGATCCAGCTCCCAGGCCTGTTTAGATTTACAGTGCTCAGAGCTGTGTTAGTGCTAAAGAGGTTGTTGGAATTACCAAAGATTTCAGTCTCCATCTTTGTATTGAAAACATGTGTAAACTTAGTGCTTAAAGTTGTGAGCAGGCACATGCTCAATGGAATGAGTCTGAAGATACTCTCTTCAGTTCTGTATTACTGAAGTCTGGATAAGGAGCTCAACGTCACAACCATGCCTGTGCACGTATTGACAGGGGTTCCACCCCATACAGCTGTGCCCTAAGCCTTGTAGGCTGCCCTTTCACACCATGATAGGAGAATCTGGCAGAGTGATGCTTTCTTTAGACCTTACAGAATATACCCTAATTTTCACATTCCTATCTTGGAATTACCCTTCTAGGCAACTATAAACATAAATATTTTAAGGATTTCTATGAGACAAGAATATAGAGATGTAGGGTATTTGGGAGTTGGTTTTTGGAGTTTTTTGTTTGTTTTAATATTAACCAAATTTCCTCTTTTTTTTGTTACAGTACTGAAGGGTGAGGTAAGCTAGAAGAAAGGACAAGCCCTGTCAGGAGGCTGCACTTGTTAAAAAAAAGACAAAATTTACATTCCTTGGACACTTGAGTTTATTTTCCAAGCAGAAAATTACTAACCACGTGTGATTCCAAAAAAATTTTCTTATTTTCATCATATACAGATGACAAATGCTGCCTTTATAGATTAAAGATTTCAGATTTCAAGGAGCATCCATTATCTTTCTTCTGTGGCTCAAGGTCAGTCACAGAGAGAACTCAGTGAGGATCGCTGGATGCAACAGAAGTATAACAATATTTTGTGACATACATGACAACATTATGGAGGTTCTCCTGACAGAAGCAACTCAGGATATTCAGAACAGTTTGTTGGTAAAATGTTATGTGTATATACAGCAATTGTTAAGCTTATTTTGCATTGCAATTACTACAGAAAAAACTGATTGCAGTACATTGTCTCTCCTCCGTTTTCACACAAGTCTGGGTCTCACTTTTTCTAACCCGATTAGTTTTATTGCTGCATTTTCACAATTCCACTGCTGACAGAATCAAGGGGAAGGTATTAGAATAAACATCTCAACTCATTCACCACCAACATAATTTCAAATACTCTCCTCCTGGCTTTAATATCTGAAGGTTTTTATAAAAGGTTAATACTTTTGTGGAACAATTTAAAACTGTCATTAAGATAAACTACTAAATCCTGGAGTACAGCATATTAATGCTCCAGAGATTTGAAGGCAAGTATTATTTTCAAAACTGATTACAAATGTATCGGCCCTCAGACTGCAACACCACCACAGACATGTCAACTGAGAGGCTCTGGCTAGGGAAAACATACAACAGGAGTGATTAACAAACTCAAAAACAGAGGCAACTTTTGCCCCAAATAAAACAGTTATAATCTAGTTTTCTCTAGATCCAATATCCCAGTATGTAATCTAGCTTTCAACTTTCATAAGAAAATGGAGGCTGAGAAAGGGGCCAACATTTCCCAGTTATAACTTACTCATTTATCTGAAGTGTAAACTAATCACTACAGGCACTAAAATTGTGACTCTACCACCACTCTAGAAACTCCTGCAGGTTGGACTTCTATTCCCTAGGTTTGACTATACCTATCATACTTTTGCCCTGCATTTTTGACACCTAATTTAAAAATAAAACCACCACAAACTGGAAAACAAAATTCATTCTAGAACAACAGATTTCTTCTAGGAAAAGAAAACACAATACATAGTGTATTCAGTGCAACATTCCTTAAAACTCGTGTGAACATGTAAAATGCAAGTGAGGACCACTCATTTGCTAGAACTTACACAACTAATGCTTTATATCACTGTTATGTGCAAACATTCTATATTGATAAGAATACAGAAAGTCACATTTCACCCCACCACACTAATTATATTAATCACCTTAAGTGGATCTGTGAGTATTTTTCTCCCTCCTCTCTTTCCTGCCCTGTATCTCAGCAGTACAGTCACCAGACTGTAAAGCTATGTAATCATACTACTGTCACTGATAATGTTTACATCAGTCATTGTGCCTAATTATTCTTATTAATTTTTCCAAAATGCAGACCTCAGATATTTTATTCATCACTATCTGATCTGCATCTCTTGCCAATCTGAATACATCTAAACACTAAGAACCATTAGCCTAAAAGATTTAGATTTTTTATGTAAGCATAAATTCTGTGAACTGAAAAATCAAAAGCTGATACATTCAACCAGTTAAAAAGTACACTGATTCAGTAAAAACTATGTTGCACAAAATCAGCTTCTTGAAGTGATGACTTCTCTGTCGTCTTCCAAAGCTTGGTACTCCTTCTGACAGATAATGTCATATGTAAATACAAGACACACCAAAACTATCTTTTTTTTCATCTCAAGTTGATATGTGATTTTAGAGAGAAAGTGTATCAAAACAAACAGTATCTGTACATTCTAAACCCATCTATAGCATTATTTCAGTATTTGAACACTGACATGGCAATACAGACTGGTCTGCAAAGGCATTGATTTCTCCTATTTTGTAAGAATATCTTTAAATTTAGAGAATTGGCTAACAGTTTCATTTGTAGAAGAAGTCAAAGTAAATTTTAGTGAGAATATGAATCGATATTTATAAGACTGAAAGATTTATATGACTGAAGAATTCTAATATTAAATAAACATATTAATTTTCCCTCAGAAAAATTGAAATATTTTAACACACTGACTGTCTGCTGTACTGGACAATAACTATAAGACTACTAACACCAAATTCATATGAAGAGTAATTAGTAAATCAAACAAGTTCACAAGCGTAAGAGTCTAAAAACACTTATGGAGAAAGTAGGGTATTGCATCTTTATAATTTGTGCACTTTGTTTATTTTTTAATCATAATAGTTAAATCTTAATAGTTAGCCATAACAGTCCGGTATCTTTATGGTTTCATGCAGAAAACTGTATTTAAGATAGTTGTATATATTTGCAAGATCTCACCACAGCACCCTCACTTTAACTACAGAAGCTGAAATAAATATTAAATTTAAAAATTAATTTAAGATTGAACTCACTTTTAAACATGAGCTTAACAATAGGTTTTAACCTTTTTCATCCTCTCCATTTTACATCACACTGTGATTTTATGGCAACTGTCGGGGGCTAAATGTACAACACACACAACTCAAATTGTTGCAAACAATGACATTTGAATAAATCAAAAGAAATTTCTAGTATCACATGTACATCAGAGGCAAGTGCAGTTAGATCCTTCCCACTAAACAAAGATAAATTACTCTCAAGTCAAACATGACTGGTCACTTCCAACTGGGAATCACACTATCTGATAGGAGCAGCTGTTAAAACAAGCTTGACAAAATGCTTTGTTAGTACACAAGTTTAGAAATTCACATCCTTGCACTCCTTGATGTCTCATTAAAAGAAAAACACACTAGCTATTTTCCTGTTACTGCCCCTGTAGGAGAAAGGCAGTGGGAAGCAGATAAGAAGTACAAAGTATTTTCTTTTGAGAAAATGAGGGAAGTCAAAGATTTCTAACTCAGAGAAATGACAATGACCCCAACTGAGCACTCTTGAATGAGTATTTTCAGAGCAGGAAATCAGTATTATAAAATCATTCTAACTCTTAAGAAAGCACATGTTCTACAAGCAGAAGTTTAAAATAATTGTTTTTTCTGTGGGTTTTTGTCCCATTAATTAATGCCACCAAAATAATTAGTTTCTCAGGCACAATGAAACAAAAAACCAGAATGTTTTCAGTTAGTCATCGATTGTATTGACCAGCTAGAATACAAATGCTGATGGACACCAGGAAATGAGTTCTGCTCATCTTACCCCCCTATATAAACACTTTAGGTCTTTTTAAACCTATTCAATGACCGAATTTCATAAAGCATGTAGGAACTTATTTTGAGATGGCAATTTTTTCAAATGTAATTTGATGTATTAGCTTGATCTAAATCAGCACAGAAGCTGACAAGGTAAAAGAGCAGCAGAAGTAAACTGAACAGTATAGTCCCGTAAATCTATGAAAAGACGAAAAAATAAATTCCTACAATTGAATTTTCAGCATGATGCAACATCATTTCAAGGTAAGTACCTTCATTAGGAAAATAAATACTAAATCCCTTGTTTACAGAACGCCAAAATACAAGCAAAACAAAATGTTAAGTCCTTGACTACTGATATAATGCATATGGTTTTGCAAACAAACTCTTTCCTCCTGACAATCATGGAAGACAGAAGAAAATTGTTACTGTTCAGACATACTACTACCAATGACAAATCTAGACAAGAGCAAAAAATACAGAAATTTCCAATCTTAAATAAGAATGTTACTGCCTACTTAGACCCCATTATGTGGTCAAAGTCTCCTAACTAAAATTCCAGTACAAAAGGCTACTGTTATCCTTTTCATAGAGAATCCCATAGAACAGTATGCGCTTACCATAAAGAAGACTACTAATACTTATGATTATATTATTATATTGCATCTAACTGCAAAAAGAAGAGAAGCTGTGATCTACATTTGTTACTCTACTGCATTTTCTCATAGAACAAGGTATCTCAATTTTTAAAGTTGAACTTTAGTTCTGAGGAAGGATGGAATGGGGAATAAGGAAGTAAGTACTACCTTATAAAACTGGTTCCAGAAAGCATTATTAATGGTAAGTGCTGATAAGATCAACTTTTCTTTGCACATGGGAAAGAGAAGTAATCCAAACCATGAAATCATGGGCAATAGCAAATACCTTTTTCAGTATTACATAGAAGAGAAAAAAGTCAGCAAACTCAAATCACTTTTCAAAGTTATTTACACAACAAGTAACAACAAGCACAACAGTTACTCTTAGTTTTAAAGGTTAATCCCTAATCTACCACCTAACGTTAAACAGATGAGAAATTATTTAAAAATCAAAAAAGTGCCACTAAACAAAAACCAACTTACCTGTATGTGCATTACCAGCTGTGCTTTCTCCTTGTCCTTACGCTCTATACATCTCTTCAGTTCTTCTACCTCTGACATTACAGTATTATGACTCAGCTTTGCTTTAAGTTCCAAAATATGTTTCTCTAGCTCTTGCTTCTCTCTCTCATATCTTTCAGCTACTGTAAAACAGCAAGAACAGAGGAACAGACTCAGTAGAAATACCAACATGTGGTAAATTAATTTTATCTAATTTCACTTTTGGCAATTTGCTTCTCTACTCAAGGCTACTTTACAACTACTGATTTTGACCAAAATATCTGTGAAAAATGGTATACCCGTATCATAACCTAGTAACATTTTACTGAATGAAACAGTATTTTTCAATCATTTTATAGGGGTTTTTCTCTCTTCCCCCTGCACACACCTGCTCTTCTCAAAAAAAACCCAAAACAACAAAACAACCAAAGCCCCAACAAAACAGAATAAAATAAAATAGAATGGGAGAAACAATGGGGAAGTTCTGGTGTAAATGAAATTTGGCCATCACCTTCAAGGCCAAGATTTTATCTCACCAGAGTAATACCTCCTGATTTGAAAGCCACATTATCTGTGAATTTTATGTCTGAATCCTGCAACTACAACCAAACGTTTTGATAAGAGTAAGCTATAAATTCTCTCAATCAGAAATTCAAAGGTCTTTGATCATAAACAACTACTAGAGGCAAAAGAAAAAAAAAAAATCTCCATTTGTCTTCTTCCCGTGTATCTTTGAAGAAAGAGAAATAACAGAGCAAGGTGAAACACGTGCATACATTTGTATAATTTTTGCTGTTGTATCTTAACAGTTCCAGTACATTTTTATTTTGTTGATATTTTTACATTTTGTTTTGATTTATAAGATTAATAGGAAAATTTAAGTATGCTTTTATTAACCTGAAAAGCATATTGTTTCAAACAAATTAACTTTTAAGCGTATTAGCATGACTGGAGAAAAACTATTGAAATTATTATTTTGCATTACATTTCTGAAGCTAAGCCACACAAGAAATCCAGCCAATTTCCAGTGCTCTGAGATTTATAAAACACAGAGTTAGAGTCCTATTTTAAAAACCAAGATAATTCAGAAGCTGAAGTACGAAAATACAAAAATAAGTCATTAGCCAAACCAATTAAACATTCCCATAAACACTGGACTTGCAGTCACTATTCCTCAATTACCTTGAGTAATACATTTCTACGTTAATAAGGAGAAAGATAAAGACTTTCTCTAATGCCTTTATGATTATGTTTGAAAAGTTTAAATACAGAGAGATAACTAACAATTAATTGAAGACCTTGCTAAAGTGGTAATCTAGTATGCAATTATATCTTGAAATTGTTTAAAGTATTTGTCTTCTAAATAAAACTATTCCGACTCTATAACTCTAACATAGTGCAAACAGAAGCCCTGACTGCATCATACAGAAACATCTTCTTAACCACTCAAGAACATGTTGCTTGGAAATTCTACCAGGAAGTCATCAGCCTTATTAACCACCTAGTCAACGACTCTTGTTACGATTTTCAAGATGGCAGAATTCAAACTGCAAATGGACCGGAATGCAAGTTTTCTGGAAAATTATTACTTAAAAATAATACACACATTTTTCTTCTGTAAGAACACTATCCAGTTCGCTGCAATTGTCTCATTTGTTTTAACCATGCAAATCAAAATATTTTATCATAAATTAACTGCCATTGCTATTTGTCTGTTAATATTCAGGTACCAACACTTATTAACTTAAATCTGAGGAATTAAGTGGCTGTTTTTGTTGAAACAATAGAAGAATTAGACTCCAACTCTGAGATGAAGTTAATGTCCATGCCTACTAACTAGTCAGCAGGCCTCTAGTGCAAAATGTTAGTTGTACCTGCTCTAATTCTCCTGTCATCATCTTGTACATCCTGGTAGCTCTGGCGATGCATAGCAGCATATGAAATTTGATGTTGCAATTCTACACGGTCTTCTTCTGCTCTCAAAAGCTGGGAACGAAGATCCTCAATCTAAAATATATGCACCAGCATCAAATGTTTAATGAAAAATAGAACAAAAAAGTAAGTACCATACATTCATTAAATGCTAAAAAAAACGTACACACAAAAAATATTTATAAATACATCTTTAGAGCACTGCAGATGGTAAACAAAAAGACAAACTACTTCCTAATTCCAGGCCATAAAGTGATTATTCAAAATGAAAGGAAATCTTTTAATTTATGTTGACCACAGATGAGCCTTAATTTCTCCAGATCAAAAAAAAATGCTACCATATTATTTGCTGCAATTGGCTTTTTATATAGCTAGTGAAAATGTCTATGCAAATTTAATAAACAGTATGTTTTATTTAAATTGTGGTCCTTAAAAATACAATGTATTTATTCATAAGAAACCCTGGGGCTTTTCACATTTTTCCTTTCTATCATATATAGTATAGCACTTACAAAGATGACAACATGTGCAGGAAAATAAAGAAAATTCAACATGCTAAAGCTGAATTGAAGAAAAATACCTCTAATTCATATTACCCTATATTCCATGCACAGTGATTTAAATTCAAAACAGTAATATAGCTAACTCAAACTTCTGCTAGATACACAAGTCAAACAACTAATGCTAAAAGATGAGAATGCCAATTGCCACCCTCCCTATTTATTTCAGTCTTTTTATCCAGCTCCTCTGAAAGAAGGATGCTTACGAGAAAGGACGTTTTTCTACAGCTATAATCCAAATTCTTAAGATTTTAAGTTTAATCATATATGTATCAATAGCTATTGTTTAAAGCACACTTTAGATAGTTTTTCAGGTATTTGTTTATTTATTTTTATTGCATGTTACAATATAGCAAATATGTCTAGGTCATTGATTTATCTGATTTCACCAATTATAGCACACATTTCACGGAACAAGGATTACTAATACGTAAGTTGCTCTAAATCATACTATGAAAGGAAATTTCACATAATATGTTTATGTACTGAAAACACACCATTACTACCACTACTATAATTAATATATATGAACATACACACACAAAAGTTTGGAAAGCAGAAAAAGTATAACGAGTTCAGTTCATGTATTTTAGACACTTAAACCTGTCTTTCTATACCTCATTTTCTCCTTCATAAAACAATGTTATCAGAGTATGAGATAGGAATATTAAACAAAAAGACTCAGACACAATCTAATATGAAAACTTTAGGATTTTTACCACACCAAAGCAGTTACCTGATGCAAAAGAGCTTCTCTACTGCCTTCAGATTCACTCAACTTTTTCCGGGACTGCTCCAATTCCTGCTCAAGCTTTCATTTCAGAGGATGATGAAGAAAGAAATGCAATATATGCATCATAATATAAAACTGTATTTTAACATTGAATTTTGACACAAATTACTCCATATAAGCATCGACTTAAAATGAGGTATAATAGACACAGTATTTTTATTTGTCCAAAATTTAAAGCAAACCTTCATTTGTACTAAATCCTTGCAATACTTATTTAAATTACATAAAGAGAATTTTACTTACAGTCTATAATTTTTGTAGAATATTCTGTATCATATGAAGATACAAAGTCATTTATATTATCCAAAACAAAAGTCACAAAAGCAAATTTTTACTGGATTAGAAGTAAAAAAATGGAAGATAAGTTTTAACAAATTTTCAAAAACATTGTCCCTGGTTTTGAAACATACTTTCAAACTCAGAATTAACAATGACTTAATATTTGAAGTCACCTTCGGTAAATAGTTTATTCATAGAAGTGTTAAAGATGACATGCATTGGTAGAACTGTAATTGGTAAAACCTCTGGGGTTTCTGTGTTGTGCAAGATGATGTTTTTGAATTATTCTGGAAACAAGACAACTAAAAAAATTGAAGTGCCCTGAATTTCATAAAACTGGAAGTTTTCCTAAAAACATAATATTAAAAATGTGTAATCAGAAATAGTCAGCAAACTGATGACCATTAAAAAAAAAGAAACGAAAGCAAAAGCTACAAAATATTTTCTGACTTTTTCCATAAATAGTTCAAAGATCCACTTGGAAATAAATACAGGTTTTGACAGCAGAAACTGTTATTGTTGAGATAGCAATCTCAAGGAGGATGTTGAGAGCCTGGCAAATGGGCAAAGTAAACAGGACCAGCATTAAGAGAATGAAGAGAACATAAAACACTACATAAAGGCTTAGCATAAAGGCATATAACTTTGAAAGATGCTAAACTTGATGCAAGTGGGAAAAAAACTAGGAAAAGTGTAATACAGCCCTAGTATCCTGCTAGAATAGAAATACAAGACATCTTGTTTCTATGAACAGAAAGAGTGCAATATGGCAACAGTTCAGTAAGAGTAATTAATAATGACTATGGTGCGAAATAACCAGCATTAGTTAGTTGCAGGGATGAAGAAAAGCTGCACTGAGCTGCTGCAAATAAGCAACAGCAGACTATATGCAAATTCAGAGACAAAATACAGAAAGAAATCAAAGGTAATTCCCAAGTGATAAATCTGTCTGCCTGGCAGGATGGAGGAGTCATTAGAAGTAACATACTATAACTAAAGAGCTTTGAAAGAGAGACACAAGTTCAGCATAGCTATATTCACAGTGCCTCTGATGCAGAAAAAAACTCCACACCTTGTATTCTTAAAGAGTAAAGAAAGTTTGGTTCTGCTAGTTTCTGAGAAAAAGGAAGCATGTACTGTAAGAGATGACACTATACACTCATTTAAAACCAAACAAAAAGGAAAAAATTAAGTCTTACCTGGTGCTTTTCACTTTCATATTTCACAAGTTTGTTTCTCATGAGTTCTTCTGTTTCATCTGCTTTAGCATCTTGCTTCCTTAAAACCTTTAGAGGAGAAAAATATATCATAAACTGCATTATAAAACTTACAGAAGCCATCATTCCAAGGCTGTTAAAATTAAAGAATCTGCTGATATATTTAAGAAAGAAGATGTAGACAAATACTTTCTGTCTGCATCTAATACTTCCACATAGAGCCAATGTATATTGTTATGAAAAGATAAATATAAGTCCATGCATACATAAACACACCCAGAGAACAGGGACAAACACAAAGTCTAACCCAGCACTAACATCCTTCCGATGTATAGAGCTCCACACACTCAAGCTGACCTCAAACACCTTTAGATTAAGGTCTAAAACGCTCAAGAGATCCCCTACAGATTAGCTGGGTACCTATAAGAGAAAAAGAATATAGTCTCTAATATAGAGTGCACATGCTATGAAATGCAGTGCACTGCAGTCAAGAAAACACTACCATAAGGTTGTGTTGGAAGTCAGAAGGAAAAAAAAATGAAAAGGTTATTTTTTCTGAATCTGAACATGCTTAGAGCCACAGAATTAAAACTGAATCAACTGAAACTTTCCTGATCAAAAGTTACCAACATTGATGTGCCCTTCTTTGACAACAATAACAAAAAATAAAACAAATCCATGGGGACTTTTCCCATTCCCTCTCAGACTGAGGTATCTAAAACCACATGCGTACATTTTCTAAACGATCTTACAAAAATAATAGTGCCTTAATCAATCTCAAAATCTTGTCCCTCTGCAAACTAACACTATTTGCAAAACACATCACTGGCAAAGGAAATATTAGACATGACAGATATTGATGATGTGTAATATTTGCAACATAAACAACCCAAGTTTAGATATCTCAAGCCATAGCAACATCATTGGCTCACCTTAAATATCACTTAGAAACATCAGCTGAGAGAGATCAGTAGCCATACACTGATAATTTGCCATGAATTTCTGTAACTATTAATAAATCACGGTTTTTATCTGTGCAACATGACCAAGCATTTTTCACACTAGCCTCAAATCAATTAATTAGGGACCTTAGCACAAATCTTTTACCTTCATCCCATATCTTGAAGCATAAGTACATCTATTCCTTCCATAATTACTTGCTAAAACAACAACAGAACAACAACAAAAACACATAGCCTTTCCAGAAAGAATCTGTTTCGCAGTCTGTCCTTCCCAAGCAGCATTTTCATTTTACACTGTAAAGGAATATCTCCTTTAATAAATACCCCTGAAGATTTTCCCTATCAAGTGTGCAATTTCATTCAGTTTTTGAACATTTTCTCTTCACTGTACACTGGAGAGCAATTTCAGTGTATGAAAACTGAATACAAGCTATTAATCAACTTCAGTGAAGACAGGCATTCAGCTTTAGAAGTTTTAACTTTAAAAGCAGCGTTTTGGAGAAAATAAATGGCTATATATACTTACCTCACTCTTAAAACCTCACCTCAGTAAACATAAGGGTTTCAGTATAGTTTGGATTACTCTCCTGCCTGAATAGCTCACATTAAAATCTGAGACCATGGAAGACATTAATCATAACTACGCCACTGAAAATATTATGCCATATAAAGAGTTATACTTCTAGTCATACCGATTCCTAATAAGATAATAGAAGACTGTAGCACATTTAAGGTATTTTCCTAAGTATTCAGTAGAGATTTAAAGCTATCATTCCAGTCAAGTATAAAACTCAACACTGCACACATTTTACTCAAAAAGGCTCTTGGGAGAAGTCCCAAAAAGCAACATGAGCAAAAGTCTAAGATCATCGCTTCAGCTAGTGCCATTTTTGCATTACCCAAGTTGACTGGGTTTTTGTTTTGTTTTGGGCTTTTTTCTTTGTTTATTTTCAATGATGAGAAGTACCGGTTCAGAACAGCCTGCTTGGAATATATGATGTCTATTAAGCGCAATCAACCATCAGTTTTACTAGCAAAATTAGAAGCTCTGTTATAGACAGTCAACTTTATGCCAACTTTATTTTTGGCACTAAATTAATAACTAACAGAGTACCAAACATGCATGTTCTCATGTGCAGATTTGGCTAGAGATGTAAGAATCATAAAGAAAATATTAAAGCTGGGCTGGATTCAGGAATACTAGTAAAATTTTCAAAGATTATTCCTGACAAAAAATGTCTCTGCATCAGTAGCACATCCTAATTCCCAGAAGAAACCAAGGAAATAAATATGCCATTTCAACTTACTAAGGTTCACTGACTGATATTCAGGCTATTAAATAGGAATCATTTCAAACAAAAACGCATCCTGTATTATAACCGACACTATAAATATAACCTTCAGTTTTATTTTCTGCATATTGTAAAACTAGTCCATAGCCATTTCATTTTAAGGAAAAAACAGCTCATATATATATATGGATAGATACACCAGAGTTAAAATACTGCAAAAAAAAGTGATGTTACAGTAAATTAAACATACTATATGTGCACTACTTCAACTGTGAAACATGCATTGTACCAGTAGGTGCCAGGTAGGCAGTTAATCAGTGTCACTAAGAAATGGAAACATCTGGTCATCCACAGCCAGACAAATGTCAGCTGTTACTGACAGTACAGAAATTGTACAGGTAAAAGTTAATTCTGTGTTTTCCCCCTTCTTGTACGCCTTTTCAAAGAATTCTCTCTTGTTTATTTGTGTCACACTTGTTTTTTCTCCACTAAAGATCTCTGTACAAGCTTTCTATTGCGAGAGGTAAAAGAAAAAAAAAACCAAACAAAACGTGTAAAGATCCAACTGATTTTTGATTTCATTTGTTGTCCCCAAAGAAAGGGTTGGGGAGTCAAATGACAAAAATGGGAACTAGGAAAAGGATACTGAGGACAACAGTTCAAGCACACGCTCCTCCCTGATGGCTCCCAAACAGCAGGCAGACACTGCCCAGAGAAGCTGAAGCACAAAGGAATAGGAACAGGCCTACAGTCAACAGGATTCTCCCACCAAGATCCTCCTCTGAAAGCATTAGTGTCCAGGTTGGTCTGGAGGAGACTGACAAGGAATTGATGAGACCTTGGAGGGGGCAGGTATAGAGGAGGCCACAAGGAGACGGAGAATTTCCACGTAAAAAGGTCTTCACAGCATGGTTTTGAGAAGGACCAGCTAGATGTTCCACTGCCTGCCTAGGTGGTCAGGCTAGATGAACTTTTGATTTGACCAAGGAGAACAATTCTTACAACTCTTTTATAAAGAGTTCACTAGCATAAGACAGCATTAGAATACAAATGTAACTGGTATACCCCAACTGAGCATATCTCATCCACATACACAGAGTATCTATTGAACCCCAGAAGTTCAAAAACATAACATAACTTACTGCTTGATAGATCAATTTTTCCTATACATGAGGAAAACTATAGGGAGGATTCTGGAACAAGAGTTCTCAATTTTTCCAACTTACGATAATCTTTCAAGAGCAAATCATAACTTTTACAGCAACTTAAGCTTACTAACTTTTAGGGTTTGGGTTTTGGTCTTAGTTTGGTTATGCTGTCTTGTTTTCTTTTTAAATAAAACCAAATTTTTTGAAAGCTGTGCACAGACCACAAACTGGAACTTGCTCTTTCAAAGTGAGACTGATCAGTGAGTTTTTCATACTATCAGAAACATACAAGCAGAACAGCCTCACACTATAGTTTAAAGTAAGGCAAAAACGTACCACATCCTAACCTGAATGAAAATATTTTCCCTTGCTTGCTACATTAGTGACTAGCATGGCTCCAAGTATGCTACCTAAACATACCAGCCAGGCACTTAAAAACAGACTACCTGGCTGTTTCAGTGACAGATATGTATGAGAGTTGCTCATGTTCCAAGCAAGAGTCAGATTCAAACTACAATCAAAACAGAAACCATTGGCCACAGGGGGCATAGCACAGAGCCAAAGAGCAAGTATCAACGATGCACTAAAATATCCAGATGGCACAGAGCGCTGATCAAGTTTATATTTGTCTAAAAAGATTAGTGATAAAGATATGCAAAAAACAATGTTCTATGACACTTCTGACCATCAGTTTACCCCACTCTCTGTCCACCAGCTTCCTACAGTTCACAGTATTTGTAGTGGGAGGCAAACAGAATCTAAGTATACAGCTGCACAAAGAGAAAGTTAAAAAATGCTTCCTGGCCTACCCAAGTTGCTAGCTTAAGACACAACTGTAGTCACTGCCTTACCACAGTCAGTGGATTCAAAAGGTTCAATAAAGATGATTCTGTTCACCTAAAGCATGCAAAGCATGAACACATGGACACATTTCACCAAAATCCAGGAAGCCAAGCACAGAATTTTGTAAAGCCATCCAGGACACCCAACGCACAGAAAAGCTGCCTACAGCCCATGTTTTTTTAAGAATGATACTTAAATCTTGTTTTAGAAAATAGATGCATAAATGCAAACAAAAAGTGAGAGGTGATGGTGTCTTTATATTCAAAGAAAAAGAAGCACAGAGAAAAAGCAATTCATGTATACATGTCAATACCACTGGAAAGAAGAGAATATTTGTTCTCCTTTCTAATCAGAAACATGTTTATATAAGGAATGCAGAAAAAAATTAAGATACACAATTTTCATGCATTTTTTTGCTAATTGATATTTTCTGATTTGCAGTAATTGCTGTTTAAATGCACCAAAACACATTAAGGTAAAAGATAGCCCTGTGCTAAATATGTAGAGAAAATAATTTTTATACAACTACACACAGCACAGACAGGCTATGGATTCAAAAGAAAAATCCAAATTTAAAAGTTAAAGATGTAAAATTTTATACATTAAGCTTTCTTAATGGTCAGTATAAAAATAGATATCATCTTGGTTCACAATCAGCCTATGATTATAATACTACTTCAATACAAACAGGAGGTTTGCACATTATACAAAAAACTGATAGAAAGAAAAGACAGACGAGAGAAAGGTAAAAAACAAATACAGATACAAAACAAATGTATCATCATGTTCTGTTAGATCCTGAAAATACATAATTCAATAATTGCAATTTAGGAAGGTGATTCTCCTTAGACGGTAAAACACTGACAAGTAGTGGTCAGTTACAGGCACTGCACTTTACTTAACAGCATTTAAACCTCACAAACTTCACAAGATTTCTTAATTAGAGCAACTACTGATCACATGCAAAAGTCAAATTTGGTTTGGTTTAAAATGCGTAACCGGAACACTAATGAAAAAATTGAATCATTAAACGGCCACAAATGCTTTAAGTAGCATTTCTCTGTAAACCATTCAGGCCATATTAAATGACAGGCTTTCAAAACTCAGTCAAAACACTGCCCTCCTTTCCAGTAATGCTACTTGGGGAGCATCTTGGAGAAATAAATGAAAATCGAAATAGACTTCAATAGAATATTACATCCATGCAATCATCACAAGACTGAGGCCACTGTCAGAGTTATGAGTCCATCTAACTCACAATTCAAATTACAAAGGACAAGAAACAGAATAACAAAGTAACAAGCTCAAAATTATGCAGAAAGACGTTTCATCCAAATAACAATTGTAGCAAAGTATTTATTCACTTTATTCTCACTAGACTATGCAAAAGTACACAAGGCAATTCAAGTACATTCTTCCTAAACTACAGCAACTGAAGCTGTATTTTAGAAAGGGGTTCCTCAGGAAAAATGACTTAAAAAACTACTTCTGTAAATAAAATAGAATTTACAGAAGAAAGGACTAAACCATCTTAATTCACACCTGGACAGCTTAGGGGAATGAAAGATCTAGGATGTACTTAGTTCATATTCATTTTGCATGAAATTCAAAAGATGAGCTACCAAGAATAAAGGTACCCAGCCTGCAGGCTCGTGATCACATAGGCTATGATCATTCATATGATCTATGAAAGATCAAATGAAAATTCTTTGAACTACATTTGAACTCATTCACTTGAATTCAAGTTCTCTTTCTAAGGTAACCATGGCAGTGTCAATGTATCTTTAGAGATTACAAGTCATCATCTCTTTAAAAGGATAAAAAAAGATCCTTCCATTCTGCAGATAACACTATCAAATCACACCAATTCATTGCATTAGGCATCCTTTCCCCAGACTGAATGCACGACTGAAGAATCTAGAAGCAGATGTAGGCAAATTAAAGAGCAATGGAAACTGAAATTCAGCACTCTACTTTTTTTCACCCACTAGGACATCAGCTGGGGAAAAATGAAACAGGAAGTCTTTCTGAAATATTGACAGAAGAATTACAAGCCTTTTGATAAATATTACTTTTCATCTATATAAGAAAAAACATCTCATCTTCTAAAATATGACATCTTCGAATAGTCTCTAGTTTTACATGAAATGCAGAGCATCTCTCTTAACCTAAAGTTCCTCAGTATCACTGCACAGTATAATGCCTTCCAAAAAGCTATGCTGCAAATACTAAAAGTGAAAACCACAGAACTGCCTATTTCTTCTCAATCATAGTATTCTATTGCACAGACAGAGATAACATTGCAAACTGTGTCTTAAGGGGAGTGAAATAAAAAGTTATGCTATGGTAAAACACAGATTTTCCAAAGAGGAGTAAAATCAGAAAGAAAGACGTATTTTTTATACATTTTCTAAAACATGCAGAAAAAAAGCTAATAGCTGTCTCAAATTTTAATTTATATTCTAAAAATTTTTATTTATCTCCTAAACAATATTTAATATTTCATCGGGTATTATTGACTGAAACTGAAAAGCAATGAAAAGCTGTCTGGCCATTACAGTGCTTTTGAATGCTTGTTGAAATAAATTAAAGTGTTCATTTGCATGAGCAAGCAAAGTTTACCTTTTAGAAAATATAATGTTTTAATTGAAAAAATCCAGCTAATGACTTGCTCTTGCTTGCTTGGGTTTTCAGGAAGGGCAGAGGGGGTAGGTTCTTAGAAGATTTCTGGCAGTTACCAGAAAGGTCTAAATATCGTCAAGATAGAATAATGAAGAACTGAGACTGTACTTGGTATCATCTGGTCATCAAAACAAGCTGAGCAGGACTGAGAGTTAAAAAATGTGCCAAAGATAGAAGCACTTTTACCAGTTTGACAGGTACAGGCTCACAAATGCAACACATTCCCAACTAAATCCTAAACACATGGGAAGCTCATTTGCATACCTCCTGTAATTGAAGAGACATGTGTCCCAGCTGGTCCTGGCGCCTTTCGACAAGCTGTCTTTCAGCACGCATTTCTTCTTCTATCTCCTGAAGTCTTCTCTCTACCCGTTCTGATACCTTCAAAAGGAAAAAACCCATGCTGTAGGAAATTAGTGTGCCTTTTAATACATGTGAAAATATCAATGGCAAAAATGTAAACAGAGTATGGGGTGAAAAGAAAAGAGAACATAATTTGCATTTTATTAAAGAAGATTTAGAATGGTAGAGAAAATAACTAGTTATAGCAGTGAGTACTCCAGAAGTACTCTAGCAGGAAACCAAACTGTTATCTTGCTGGCAGTATCCTCCTTTAGGTGTATGCATATTTTTCTCTACAGTGGTGGTTCTACTCAAGCGTTAAATATCTCATTTTCAACTTTAGAGCAGACTAATGTGAAGTTGCAATACAAAAGTCTTAGCTTCTCTGTCACGAGCCTGATTAACCTCTGGAGGGACATTTCTTTCACATCTCCAGTCTGCAAAACAGACCAGTGTTTGCCTCTTTCATGCTCCAAAATCTGTGAGTGAAAAGTAGTAAACAAGAACTAAGAACATGAGAATGACTGCAACAACACAAAATAATTACATCATTTTAAGCCTTTTTCCGAATATTTTGTGAATCCATGTACAAACTAATACAAACAACAACACATATTTATTAAAGCAATTTGGATTATGAACATAAAAACTCAATGAGACTAGAATACCAGAATTACTTCACTTTTGCTATTCAAGACGCTAGCAGACAGCACCCTCTTGAGGCAACAAAGTGAATTTATTTTGTTAAAGAGTAGCAAGAAAAATATGTATCATTTCCTCCCTACCTTCAAACTAATTACTTTAAGCAAGCACTAGAAAGCAATATATCTATTACCAAATGGTATTTAGGTAAAAAGAGAAAGACATAAAACACCATTTGACTACTACCTTCTGATGTATGTGGAGGTAAATTCTCATCTTTCTTTGTTAAGCACACCTCCATTAGCATTAGGCATATGCACAGATAGAAAATTTTACCATGAGCAACACAGTAATGTAGCAACAGAAACACAATTAAGGCTACACTTTAGTTCAGGGCTTCACAAGGTTTCATGAACAAAATACTCTTTTCTTTTACAACAGAATACATCCCTCAGAAAACACTTCTTGTTTGTGCAGCCAGATGAATAGCCAGCTTACAGTCTGGAATATTGTATTTTTTCCTAACCATCAGGAGATGCCTGGTACTGAGTCAAAACATGCTCTTTCATGTAACTTATGAAAGCTCTGCAGTCATAATCCAGAATAACTGCTTACTAAAAACTAATGTATAAAAGATAAAGACCACATTGCGATGTTTGTTTTGACAAGTACTAGGTAGTGTTACTTCTCAGAATTCATAAAATACTCCAGGTAACAGAAACAATGATACTATGTAGCAGGAACAGAAAATAACACTGCCATTCAACTTGCTATATCTTTGCTGAAAACCAGGAAATAAGCTGTCATCCTTTTCCCCATACTTATCTAATATACAGAAAAGAAACAGTACTGTTTTTACATTTTTTTTAACAAGTTCGGACAATGTGTTTCTGAAGACAGAAGCCTTTCTCAGGTCTCTCATATACCTTTTTCAATGAAGCAAGTGAGCACTAAAGCTATTACAAAAGAAAACGTGCAATTTTGACTTGACAGAAGATTCAAAAGTAACATCACCCCCAAAGATATTCCAATGGAGAATTCAGTAACTTCTTCACTGTCATGGGTCTAGCATGCACAGCAGATAACATGACATGAGGCAGCACTAGACAAGCTTCAGATTCCTGCAAACTTCTAGTTTCATTACAAACTATCACTAACTCAGAACAAGTAAAAAATTAATTTTATGAGGTGATTTGTCTTGCCTCTGACTGTCTCCAACTCACTCCAGAATACAATTGTTGTATTATTTCTAACAAGGTACTAAAAAAGATGGATTGTATATCATTATATTTGTCAGGTGCATGGAAATTTCAGTTACAGACATAATCCTCTTTAACAAACAAACAGAAAAACCCCCACAACCAACACAAACTACCAAACATTTTCATGCTACTTATAACCTCCATTTGTTTCCCATACTTTGTACATTGGTATGGTATTGGTAATACCTTGGCACTTCAGCAAGGCTTTATCTCCCACAAGAATTATTTTCCCTGTTTTTGTAGCCTCTTTGACCTTCCTCTATTTGTCACAGGGTCTGTGGCAAACAACAGTGGGGATTAAAAAAAATAAAAAGAATTAGAAACAGGTAAGTGTTAATTTATTATTTAGTACATGCAGAGTAAACTCAAAAACATACTTTTCTTCCTATGTCCCAAATGACCCTGACTCAGGACAACATTTCTACCATGAAAGTATGTACCTTGAACCTCTCGAATGTTATCAAAAATCTTAGTGTAGACAAGTGTTTCACTGAAAAACAGTACAAAGAATACGGAGGCACTACATGATACAAAATACTAGCACTAAATTGCTGCATTCAGAACATATTAGAATGTGATTTCAAGCATGCATTTTTAGCAACACAGACTACCTGAATGATAATGATGACACTAGAGCTGTGTCTCCACATTAAGCTTTCAGGTAGCAGCAAAATCTATGAAAACAGATTAGGCTATCAAAAAGTTCCTCCCCTCCCCTGCAATGAAACACAAAGAACAGAATGTCCTTTTTAAAACCAGGGTGACATTTAAATCATGCCGCTAAATATAATCTTGTGGAAGATGCTGGATGCTTACTGTACAAAAAGTACCATCCTACTTATTGAATTGTGGCCCTGTTTTTCAGCTTTCCTGTGTTATTTCTAGGGCACAAGTCCTGCTAATAGAAATCTATTTTAACAGATTTTTTCTGCCTTTCTTGTTACAACCCATTTAATCATCAATGCATCCTTGAAACAGGATTATTAAAATCACAAAAAGAGCAAACTTTTTTTCAGAGATATAACTTTAAATATTGTTAAACTTTTCACTCATGACAAATGATAATATGTGTTACACTTTTTACAAGTCACCTGTGCAGTACCAAAAATCTTTACACCAGATCTTCTGAAGAAGAAGGACAGTTCGTTATCTGACAATCCTGGCCCTCTGAGATATCATAACCACAGTAACACCATGTAAGTCCCACCTCACTTGATACTGTCATCTTTTTCCAGAGACAGTCTACCATCACTTTATAATGGCACCATCTCTATTAAGCATCTACCTAATTTGAACTAAACTGTGCTTCAAATAAGTTGCTTTTTATATATAAAGATCAGCATCTTTTGCTATTTGGAATGTGCTTCTATCCAAGAGATTGCAACAAAATATCCAAGAGGGCTACATTATATAACCATAAAGTAAGTAAATATTCTTTCAATTGCTTCTATGCCTGTCTAGCAAACATACAAACCCTTTCCAAGAAGAAAGGAATCTCACAAAATGTCTAGTTAAGAAAGAGATTTTGATATAGATAGAGTTGTAAAACATGAATGGCTTTTTACCAAAACTGCACATAGATTCTCAAGCACAAGGCCATGGAGAGTGCTCAACTTGAAACAGGCATCCAGCTATGCCTGTGTGGCCACCTTCAATGTCATCTGGTTTTTATATCTGGATGGAAAAGCTCTCTTTACAGGTAAAATAGCGTGCATTGATTACGTAGTATGGATCATAAAGGATTCAAATTCAGCATCAAAAAGGCTCTAAGAATCATAAAACTCTAATAAAAATAAGTTCTGAACTAGTGACTCAGAAGAACTGTAGTGACTTAGACCTTTATCATCATGCATCTACATACACACAATTTTCAAACAGCCCCGAATATACCAAACTGTAAGACTTTACATATATGTCTCTAAAAAAATAAAAACTTAAAGATACTGAACTGAAAATGTTTCTAACATGAGCTCACCCTGTGAAATTATCAAGATTTCAAGTTGACAATTTATTGCCAAGAATCATACAGTAGAATATAAATACAAGGATGGCAATGCTCGAGGTGATAAACACTCCCAAGTGAAGTCATAAAGGCACTAAGGACAAAAATTCCTGCACAACTTTGCGTAAGGAAGTTTTGAGAAGAAAACTATTTCCTCTTACCCAACTCACTTTCACCAATGACAGTAAATTCTGAATTAAACAATCTCATTAGAAGAATTCCTAAATGCATACACATACTAAAGGATCTCAAATATCTACAATAACAGACCCTAGTTTCTACATGCACTCTAATCTCATGCTTTGCTATACGTACCATGAAAGTTATTTTTTTTCTTAACATCCATACTAAATTCCTCTCTTTTGCATTTACCTCATCTCACTGATTCTGCCAGGTTCATGAGGTAATAGGAGATCACTAGGCTTTGAACAAGGACAAAGGATCTAAACCTAGTGTCAGAAAGCACTGGTATAGCAGCAGTGTACAATGTTGCTACCACTAGGCTTTTTAAGTGGTGTGGAATTGGCTGGATACAACAGTGCATTAAGTCAGAATTTTTCAGCCTGAAAAGTAGCATTCTGAAAAGCCTCTGAAGAAACTGAACAACCTCCCAAGTTAAAATTAGGGTTGAAAAAGTAGTTAGATTTAACAACCAAACAAATAAACACCCTACAGCAACAACAAAAAACCCCAAGACAAAACACATCAACCAAAACACACACACAAAATAACAAAAAAAAAACCCAAACCAGATCACCAAAAAAGTGGCAGCTCCTCTCACAATATATAATCTATTTGGAGAACCCCTTGCTATAGGACAAGATCATAAAGATACACAAGTTATAACAAAGACTGGACAAGTTCCAAAAAAGAAAACCACAGAGGGATTATCACTCAGTACAGAAAGCATACAGACCATTTCCAGATCAAGAAGCTCCTAACTCACAGGTGATTAGACTACTATTGTACAGAATTACCATTACATGACTTTCTGTTTTAATATTGTACACTAAACTTCTACTTTTTGGCCATTCATCATACACGGCTAGATCTTTCTTAACTAGCTGTTTCTTCTGCAAATTGAACGCCAGCAACTCTTTTACCTTTTCAAGGAAGTCTTTGAATTTGTGGCCTTTTCTATTTTTCCCCTTTCTCTTTTCTCCCCCTCTCCTCTTTCCAGATTTCTTTACATTTGGCCAATGTTCTTCATAAAGTCAATAATTAGCAATGAGCAGAATACTCCCAGTGAAATCTTACTAGTCCTACACATAAAAATCATCTCACTGCAGCTTACTTTGAAGCATTTGTGTCTTCACTAAAAGAATATCAGTAAATATTTCAGTTTTCATAGCTTTATTGCATGATAATGTTCCCTCCCAATTAAGAGACTTAGTGTTCTGATACTCGCCTTACCATTAACGAACTGCAGACTTCCTTGTTACACTTCACCTCTCTCATTTTTGCTTCTCTCAAGTCAAAAGTTGTAACCTTCAATTTCACATCTTGAAACTCTACTGTAGGAGGTCAAAGAGCTGGTTATTTCTTTCGTTAATGAAGAGACAGTGGATGCCTCTACTCTAGAGGATTAAGGAAGGTTTGTTTCTCTCATGCAAAGGCACTGAACAGTTTTAATGCAGCCAGCTGTAGCAGCTCTTTTCTTGAGAACCGCCTTGGTTAAAATTTACTGAGTATGCTAATTTCCCGGTACATGAAAGAGAAAAAAATTAAGTATACCGGGAAGTCTGCTACAAGAAAACACAGCATTTTGCAAGTATCAAGAATTCTTTATCAGATAAACTTAACTTTATCCTACCAGGCTATTAGGAGAAAGCAAAATTAACATTCTAACAAAGACAACCCTATAATATTTTTCTACGAAGGCTGACAAGGCAAGTTTTCTTTCCCTGATGGACTCTAGCATATCAAGAACATAACTCCTACAGATAGTCTCTCTTGAATCACTGCCCAACTTAATCTAGACTCAGGAATTTACACAAGTATATTTACTAAGTCTGC
Organism: Machaerirhynchus nigripectus; assembly: GCA_013397975.1. NCBI lineage: Eukaryota > Metazoa > Chordata > Aves > Passeriformes > Dicruridae > Machaerirhynchus > Machaerirhynchus nigripectus. Next base: position 191,629 of record VZRQ01011259.1, on the reverse strand, counting down.
TGGTACCACAAGTGGTCCATGCCAACAATATTGTTATCAGTGACAAACACATCACTAAAGCCCTTAACAGAGCATTTAGTACCAATTCATGCAATTTTATGGAAAGATGAATCACCTATGGGAAAATAAGCATATATAATACTTGCTCTGCAAAGTCAGCATTGCTACTAATATCACAATAAATACTTACATAAAGCATACGCTCAAGTCCTATGTGTCAAGAACTACCTACAGGATTCTCACCTACTAATTATTGGGGTGATTCTTAACTTCTCTTGTTCCTACAGCAATATGCTGTTTGACTTCCATCTCAATAGCAGATTTCTTTCAGATTTAAATAACACAGATTGCAGTTAGCCTGCTTCCAGCAGATACAAGAGATAAAAAAGAAAAGACTGTCATGGCTGTCCTGCCTTCTTTGTTACATTTTGTCACCAAGCCTTCAGAGAAGAGTGCAGCCCAAAGAGACTCCTTCCATTTTGCTACACAGTTGATAAGGATTGAAAAGGACAGGGAGGGAAGAAGGGAGGAACAAGAAACAATAGTATTTATCATCATAACATGGGAAAGCTTGTATCTTTCCAAAGATATCTTCAAAAAGTATAATAGCATTCAAACCAGTGTTTAAAATTAAAAAGCAGCTTTCTCCAAGGCTGTGAATTTTGAAACTGAAAAATTCACAATACACACACACCTGTAAAACACTTTTACTTAAAACAAGCACCTGAAATAGAAAATTCGTCTTGCTAATTTAATTATCGAAGGGTAACATTTCAACAACCTAAAGCAGCCCAAATAAGATCATGTTTAGCTATACATATCAATATGTGATACCAATTACCCACACACATTAAACTAGAAGCCCACACTTTGCTTAGAATACTAAATATAAATAATCTTTTCATGTTAGTTACTCTCACCGTTTCTTGTCTTTGGGAATCAGTGAGCTTTTCAGACAATTCTTCTAGAGTCTTTCTTAATTCAGCATCAGTCCTTCATAAAAAAATATAAGTAAGACAACATTCTACAGTACAAAAACTAAGTAACACCCACAATAATTTTAAGCAGCAACAACCCCCCAGAATTTTTTGCTACCTCAATTTATTCTACAGCCTATTCATAATAGATCATAGTCTATTCATAATAATTTATAGCATAATTAGAAACAAGCCTCAAGCAGAAAATTCATGATAAAAAGCATTTCCATTCCTCAAGTGAAGAAACAGAGCATCTAAGTATCAGCTAGGTATCAGGTCAACAAGTATAAAATTATGGACACATCTACACAGCCCTTTTGAACAGCAGTTTCCTGCTAGGAATTAACAGTCTAATTCCTGTTACTGCTATTGAACAAAGCACCACATGTTGAGAAAGTATATAGATTATGGCCTGCAGGAGAGCTTGCCCTGAAAGAACTCCAGGAAGAAGAACAAATTAGGAGCAAAGATGTAATAAAAGAAATTCTCTAGTTCTTGCTGTTTTACGCATATATTTTAAAAAGCTGAGGAAAGCCCCATATACTACACAAATTGGAATTGATGGGTGTTATTTACATTTATAAATACTGCAGAAGATGACATAAAACAAGCAGTTCATAATCCTGCTTTCATCTGTATGTTTCATAATCTCCCATTCTCCCCAAAATTATTTTGTGAAATAAAAGAGTTTAAGAATTATTTTCCACATTGTTCTTCACATGGAGTTATATTCTGTTTATACCGATTTCTTCTTGAAAGCTCACGACTGATGTCATCTCCCAGGCGAACGTGTTCACTGCTGAGATCTCGAAGAGACTGGTGGAAAGAATGCAGCTGTAAATAAAAGTACACAAATTAAGCCAAAGCTTAGGAACCCTTCTTTTTCTGTGATATTCCAAAAATACATATCTACACATATAAACACCATTTTAAATAAAGCAGATAAAAATAACCTACAAAATAATAGAACTCCATGAACTGTAGTTGAGCCTGGATGACTGGATGAGGCTTGTACACTTGTATTTCAATCAACCCTTCACAATACTTGCTCATTGTAGTTTAATTTTCAGTACTTTATTTGCTAAACCAAGTTTCCTAACTATGTTTCTTTTTGTGGTTCAGAGCTTAGACACTGCACCACCTCTTTAACCCAATGCAAAGCAAGTTGAAACATTTGAACAAGTAATGTTCAGGAGAGACATATTCCATATTAATAGATGCTAGTATAGGTAAAACAAAGTTCTGCCCAGCTATATGTGCTACTATAGATGACATAGGAACTTGAAACAGAACAAGCAGAACAGTATGATGACTTCAGGAACTACCAAGAACAGGTATTTTACCTTGCCCAAGATGTTACATACTCTTTTTTCAGATCTTGTGAAATAAAACAAAAAACAAAACCACGCATCTACTTTCTTCTGTAAAACCTCCCATCTTCCCCGTTCAGCAGCCTCCCAGTTTATCATCAAAGTTTTAGGGAGCAAATATAAAAATGAATAGGTCATTCATTCTTCATGGGATAGAAAGTGACAGTTAATCCATCCTAATGCAACCTATTCCTGTCAACAGTTCCATGGCCAGGATTATCATTATGAAAAGCCCTGATTTATAATATTCCTTTGGTCTATGCCGTAAAACTAAATCTTTATGTTCAACAACCAAGCTGACTGCCCTCAACATTCAGACACAGGCACTACTACCTCCCCTGTGTGATTACCCAGAAATTTCAACCTGACCTGAGAGACTTCGAAAAAACACAGCATATTTTCAAAATATATGTGCTAAGAAGGAGAGGGACTTAAATGTGTTAAAAGACTATTTGGCTGAAAAACGAATTCAGCTAGAAAACAAAAGAATGGGAATAAAGAGACACTGGTTACAGAAAAAAAGTAAAAGCCACAACTTCAGTTAAGCAGTACTGCTTTATCTCTGGTCTAATTTCTTCCTATAATCAAGATCAATGACTACTTCTAGTTCACCATTCCTCAAAGCACTATACTCCTCTCACAAAAAAGTTAATGAAAAGAAAAAAGCCATATTCACTCACTGAAAAACAGGAATAAAGAATAAACCAACAGTTATCACTAAAACTGGATAAAAAGCTATTTGCCTACACAGTTACTTAATACAAGGAACTTTGTATGCATTGCAGGAACTCCCTTGAATAAAATTTCCAAGATATTTATAGAATATCTAGAAGTAATCTAAAATAGTGCTAAGATTTTTGGACGGTTGGAAGGAAAGATTTTCATATAACATTATTTCTTTCCAAGGATTATTTTCCACACTTACCTTGGGGGAGGAAGGAATGAGGGGGAGAACTAGATTGAAAAGACAGTGAAATGGGGTTATTTAAAAGTGTAGGAATTTCTATAGCTTCCCAAAAAGTCAACTGAGAAAACATATTGTAGTTAAGTTTAAAATTATTTAGAAGCTGAGACTGATTTAATAAAGTCAATATGAATACCTTACAATCAGCTTCTTTAATATTAGTCTACACTCGAAAAAGTCTAGCCACCCTGTCTGAAAAAGCAAAAACAGGTAGTGAAATCTCTTCTCTACCTGTAGGATAACAGAAACACTACAATCTTCTTCATTAAGGTAATTAATTCATTATTTCTGAAGTCTGCAAGCAGACACAAGTTAAGAGGTATGAAAATTACCAGTGGAAAACACATTCTCTCCTCCTCCCATCATCTGCCTGAAGTACAGGGTCAAATTATCCCACTCACAGGTCAGACCAAGAACTAAGATGAACTAGCTGAATCAAAATCAATCCAAGCTACACTGAAGTAAAAGCAAAAGCCCTAAGACCCTATGTCATTAACTAAAGCAGAATAATCCCCTTCACAGCCTCACTGAACTTCAGCATGAAGGTGAATGTTAATCGGTTGGAAGGGACCTCTGGAGATCAACCCATCCAAGCCCCCTGCCAGGCAGTGTCACCTAGAGCAGTTACACAGGAACTCATCCAGGTGGGTTCTGAATGCCTTCAGACAGGGAGACTCTACAACCTCCCTGGGCAGCCTGTGCCAGTGCTCTGCCACACTCATTGTAAAATTCCTCCTCATGCTGAGGTGGAACTTCGTGTGTTTTAGTTTATGGCCATTGCTCCCTGTCCTGCCACTGGGCACCACTGAAGAGTCTGGCACCATCCTCTTGACACCCATGTTTGAGATATTAATATGCATTACTGAGATCCCCTCTCAGTCTTCTCCAGACTAAACAGGCTATGCAGAGATTATTTTCCTTTGTCACTAGATGGCCTAAAAATTAGGGAGATTATTTTCATATTTTACTTTTGATATAACTACCATCTGCATCTTTTTATCTATAATGATTTGCATGAAACATCATGACAGATACAAGAGGTGACTGCCTAATGAAAAATACCAGGTAACACTGAAAGCACAAATCGTAGCTGAAACATTCTTAGCTGCATGTTCAGAATCACCTCATTTAATGTAAAAGCAAAGAGTCTGGTGACCACATATTGCCTGTTTGGAACAGCAGCTCCCATGAGTGCTCTGTACCTGGTCCACATTATCTGCCTCACTGACAAATCGAACACTTGCAGATCGAGACCTCCGATGTTTACTGCCCTGTGAGTCTCCATAATCCCTAAGAGGAGAAGTGGGCAGGAAGTGGCGGTTCCCTGTAGGAGATATGAGATAAATAAGTAAGAAGACAACATTTTGTATGGAAAACTTTTCATTTTCCTTCACAAAAAATGCATTTTTCATCCTGACAATATCCTTCTAGGTCACATTACAGACAAAACAACTACCAAATTACATAACATGCATATGACTCTTTTAGCTGTTCTCAGGATTCTTCTTCAATTTAAACATTTCTTACCCATGACATACAAGAATTCCAGAAAGTGGAATTGTTTCTCCAAGGAGTAAGTAGTTTTTCCTCAAATTTTATTTGCCCAACCAACCACTTTTTCCTACACATGAATCTATCAGAGCTTCAAACTATTATATTTCACAGCTTTTACACAGGAATGAAATTTTTAGAGCTTTCTACTAAAATATATTAAATACTAGCTCTGGAAGGAATACTCCCCTCAAACATATGTTTCCTAAAATATAATGCATTTTCTGAGACATACAAGGAAAAAAACCTACTCTTCTGTGGGTCATAAATGAGTTCTGTTTTTTCTTTCCACTGTTTCCAAACATCTATAATCTCATGCATTTAAATTTAAATTCCCTTTTTGCTATGAAGCAAGCTTCAGAAACTGCAATATCTTTTGCATTTCGCTTAAACTTGTATGTCTCAACAACTCATACAGTGGAAAATTAATTTTCTCTGCTGAAAGAATCAACATTTCATTTAGATCTCTTGGGATATCAGCAGAAGATACTACATAGCAGAAAGCTGGAAAATTTTACCACATAACTTAATGCAGGTCTCCCAAACTTTTAAACAGAAGTAATTCTTTGAAGTAATCAAATATGACTTCCCATGCCACTATCTCTACACATTTTTCTTAACTCCTTTTTGCATAACCCAGCCGCATGACATAATTTAAGCATACTCAAGCCCTTTAAGTATTTTACCTGATGTTCCTTCTCCATCCAGGTCACTGGGATATAAGCTTGAGAGAGATGCACTTCTCATTCCACAGTTTCGCATTAGTCGCTGGCTCCTTAATTGACCTATAGATTGTTCCAGTGTTTCTTTTAACTGCAGAAAAGTTATAATTTATTCAAGTATGAACACAGAGTTATTTTTTAAAAAGCATGGAAAATATTATTTATTTAAAAGTCATTAAGAGAATAAAAACTATTTTTAAGCCAAGTACAGCTATGAATTAATAACAGCTTTTCTTCAGTATCTCATATATCACATTCCTATAATTATAGCAAAACATGCTTCCAACATTGGCAGCTTCAAATATCAAGTTTCTTGAAACAGTGGTGCACCACATGGTGCAGCACCATGAAAACTCAAAAGTTTGTCTCCTACAACCAAAATAAGACCTATCTGCCAGCAATGCTCATTAACAGTCCTGCAAAATCCAGAAAATAACTTCAAAGAAATTATTTTTTACTGGAATTTTTCTACCAGCCCTACCTGGAATCAATTTTACATGTGGCTATCAGATTTCCCTAAGCAGCTTTACAGAAACCCCTATTTTTAGAAGTTTCACTTCCAGGAAAAGGAAGCCATTCCCAATTTAAGAGTACAGAACGAGCTATATTCAAATAGTAGTTCTTCATTTTTCAAACTTGCATCTCGTTTTCTACAATTGCATTTACTAAGTTTGGTTCTTAGCCACTTGCTTTGTCACACCTTTATTTGACAATCCACAAAACACCAATTTCTAAAGGTTCTCCTTTTTCTGAGAGAAGCTTGTAAACAATGGTTAAATTGATGCTTTACTTCTGCAGAATTATACACTGTGTTGGATCTCTTTCTCTGAAGAAAACAAGTTTTCTCTTCTACACATTTGCTTCTTCACTCTCTCTACCTTCACACATAAAATATTCCTACATTTCCTATATATCTGTTACAAGGCAGCACCTGCTGCAGCTTGTTTGTAACCAAATTGTAAACCTCTCTTGCCCTAGCAGCACTAATTTGTTTTGCTTTCTCTAAGACATCTGTTTTCAAACTTGTAGAAGACTAATTTTAGAATTTTCACCCCTTCTGCAATTTAGAGCAAGCTGGTCAACAGATCCAGAAACTGTTGTAAAATGACAAAAAAAAAAGCTACACCAGTATGGTCCCAATCCCACTCCCTGCTGTAATTCACCTTGTATCGTATCACTTATTTGTGTAAAAGAAACGTGTTCCCGAATACTCTATTTCAGCTACACATGTTGTACTTGGCATAGTACTATAACATATATGTTATAGTGCTATAACAACATATAATATATAACATATAACAACATATATACTGAGTGCTTATAAACCAGAAAAGTAATGAAGCCTACAAAACCTGTCAGGGTTTCATTACGTACCACATTACTATATTATGATTTACGTTGCTCAAATAAATATGAAAAGTTTCTGTTTACAGCTACGTAACTCCTTATATTCTCTGTCCATTAATACCAAGTTTTCAGCTATGAATTCTACTAATGGAAAAGATCTAAGAAGTTGAGATAAACTGAAAGTTGCTCACAGTTGTTATTGCTTTGGTTTGTTCCTTGTTGTATTCTCTGTATTGTCCTAGCAAATGGTCAACATGTCTTAGATTTCTGTTGGTATCCTTAAACAAAAAAGTTTAAAAAAAAAGTCAAAACAGAAACCTCCTCTAATCAAACATTACTGTCACCTTTATTCTTCTTGATTTCTAAGATTAAATTGAAAACACAAGTGCTTTCTAAAGGGTCTACACATTCAAAATCCTATTCAAGTAGCCAGAATCTGAAGTCGTACAGCATGGCTAAAGGAAGGAAAATGAAGAAAAAAAACAAAAAACAACAAACCAAATGCTATCATTTCAGTACAACAGTATAGCCTCAGTTTCAAATAAAAAGTTTTTTCAAGTTTCAGCCATTCTGCAGAAAAAACTTTTTAATCCAAAGATCTTAACATTATTTGCCTGTAGAAAAGGATACTTAGCTGAGAAATAACAAGTTTTTGAAGGTGAACACACTAGGTAAGGTCACTGTGTGAGCATTCTCTGACCAGATGAACACTTGGATCAGATAGCAGATCTGCTGAAAAGCAGTCCACAAAAAGCAATTAGCTTAAAAATAGAATTTCAGAACAGCAGCTAGAAAGATATTAGACACAATCAGGAGAATACCAAAGAATCCCTTTTAAAAAATAGTCAGACTGTATTCTATTATCCTTTTTTCTAGATTGATGTTTATTTTCGAGATAAAAAGTTTTGAAGTTTAAATTTACCATTCTGTATTGATTTTTCTCTTCTCATATATTAAAAAAGTATTGCTGGCCAAACAATAAATAATAAAACATACACCCACCCACTCTAGGTATTCAGAACTGTCAGCTAGAGAAGAATGGGAATAAATTCTCCAGCACTAATGGTGTCAGGATAGCTAAACGTCTCCTCCCACTTGCAAAATAAATTCAGATATTCCCTCTGCACCTTCCACTGAAGAAGCAGGAATGAGATGAACACTTTTTCTTGCTCAGGTATGTGTATCTAACAAGTCTAGAAATAATGTTTCTCACAGTGCTTTTTCACATCTAAAAAATATTTGAAATATAAGCTCTATCCTGACGGGACTGCCTACATATTTATCAGAAATTTGGAAATTTTACACAGTACAAAGACAACCAAGATAAGGCTGAAACTTTCTGCAAGAAAATTTGATGCCTCTTGGGAGAATTTAACAAAGTCGATTTGGCCTTATTCAGTTTGCTAACTTTATAAATAGTATTCCCCAACACATCATTGTTTCTAACAACATTCTGCTACTGTCTGAAATCACAGCTGTATAAAAGTGTAACAAGCCACACACTTTCAGCTCAAAAGCAGTATGATCAATTTCACAAAACTCTTTTTGGTTTGCACAGAAAGCAATGTTTCCCATCTGTACAGTACACTCCACAACTTTAGAAATGAAAATTTGACCCTGTGTTACAGAAATGCAGGCTCCATAAATACTTTAAAACTGTATTTTGTAAACAACCTGCAAAGTGCTTGCTAAAGTATGGATCTTTTCTGTAACTTCTGCAGCACCATAATTCTGAGCTCTGTTGTGGGATGCTCTCAAAGGCCGCCTTCCAATTCGACCCGTAAGAAAGTTGTCTGAATCACTGGATGAATCTGCCATCAGTATCTTGAAGCCTAGGCAGGAAGACCAGAAAAAGTAACTTATGTTAATTCCTGACTGTAACTTAACAGTCTTGCACAGTATTCCCAAAGCCATTTCATAGACTCAGATTACATTTACATTAGCCTTTTTGGACTGGATCAGCAGATCTGCTTTTGAGGCAGATCTTCCAACTGCTCCTCAGTTATTGTCTTTGCTCACACTATGAAGCAGTGTCAAGACGCAGGAGGCAGAGCCTTTTAGGAGCAAATTAAATCAATATATGCACTCTTACTGCTTCCAAGTGTTCAGTACTCATAAAATCACGGCTCAAAGCAAATTCTCCCCCCAAAACATACAATGGAGACATCAATGCCTTATCAATCATCCTGGTCTGCAGAACCATTCTCCTCTAGCTCCCACTAGTCACTCACCTGTATTCAGAATGGGGATTGCTAAGTCTCAAGGATGGCAAGATAGAGGCAAAATAGGCCACCAATCATCAGCCAGGGGAAATTATTAAAAACTACAGACAGCTATGCCTAGTATAGTAAAGTGACAAAAGTGGCATAGTAACTGATTAAAATAACCCTCAAAAGGTAGGTTTGTGTAAACCAAATGTGTAAACCAAAGCCTCTAAGGGGGGAGCAAGCTGAGGGGAATTACATCACTGAACTGGGGCTTTATGCAAATGAACCAAACCTATAAAGGTGTGAAGAACTCGTGACCTGTCGTCCATCTTGGGGTCCATTTTTGGAGGCAGCCTCTGGCTCCCCAGAGTGTACCTTGAAGGCCCTTCAAATAAACACCTATCTTTATTCCCTTACTCTTGTCTAGTCTCTGCTTCTAGGTGGCTGGAGAAGGCATCAAGATCGAAATTTTTTCTTAAACTATTACACACTGCAGCAGTTTGCCTTAAGGTCATGGAATGACTTGACGGAAGAGGAAATAGACTGGCAAACTCTTGAACCCCCTATAGTCAACAAAAATAAAGTCACAGTAAGATGTCATTCTTCTAGCTGTAAGATCTGAAATTTCCAAAAGAAACCGTGGATGGATTGAAATCTTATATTGTATTTTATATGCAGGCAACTTGATATTTTTCCAGATCCTTATATTTAATTTTTAAAAGGTTGCAAATTTGTGTCCCCCAGACTTGGACAGAAACCTTTCAAACATGAAAGGAAAGCAAATCAACGTGCTCAGTCTGTGCTCAAGTACATCAGTATTCCTTCTGTTTTCTGAACTGGTAAATTTATCTCATCTTTCCTCTTCTTATGTCACCTCACTAAAGCACATTTTTACTAACAGAATTTATTATTCCACTACCTCTCTCTAGTCAGCTGCAATGAAGTCTTAATGAGACTGAAAAAGCATCAATACTAAATACTGGGAAACAGGAAATATGAGCTATTTTGAAAGACAAAGAAAAAATAAAATAAATAAAACACCGGTAGAAATTATAACATGGAATAATACTGGTTTCTACTGTAAATTTGATTTAAAAACTCAACAAAACCCAACAAACAAGCAGACCCAACCATAAGATCCCCAACTACTGAAAAGCAAAGACTGGATAAAAAAAAGGGAAATAAAGATTTACAGCAGGAAGGATTAATGGGTTTATTTTCAGCTGTCCAAAAATAGGCTCATTAAGATATTTACTAGCCAAAGCACAGAAGAAAGGTCAGTAATCAAGGTAAACATAAAAGAAAACACTAGATAAGGAGGAGATTTTGTCTGAAGAAAACTTACTATTTATGGTTAAGCATTCCTCTTTGTTCTCATGAGCAACCTAAAAGGAACCACAACTACTTTTAAGGTGAAGAAGTTGTTTCATATACAGCAACATCCTCATTTTTAAAGGAACTGTGCAAATTTCACTTTAGATTTAAAAAAATAAAAATCAAAAAGAGGTAGAAATATGTAGAAATGTTCCAAATGCACATTTGCCTAGCAATTGAAACAAAAAATAAAGCTTATCACTTTTTCCAAAAAGCTACACTAATTTCAGCACATGATCATATGACCTACTTGACATTGAGAATCATTTAGCTCTTATTGGTTTTTAGTTCTACCCAAACAGATCATAACCTTCGTTGAACTGATGAAAAGCATCAAAACCCAGTCTTTTTCTTTCCTGTAGAAAACAGAGCATTTCAGCTTCACTGAGGACTCTCTTGTTAAGAGATCTGCCAGGTAAGAAGTAGAGCCGACAATCTCAACGTCAAGGTCTCCAGCTCAAGTAAACAAAAAATAAAGTCAGTATACACAACCTGATTATTCCTCAAGTGTTTTATTTGTTCAGCTCCACACAGACTAACCTATCACTAGGTAACTAACTTAGTGTTAAAGGTATGGTTGACGCCTTACAGCTAAGACTGAGCACGACCAAAAAAAAAAAAAAAAAAAAAAAAAAAAAAAAAAAAAAAAAAAAAAAAAAACCAACAAAAAAATATTATAGCCATTCCAGAAAAAAACATCATGACACCCGAAAGGCCCTTTCCTTCAGTGCTTGTATTTGAGCCCGGAAAAAGCCAGGAAGGTGATCCCGTATGGTGACATTTCACCTTCGTGCCTTCAGGGATCAGTAGCACGTTTTATTGTCAATTTGTCACACCGTGCTCCCAGAACTCTTCAGCAGCACGACACAGAAAACGGTTCCTTCACACTGCTCATACGCAACGCCCTCTGCAAATCGTCCTCCCGCCGGGCACGCAGGGAACTTCGCTAACCCCGACTCCAACTCTGAGAGTCTCCTGGTTCTCTGGCTCNACACCGCTCTGGCCGAGGCCCCGGCTCTCCCTTCCCGCACCCCCAACCCTCACCGCACAGCGCTCCGAGGCAAGGCCGCCCCGTGCCCAGCCACCCTCCGCCCGCCCCACCTTGCCGCTATGGCAACTTGAACTAGCCGCCCTGCCGCCAGCTGCCGGGACCGCGGGCCGGGCGCCGGCTCTCCCGCAGCGCTCCATGGGAAACGGAGTCCACAAGCCACGGGCCCGCCATGGGAAAGGCAGTGTGCGGGACTTCAACTCCCGAGAGGCTTTGCGGTGGCAGTGCGGCGGTAGCGCGGCGAGGGACGGGCAAGTCCCGCCTTGCGGGCAGGCCGGTGGGCCCCTGCGGGCGGCGGCCGCAGGTTCCGCAAGAGCTCTGGTTTATGATAAAGTTGTTTTGTAAAACGCTGAATTTTTACAAAACACACATTGGTGTTTACAAACATGTCAGCTAAACGACTGCGAAGAGCAGAAACAAAAGCTGTTGCCCTGATGAAGCAGACGAGTCTGTTCCGCTTCCGAGCAGACGGCTGATACGCTGGGAGAAGGCGTGTGAGCTACGGAGAGCAGCTGTCGCTTACGAGGAGGCATCTCCCTTCCTGTTTCTTGACTTTTTCTTGTTTCCTTAAGCCACGCATATTCCTGTTCCCAAATGTATCCATTACCCCTGTATGCAGTAAAAACGACCAAATACTACACGCTGCTACCCTGACTGGCCTTGAAGAGAGAAAAGGGATAAAGAGTGCTATGAGTGATTACAGGAAATGTCTTCTGGACCTCTGAAACTTGGGCTGAACTTGCAATGGGCCAACAATCACTGGAATATTTGACTGCAAATCCCCTATAGGTGGGCACTCCGGCCAAAGGTAAATACAGTGAGCTAGGGTTTTTAATACATATATGTCTGTATTACCTCTGGGATCCCCTCCAGGCAGTGACCGTTGGCCTTTGAGCACAGTAATAAGGCATGGCTGGCAATCCGTACTGCCTACCTGCATTCCTGTCCTGCAGGACTGTTTCATTTGCTCACAATTCAGCAGGCATGCTTGAATGCCACAAGATTACAACACACTTCAGGTGTAAGCCAGGTCTCCCACATTGGCAGCATTCACCAGCAGTCCAGGCAGTGTCTGCTAGCCCCTGTGTCTTTGTGGTCCTGCTTAAGAGGCATTAACCTCATCTGAGCTGAAGGCAGGTGAGACACAGTAGAGGAATGTAAGGATATAATTTATTTCAATGCAGGCTGAAGCATTAGTGAATAAGTAGTAGAGAAATGAGTCTTCCCTAGCTTTCAATACATGGCGTTGTCCTGGCCTTTCCTTTGCAAACTGCAGCATAGTCAGGTTGTGTTGACAGGTCTGAATGCAGGGTGAGAGTCAGGGCTTCTGGTCACTCTTCTGCTAATGGTGGTCTCTGGGAGACAGGCCCTGAATTTTCCCAAGTTCTCTGAGGATTTTTCTCTCAGTTTTGCACCTGGAAGTGGACTTACCACTCCATAGACTCAACAGAATTCACCTATGAGCAGATTTCTTTTCCTGCCCTGGTAGTGTCTCTCAGGCCATCACAGAGAGGACAAAGGGGTAAGTAACGTGTGCTGGATGTGACTGGTACATATGTGAGAAGTGTATTTACAGCTATGCTGAGTGTGAGCACATCTGACTTGCTGCTAATACAATGTTCCAGTGGAAGCCGATGCCAGTTCCTGAGACCGACATACCAGGCACAGCCACTGGTTCTAAAGACCAGGTTAACCATGCATACACCAACTGAGAAAGTAGCTAGTCGCCGGAGAGCGCTTGGTAGGTTGTAGCAGAAGAAGCAGATGCTTCCAGTGCTTCAAACAGCTGTCTGCACACAGCTACATTGTCAGCTGCAGCATTACACAAATATTCTTTTTCACATATGCTTATGAAATAAAGCTTATGCCAATGATTAAGACACAGTTTTTTCATCCTCATCAAGCTAAGGCTTGCTTGGTATACAAAGTGAGATACTAGAGGCTGTTATAGAAAATAAGTAAGCAGGCATGTATGCTGTGTTTTCTATCATGGTTTAGGAATGGTATTCCCCAATTTAGTATTCCTGCTGAAAAAACCTGAACCATGTGCAGCTCCCTCACTGCCCTTTCCTTCTCTCTCCCCCTCCCTGCAGCGGGCTGGAAGGAGAATTGGGAGACACAAAAGATAAAGATCACAGGTTGAGACAAGAACAATTTACTGGGAACAGCAAAAATGCTAATTATGTAGGAATAAAAAAAGAAACGATCCATGGAAAATAACCCTGCAATAATAGAGAATACCAGATGGCTCCCTCCACCACATTTTCTCAGCTGGAAGGAGCTCCTTCTTCCCAGAAGAGATTCCCTTTCCCTTACACCCGACAATGGCTTAGGTGATCTAAAATAACCTTCGGGTCCTGACCATGCCCTCTTCTGGCTACTACTAAAATTAACCCTGTCCTGGCTGGAACCGGAACATCTGGTATTGTGTATATCTTTGCTGAGAAAGATTCATACCATCCAGATCCCACCACTCTCAACAGAGAAGAAAGCAGCATTTCACTGATGTTTTCACACGCAGTTGATTGGCGAACATCAGTATAAAGTAACAAGCTGCTTGAAGCTCCCTGTGGGTTTTGTACAACATACTTGGTGCCAACTTCTGGTGTCCTCTCTTCTCTTCAACATTTGAGGAAGGAGAGGAGGAACAGGTAAGTGTGATAGGATTGTTCATGAGGGTTGCTAATTTACCAGTGCAATGAACTGTCAGCTCAGTGAAGTCTGTTCCTTATACCTGTGTATTTCGATTTCCAGAGTAGATGGATACATTAGAGGTTTTTTTACTACACCTTTCTTTAGAGCAGGGAGAGGTCTAAGATTTGTGTGCATGTATTTGTCGCTATGTCACCACTGCCCTGGTGGTCCATTTGGCCCAGCATACTGTGTTCATCAGTGACAGCAGGAGGTTATGTTTAGAGAGAGCACATGAACCTGGCTACCTACTATGATCTAACCCTCTGTAGCTTCTCCCGGCATCTACATTTGTCATGCCAGAGCACATCTGTAAGAAGGCTGTTTCCTTTGGTGTCTGTTTACAGGCCTGTAGACCCTAAGTTTGTATAATCCTGTGTGCCTTTCCAGCCTCCTAGCAATGGTTTCTGGAAGCTTACTTCTGAATGTGTGAAAAAGTGCTTTATTTCTACTCTATGGTTTTTGCATAATTTAAGGGCCTTTGCTGAAGGCTGTGCTAAAGGCAGATTGAAAATCTAAATAAACTGTATCTAGACTTCTGTTGACAGCTTCAGAAGACTTCCAAAACATGTAAGGAACATCTGTCCTTCAAAAAAGCTGTTTTGATTCTTCCTTCAAAGAGCACGCATACATCAATTTTATTCTTCATAGTAGTTTATACTAATGCACCCACTAGAGTTGTCAGAGTCATATTTCTGGAATTCTCTTTTTGAAGCTGAACAGTACTGTGATTTTTTTGTTTGTTTGTTTACTACTGTCATAAGGATATTAAATATGTGCATAAGATTGCTACAGAACGTCTCTTCAGTTTGGAATGAGAATGATGAGAAATTATTTAACCGTGCACAACAAACTACTATACTAGACATAATTATAAAGAAGTTGTTTAACTTTACAAGAACAGAACACTTTTATTTTATTATATGAATTTGAAAACATATATCCCAGCATTCTTTTATCTGAAGTGCTGAGTTGAGACAGCAACATGACAGTGCTTGCATTTAGAGTGGCCAGCATGGTCTATCTACTTCGGGTTACTGCTGCTTGATTAATGCTGTTGCACCCCTTGACTAATAAAAATACATAATACAAGTATAGATCTTGGCTAAAATTTTTTTTTAATGTTCTTCTCAACCATTATGTTACTGCATATATAGAAATAAGTGTGTATTGAGTCTGAGGACACAGACCTTAAGGATAGAAAATCCAGACAGACTACAATTTTTTAAAAAATAATTTCATTTTTTTAAGCTTAAATTGAAATTTTTTAATTCTTGTATTTGTCACTAGTGGTACCTTTTCATGCTACACTACTTGTCATCCATGACAAGCCATTATTCGTGTAGATGTCAGACGATTGTTTCACTATTTCTTTCACAAGGCTATAAAAAAAAAGGACAACACAAAACAAATAACTGTCTTACAGATTCATCTTTTATGGGACTTCAGTAATGAGTTCTGTAATGAACAGATATCATAAATGCACAAGAGGAGAAGCACTGTGTGGTAGATGATTTGTCACCTAAGTCGGTGAGCTTAAAACTGTTTTTAATTTATGATTGTTGTAATAAACAGTCAAACTATTCTGTTAGACATGCTGGTCTCCTTATCAAAGAAAGTATGTGCCATGACCCAAGTCAAAGAAAAGTGCAAGATCTGTCTGAAGTCTGATTTATGAGGGCAAATTCATTTTTGCTGGAGGTTATTTCTATGCCTGGATGCCCATGCAAGAGATGCAGACAGAGCAGAATGAAGTCAAAGATAACTAGAAAGCTGACTTTAGATGAAGAGGCACAGGCAAAGTAAGCCTGAGGGAAAAAGATATATAAAGAGGGACATAAGTCCATAGGCCCTGATGGGATGCACCCATGCATGCTGAGGTGGCTACTGACATGATGAGGGATACCAAGATAATTAAGGGAGTGGCACATCTCTCCATTGAGGAAAAGCTGGGAAAGCTGGGGCTGTCTGTCCTGGAGAAGAGAAGGCTTGGAGGATCTCATCATTGTGTATAAATACTTGAAGGGAGAGCGTGAATAAGATGGTGTCCAGTGACAAGGCAAGAGGCAGTGGGCACAAATGGAACAGGAATTTCTGTCTGGACATCAGGAAACTCTTTTCCGTTGTGAGGGTGACCAAACACTGGCACAGGTTGCACAGCTGTTGTGGATCTACATCCTTGGAATAATCAAAAGCTGTCTGAACACAGTTTTAGGCAACCAGCTCTAGGTGACCCTGCTTGATCAGGGGCTTGGGCAGATGGCTTCCAGGGTCCCTTTCAATCTCAATGATTTTGTGACTCAGTGAGTCTGTAACTCTTTCTGTAGACAAATATACCTGCCTGAAAACAGCTCTCATACTTCTTACCTTAACTAATTGCTTAAAGCCAAGGGATAGTTTCATCTTGCTCTTCTCTCTGAGCACTCTTAGAATTGACAGCCTCAGGCTTTATAATGCTTTACATAGCAGTACCTCCCATTTATCCTTCAGTCTACTGAGTATTCCAGTTTTCACAGTTTTTCATGGCTTTTTCATGAAATACAGCAAAAGGAAAAGCACAAGAGTTTCTCAATATCCTGTAACCATAAAACTCCAAAACTACCTTGAAATAGATGACATTTTTTTTTATATGGACATGAATCATCAAGAACCTAGAGTAAAATTCTTTCATATAGCTGTTCAAACACTTGATGCTGTGTCAAAGCAGTGTGTCTAATGCATTTTTTTCTGACAGGCCAGAAATTATTTGCAATACTGAAATAGAAACAGGTAGGAATTCGCATATCTTCCAAGTGTCTAGTATGGCAAAACATGTTGATTAGTCAGAAAAAAACCAAACCTATCAAGTCTTTTAATCTACTCTTTACTGATTTATTTTCCGAGTTTAAACATTTCCTCATGCAGATGTTCCAAGATGTCTGTTGATATCTGGTGATCTATGTGGAACACCAATTAGACCTAATTGCTTCTTTGTTAGAACCTCTTGTGGTTTATCTGATTTGTGTATAAACCACATAAGCAGTGCAAGCATAACTGAGAAACCACATCAGATCTGGCAGATGATAATAATGTTATTTTTTTCAGAAAGCACCACAATAACAATGGAATTCAGATCCTTGCAGTGCTTGAGATGATACGTACTAAATGAGAAACCATGGCTGTCACTAGAGGGAGTGCCTGTAACAGTGGAAAAAGATGCTGGTCAATTTTTGCTGTGTTTAAATTAATAGGGACATGCGAGGGTCTTAGAAAAAGCACCAGGGGAAAAAAATCTGCCAGATACTGTGATTTAAAAGTGATTTTCTTTCCTATATGTTTATTTGAATCAGAGACCATTTAATTGATAAAAATCATTTAATTTCTCTAGCCTCAGGGCATACAGGATTTTGCATGCCTGTTCTTAGGATTATATTTATAATTGTGGATGTACACTTGTTGGTGATACTTCTAATACATTAACTAGTTTTAGTATATAAAAGAGGAACATTTATTAATATTCTACAGATTTGAAAAGTTGCCAGTCACTCTAAGCTGCTAGATGCCGTCACTTTCCAAAACTGATGTGGTTGGTACTATTGATTATAGTTCTTTTTTACAGCTTAAAATACTTGCAGTCTTGGCTAAGCTAAGCAACTGTGTTCTATCCTTCCTTCAATACAGGTCATGTTTCTAAACCTCCCATTTTCCTTACTATCCTGTGAATAATCCTGTTTATCTACTTCTTGATGATAAAGTATTCCAGACAACTCTATAAATGCAAAGTAAACTGTAATAATTGCAGCATATTCCCATATTTCTGCCATGCAGGTTGTGTCTTATTGCGTGTAGCTACCTGTGTTTTTCTATTCAGAATTTACATTCTGATCTAGAGTTCAGAGACCTCCCTAGCCTGGGGTTATCTGTAGACTTATAAATGTACTCTTAGCTCCCCCATCACTGGGTCTGTTCTTGAAAAAGTTGAACAGAAGGACCAGGAACTGTCTAGAAGAAGCCAGAGCATGGCAATGCAAGGCCAGCAGCTCCCTCAGGCCCAGGCACCAGGAGCCACAGGGGATCCTCCTAGAGCAGCAGACAGGGCGGCTGGGCCAGGATGGCAGCCTGAGTGTCAGGGCTGGCATAGCGGGGCCCATGGCAACACAGGACAGTTGGAGACCAGCCCCAGTGTGGTGGTGCTGGGACAGGGACTGATAGTCCTGGAGGCTGACACGGTCCCAGGCTTTGTGCAGGCTGGGGCAAGGTCTTAGTGGAGGCCAGACAGGGGCAGTCAGGTCCATCAGTGCTCTCAGCTCTGACAGGCTGCTCTAGGAGGGGACTGCAGGCTGGTAGCCAACCATGGCCACAGCAGAGAGATTGACCTTGCCAGCAGGACACATCCTGCAGCATCTCAGCAGGACTGGGTCAGTGATACTGACAGTCACAGCAAGGAAAGGAATGAAAACAGATCCAGGATCCAGATAGGAGGAGCAAGAGACACCTGGAGACAAGAATACAATGTAGGTCCAAGGTCTATCAAGGAGACAGGACTGGAGAGAAGACCAGAGACAATGGTACCTTCCACACAGGTCCCCAGGAAGTGCAGGAAAACCAGTCAGCAAGACAGGGCTGAAGGAATCAGGCTGGGAATGAATTCAGTGTTTAAATGGCTCAGGCCTGAGCTGACCCAGAGCTGTCACAGAGGGTACATGGTGCTGGGGTGGGCAGGTTGGCCGGGACAGAGCCCTGACAGAGGGAAACAACTGAATGGTGATTGCAGACTTGCAACAAGCAAATTCTGTAAACATACTGGAAACTACAATGCAAACGTCGTCTTGCTTAGAACGTAACTTTTCCGAGTGAAGCCAGTGCCCATGGAAACACCATGTGGTTAGCAACAGTCTTTTTTCTCCCCAAACTCTGTTGATGTTCCTGGTTCAGAATGTGCAAGCCAAGTCTTGAAGCACAGAAGGAAGTGCATCCAGACCTGGAGTTCTTCCCAGGCTGAAGTTACATGTTCTGTCCTGTTTCCTTCAAGGCTATCAGGCTTTCAGCGACAGGAGTCCTTTGCTTCTCTCATTTATAGTTCAAGCCCAGAAAGCATATATTAAGCAGTTCTTATTTATTTTAGAGTCTGTTCCAAACATCTTTGTGTCAGCCTTGCCATTTCCTTGGTATACAGTCTTTCACAGTTTCCATCTTTGATCCCTTAGAAATAGCTGGGAGGATACTTTTCCTTTCATTAACACTTTCTGGACTATCACCACTGCCACAGAGCTGTTGCCATGCTAAAGCTTCTGATGTTAATATCTATGTGCATGCTCTTTTTCCCTAATAAATGAAAGATAATTCAAAATACTTTGCTCTCAGTGAAAGAGCAATGAAGCAAATTACCCTTCCTCTTGTTTAAGAGTCTGAAACACAATTATGATGTGTTAATGCAGGTTACCCTATTAGTAAAGGTAAGTACACCAGATGAGTGAATAGGATTTGGTTTATGATGTGAATTACACAAACCTTGGGGCTACTTATCTTCCCACCAATAAAACTATTTTTCCTTTACTTTGTCCATACACAGTGATAGATAAAAAGTAACTCTGAAGTTGGAATAAAAGTGGGAGGGAGGCAGGCTGCCAGAGAGTACACACGATATTGCAACAAATCACTCCAGCAGCACTGTAATTAGAGATGGGATACACATCTCTGGTCTTTTCTGGTGAACTAGATCATGTTGTGAGAAGTAAGAACTCCTCTGTTGTGCTCAGAGTCATACTAAGTCATCAAAATTGGTTGTGTTCTAAAAAACATAGATTAAGCTGGAAGAGAATTTTATGCTGCTTGAAGCTGACAGGCTGCCTCTGGACAGTGCCAGGCAATATTGTTTGCTGGATGAAACAACTATCATTGTACCCACTGCACCTGGAAATCAGGTGTAGAATAGGCTTGTGACGGCTAAGAGATGGGTCCAAAAGACAACAGAAATTCCTTTGATGATACATTTGTTTTGCTAGATGGTTTTGGATGCTTTGTGTCAGCATGTGTCAACCAAAATATTTCTTTGCCAAAGCCAAAAAGAGCAGAGATTTTCACTTCTCATTTCTAATATGGTGTACAGTGTCCCTGGGACAAGCTTTTACATTGGCAGTAAGAAGCAGAAAATTAGAGGAGAATGTTGATATCCTGGGAAAACCCTGTAGACAGGTATAGCACTACATGATTTTTTGTAACATATAGCACATTAGGTGGAGTTCATTAAGTGGCTGATTACTCCTGTTGGATAGAGGATCCAAGGCAAGCCTAACAACTAAACTTTTATGTTTGTTTGGTCTCTGATATATCTGCATTTGATTTTTAAGAATTATGGCCATGGAAACCACAACAGCATGAGAAGAACAGAGAAGGCAAGTCCCACAGATCCTGACAAAGCCTCCCTGCAGTACTGGTGGGCACTGAGGTGATGTTTCCAGATCTGGGAAAGATCAATGTGATTGAATGGAGCACACAGTAAGGAACCCTGAGCTTGCACCACTACCCCATTCTTATGATTTGCCCTCAGAGATCAGTAAGACTTGGAAGTATTCTGAAATAATACAATTGTGTCCCACAACTGATATGATAGGTGGATGAGTCTTTCTATCTTGTCTATGGTTCCCAAAACAGGAAGACAGGCTATGCCTCATGAATGCCAGGCAGTATTACCCTGAGTGTGTTGGACAACAATGTAAGTTTTGCAGATTGTAGCAACTGTGTAATGATTGTAACTGTTGTAATGTTGTACTTGCTGACTCTCAGTTACTATGCCAAACAGGATATGGTGTGTCTAGCTTTCAAAGAAGGTGGCACAGGACCAGATGGGGTAGCAGCACAAAAGTAGGTGTGTTTCCACTTTCAGAACCCGTACTACTTTGTGGCTTTCTTCTTCATGAAATGTGTCATTAGCTCTTGGCTGGGAAAGAACATGATCCCACTGCTGAGAGATGGCAACCTGGAATACCTTGGTAGCAGCCTCGAGCAAGTCAGTCTGGCTTATGCCATAGTGGAATGCCTCCCCTTAGCACTGACCAAAGTGGTGAACAGTTACAGAGCCCCATGTCTGACTTGGCAAGCCTGAGTCACATCTTTTGTCTCATCTGTGCCTCTGTGGAGTGTGTATCTCTCTTGTTCAATTGCCTTGAAATTCAGTGATCTGCCTGTGGCTTTGTTGTTTTTCAGTCGGGTTGGTACAGACACCAAAAAGTGGTGGTGGTTGGTGGCTCTTAGGGCTGCGAGTGAGTTACAGGTGTGAGCAGTGTGTCAGAAGGACATGACTGAACCGGACATAGGACAGCCAGTGTTCCTAAAGGAATTCATGCAGTGCAGTGTAAAGTTGTCTAGGACACTCTTGTGGGTGCTTCAGCTCGTCCCCTCTCTGGAATACCCCTAAGGATACCCCATCCTAAACAGGATAAGTGTAACTGATGGGATCCCTCACTTACACAAGATCTAACTGCTTAACATAAGCCCATAAGATCAGGGTTTATATTATTTCTTTATGGGCATAGTACCATTTGCTTACCTTAAAAAATGTAGTGAGGGGATTCATTACATTTAGGAAACACATACTGGTCAACTGACTTAAAAGTACTTTTAAAGAGTTAAAGTAGTATCTGATGTGTTGTACTGAAAACATTTGAGTAACTCTAGTGTAGCTGGAGGGGATCTATTTATCCGAAAATACTGTAGTCTAATTTATACTGTGCATAGAATACATTTTCAAGTTTCCTCCTCTGAAGGTTACAAACATTTATGTTGACATTTTTCTTGTTGTGTACCTACTAAGGTGACAATATTCCACTTTATTTCTGTCAAAGTTAGATTTTTTCCCCCCATTTTTTTTCTTCGGTGAATGGATTTTATCTTTTCTGATGTTGTGGAAAATGCTACTCTCTCCTCTTTTGCTCCATCCTGTCATTTTCAAAATGACTCTTTTGAATTTTCAGTGCTTTTTAAACTGCTTTACGTTTAGTACCTATCTAACTTGTAGTCAGTGAATTTTTGCTTGTCGTAAAGGTTTGCTTTAACTTCACTGCTTTCACAGGTGAGTTAGTATGGCTCTTACTTAGCCCCCTTCTTTCTGTTCCCTTCTGCATAGATGCGAGGAGGAATGGTCGGGGTCCGACGTTTCGCCGCTGCCTTTGAAAACGGCTCGACGGGCCGGTCCCGCTGCCGGCGCGGGTCTCGCCCCGGCCAGGCAGAGCAGGGCTGGGCAGGGCTGGGCTGGGTAGGGCAGAGAGCCCGCTGGCCCCGCGCAGTCCCGGCCGCCCGCGGCAGGCGGCCCCGGCGCCCCAAGGCTGCTCCGGATCCGCCGGCTGCGGANGGCAGCGGCGGGGAAGGATGGCCGGCGGGGCGGGCGCGGGGCCAGGGCGAGGAGCGGGACCCTGCCCGACGGCGAGGGCGCGCAGGGCTTGCTGAGACCTTTCCTGACCCCGCTTAGGGAGGAGGCGGCGTTGTCCAGCACAGCTGCCGCCTTTCCCCGGCAGCTTCTCCCGGCGGGGCAGCGTCGTCTGCCCTTGCAGCTCTGGAGTCTCCTCGTCCCCTCGGAGAAGCGAGGGGCAGAGCGGGAGCGGACGGCGGAAGATGCTGTGCCTCCCGGTAGCCTTCCAGTTGCTGCTGGTGCTGGTGCTGTGCAGCCGGGGCATAGAGAGGTGTCCTTCAGCCTTCTGCGAGTGCTCCGACTGGGAGGACTACAAAATCACTTGCAAGGACATCCACTTCATTCCCAGCCTTCCGGAGGACACCCAGACCCTGTGAGTACACTGGGATGGTTTAGGGAAGCCAGTTGTGAGTGTTGATCCTTTGCAGGCAGGAGATGCTCTGAGCTAATGTCCTGTGAGATGAGGAAGTGGTGAGAGGGGAGACGTGCTGCAGATTACCTGGGCGGTACAGGATAGCGGGAACGGCAGTATGCGGGCTCTGCGTGTGGCAGGAGGAGGTAGGAAAAGTGGCTCTCAAACCTAAAAAAGCTGTGAAGAGATGGTTGTTCATTGGATCTTAAGAGTTCTGTGTAAAATACGGGAAAGTTAGTAACTGGGCTGTTTGTGGGCAAAGTGAGCAGTAGGCTGGATTCTGTGTGGCAAGTGCTTAGTGCGTGAGGGGAAGGAAGGGTAAATCTAACACAGTTTTGTGATTAGAAACGAATAGGAATTGGGTATGTCACTTCACAAAGAGTTCCACGAAATCCTCTGTGCCTTTTCAGCTTCTTTGTCAAAGCAGGAAAAAAAATAAAATCCATGGGAATTGAGAATCCAAGTATACTCTCTGGGAGACGGAGTACTTCAGATGAAAGCATGGAGTATGGGATAAAGCAGCAAATTTAGAGCTTGCCAAAGTGACAGAGTAATTCAGGTACCTAAGCCTAAGTGTTTGTTACATTACAGGCACTGTAGAAGATCTTGTCTGGGTTCCTGCTGCCTGTCCAGATGAGCATCTTGTGTCATATCTGTCAGTCAAATACTGTAGTGAGACTGAAATAGCACCTGTCAACTAAAACTGAGCAGATGAATCACTCCTGGCTTTTACTTTGTTTCTTGAGGTACAAAATGTTTCTAGTCTCTGTGGGAAGGTTCATTTGTAAATATAGATTACTTTCAGATAAAGTAAATGAACTAAAATTCAGTTGATTTAATTGTAAGATAAAACAGTAACAGATTGATCTGTTTATGTCTTGATAATGATTCTCAGGACTTTATTTTAAAATACAAACCATTAAGTGATTTGAACTTATTTAAATGCTTCTCAGATTTTTTAACACTTAAAGTAAAAGCTTAAATTGATCACTTGCCTAATAAGAAAGAAAAAAATATTTATGTTATTTCCATTATTTTTGCCTGCCTTTAATTTTTTTGATGGTTAGAATGCAGTATTTCCATTAATAAGATCTTAAATTATGCAAGGTTTTTTTATTATTATACCTTATATACACAGTTTATTTAGGTTGAAAATGCAGTGTTCTGCAATGGTATGAATAGTATGAATAGTATGTTCTTCTTTCAAATCTACAGTGACAAGTTAGAAAATATAGTAATTTCAGTTTATAGGAGCAAATGCCTTTGTACAGGCATTTAAAATACTTAATAGAAACAATGAGCTCACATAATGAAATTTGATACTTTCCTTGAAAATGCTGGTTTGATGGCTGAAAGGTACCTCTGTACATACAGCTCCACAAATAAAGCACTTTGGCCACTGGAATTCTAGTGTTTTAATCACCTCTAATAATGGGGGCTGTAAAATAATAAGTCATTGTTTTGAAAAGACAAAAACACCCAGTGAAGATCTTATTTCCATGGGAAAAGTAATTAACAAAAACAAATAAAAAGTCTTTTTCTGTTTATTTTGGGTGAAATTTAATCATGTGCACCAACTAGAGTGACCATTGCAAACTTCCCAAGACATGTGCTCCCTTCCATATCAAGAAAATAGTCCAGGTAATGACAATTGTGATTTTATAGTGTATGGCAGAAGCAGTAGAACATGCACTGCAATAGTCTTTTATTTGGAAGCAAATGGGAAAATTATCTGAGGAAATAAGGAAAACAGAGCACTTTTCACACACAATCCCCCCAAACAAACAAACAAAACACAACCCAATCAACCAAACAACAAAAACAAACAAAACCAAACAAAAACCCCCACTTTTTTTACTTCAGTTTCAAGTTTTCTCTCTGGATAAAGTGTGTTTATTTTCCTTCTGTTGTCTTATTTGAATTGCTGAAGTCTGGTGGACTGTATCTTATTCTGTAGTCCCTTGCTCTCTGCAAACGTCTTAATGCTTCTTTCCCTCCGTATGTTAAAAGGGAGTCATAACAGTTACTTATATGTGTTTGCTGCTTCAGTTTGCAGTTCAGAGTGTTTTCAGATGCCTCAGACTGGATTATTTGCACATGGCAGATAAAATAACAGACAGAGTTTTCGTGAGAGATTGTAAAGCGTGTTCTCCTGATTCCGTCATATTTTCATCCTTTTGCCATACAATAGCTAATAGTTCTGAATCAAAGACAAAAGACTCCAAAATAATTGAAGTTTCTGTTAACCTTAGGAACAAATGAACACTTCTTTGAGGTGAAACATCAGATGTAGCTGTACATATCTGCACATTTTATGTTGAAACCCTCTACAATTTTCCCTAAATCCAGCGAGTTTGTTACTTTAGGCAAAGTAATTCTGCTTCTTGGTGGTAACATGTGAACCTCAAGATTGCCAGTTTAAAAACTTTTTGTGTGTGTCTATTCAGTTTTGTACGGTTTGTAGGACTAAGGGACTGGTGAGTCCAGGAACATTTTGCCAGCTCTTGGAGATGATGAGCTCTTTTCAGTGCACAGGATCTTGAAATTCCAATTAAAGTTTCATTCTGTTTATTCAATCAGGACTGTTCTCATTTCTCTACCCTACTTTAGGAGAATGGGGCAAACCTTTCTTTAAGAAATCCTTATAAGAAATTTCAATAAATGTTTATTTCTAACTCTTTTAGTAGAAAAGTGACATGAACTTAAGCCAGAAAACTGTGTTTATTTTAAACTGTTTGTAATGTATTTATCCAAATGCAGGTGCTTATCCAGAATGCCTGAATGCACAGATATTGATCTTGGAGGTGTCCTTTTTTCAGTATATTTTTTTTTAGTTCCTTTTCTGGGAAATGAACAAAAGAAGTAGAAATAAAAATGTTTCGTATATTATGGGTAATTCTTGGCTTGTTGCCTGAAGTTAAGGATTGTATAATCCTTATAGAATATGCACATACCATACTTTGGCAGGGAAGTGTTTTCAAGTGGTACGCAAATTCAGTACTAAAAAATATGGAATTATTTATCAATAATTTTGTTGCATCTATAATATTTTTTATGCCTCTCTCTGAACAGCTGACTCCCTGACTTGGTCTGTTGCCATTTCACCCCTGCCTGGTCCTCCTTTGCTTCTGCCTTTGCCTATCCTTGCCTCCAGTACTCCATGCTATGACAGTGGCAATACATGCATGGTAGGGAGGAGATCTCTGTCCCAACCCCTTGGCTGGCAGTGCTTTTCTCTTTCACCCGCAAAATACTGGAGCAGAGCAACAGTTGGTGCTGTAACCTCCTCTGTGTTTGGTGGAACATGGCAGAGGAGATCCTGGCCTTTCAGTGCAAGCAGTTCCACTAGGAAGTGGGGGTTAATGACTGCAAAGACTTACTTACACATATAGATCACCAAAACCCCACTGAACATTTGTCCAAAGATATAATTGCATCATAATGCCTGAATTATTGTAATAACCTTCTTGCCCTCATTATGATGACATATTCAGGTGGTATCACTATCACAGCATCACCTGAATGCACTTCTCCATGCTTTTCATTTTATAAATTTATTTTTAGTAGTTTTTAATTATTTTTCTTTTGACAATAAAACAAATAAAGTTTTGCTTCTTATTTGGTGTGCATTTTATCTTCTGCATTCACTTACTTAAATAACTTAATCTCCCTTCCCTTCCCTTCCCTTCCCTTCCCTTCCCTTCCATGTTGGCAAGGGTGAACATGTGGATATCAGGCTAAGATGTAGTGAATCAGCTGGTCTGTTTAGTTCCCCGTGCTATTGTTAACTTTTAATAAAGGACATATGGAAACTGCAACATGCTTCACACATTTAAAATGTAATATTTAGAAGTAGCAATGTTATGTCAAATACTCATAAGTACTTACTGATAAAAATGGTTTTTTTGAACTGGAAAACAAAATATGTAGGGAGTAACAGTTTTACCTGTAATAACTGCATCACCAGCATCCACATTTTTTATTTGCCTAATGAGTAATTTAGAGCAATTTGGTTCACAGAAGCTATAAGTAGTACTGAAGGCAATGATGTCTCTAATTTGCATACAAAATAAATTACACTGATTTAAAATATTTCCGCCAAACTTAAGTCTTAGGAATTGTCTGAAATTCAGAGATATTGTGATTTCAAGTAATTCTAATAGTTATCTTTTTATAGACTTCATTGCTTCAGAATTAAGTATGGAGCCTCATAAATGCATCTTCACAAACAACCCTGCAACACAAGCAGATAACTATTATCCAAATTTTAATGCTGAAGTACTGAGAGTCAAAAAGAACGTGAGAAACATTAACATGGTTAGACAATGGAAGGAAGCTTTTAGGTTATCCTTAAGAAAATGGAAGTCATGCCCAGAAAAGGAAATCTTTGGAAACATGAAGTAATACAATAAAAAAAAATTTTAAGAGAAACTTGTAATGTCATATAAACTCAGTATAATCTTTAAAATATATCAAATGGTAGTCTTGAAAAACTATCAAGTTACAGTGTCAGTATGAATTTTGTTTGAAACAAACTGAAAAAATTGAGTAGATTTAAATTCCCTGAACCAGATACTACTTGTGTTAGTTCCAAAGGCAAAAAATTGCTGCATTGCCTATTGTAGTGTGTAACTTACTGTTTAATTCAGCCATGGTGACAAAGGAATGGAAGGTCAAGAGTGTAGCATAATTCTTTTTAAAAATGCTTTAAGGAATATCTTGGGAACTAAATGCTTGTTGGTCTGTCTTCTTTGAAAGACTCTGAAAAACAGGAAGGAAAGGAAGGAATCAATGTGATCAGATAGGGTGTAGTGTTTGCTGGGTCAGTGATGCTCAAATAGTGGGATGGTCAGGCCAAGAGAATGGTGGCGAATGGAGTTACATCCAGCTGGCAGCTGGTCACAAATGATGTACCCCAGAGTTCAGTGTAGGGGACAGTCCTGTTTAATGTCTTTACCAATGATCTGAATAAGGGAATCAAGTGCACCCTCAGCAGTTTTGCAGTCAACACCAGGCTGAGTGGGAATGTTGATCTGTTGAAGAGTAGGAAGGCTCTACTGAGGGATTTGGACATGAATCACAAATTGTCCATTCAGGCTGAGGGAAGAGTGGCTGGAAAGCTGCCTGGAGTCAAATAACCATACATCCTTTATATTCTGGAGGTAATATAGAATGGCTACACTTTTTGAAATAATGTTTCAGTTGCAATTAGTTCATTTTCCAAAAAATATTGAGTTATTTTCATTTGTAAAAGTGTTTAACTATTTCTGAAGACAAAACCAGATTCGAACCTTCTTAAAATAATTTTTTTTTGTTTACCAAACACCATTATACTTACCAAATTCATGAAATCATTTTCTCAATTGTCTCTCAGGTAATGATTTAAATAAATCTATGTACATGCTGCAGCATAAAATGTTTCTTAAATACTATATTTTACATAAAACTATAGTTTCTTTTCAAATCTGATGCTTTTTATTATATTTATCTACATATTTTGCTTAGAAAGGCATGGTATTGCTTCTATAATCCTGCTGTTAACATGCAAAAATTCTGCATTTGACATACAGTAGGTCCAATATACTAGGTCGAAAAATTAGAATGTATTATTGTCTCAGTTAAAGTGAAATGTTAAAGTGAAAGGATTTGTTCGTAATCACAATGCTAAGTTGAAACACTGTTCTAAGGGTTCTTGAAGTTATTTACGAACTGTGCACTGCTTTACTGTACACACACAGGCCAACTCAAAGTGAGCAAATGAAGAACAGGAATGACTGACAGTAAGGGAACAGATAAACTGCTAAAGACCAAAATAATATCTTGTGAACATTGAATACAATTTTTTTTTCATTCCTTATCTGTCCTTGTATCAGTAGCATTTCTTGTGCATTTGGAACATTTAAATTTCCTGTGTCATGGCACAGAAACCCATCAAGTGCTGGGAGCTGTACAAGCACAAACCAAAAAGCCATTGCCATTCCTAGTAGAAACAAGCATTACTTCAGTATTTTTTAACTACACACATAGCTTGCTCAACAGAAAGCAGAAGGACTGCAAATAGTTCTTTTGTAAATGCTGTGAAGAGATTAACCTCAATGAGAATATCACACATTTTCACAGAAGATACTGGTGATAAGGCAGTAGAAATTCATTCGTATCGTTTCCTTGTCTAGAAGACAACAAGTTTTGATCATCATAGTAGCAAAAGAGTAGTTTATATGAGAGTTAAAAAGCTCTTATTTTTGGAGTTGACTTCAATAGTGGTTCAACAGACTGATTCCCTAAGTGTTACACTACACTGAATCTTGAATTGCTACTGTAGTCAGTTTTCATTACAGTGTTTTCTTTAGACATAAAATTTCCAACCCATTACACTTCAGAAGCACATAACAGCTTTCTCTTGAATTGGGAAACAGAGCTTATTGATATATCTGTAAAAGAAAAGAAAAAGCTTAAATTTTACCAAAAAAAAATTTCATGTATCTACTAAGGAATAATTTACAGATTTTTTTGCTAATAGCTAATATCATTTAAGAGGGCAACTTTTCATGAATCTGACTCATACAGACTGTTCATATATTTGCAAAATCAATAAATGTTTGATGTTTTCCTTAACATGGGTTTACAGAAACTCAAAACAGTCTACAAAAGGTGATTATATTTTGAAAACTGGACTGTCTCAGGAAGTGTTTTAAAAATGTCTAAATGATCGGCCTTCATCACCAAATGTGACTGAGCCTTCCCACATGCAGTTCAGAGAGACTACTGTGAAATGCTAATCTTCCAAAACAGGAATAAGAAAAATGAGATACAGTCTCAGTTCCTCAAAAACTCAACTTTAAACATGCTTTTGTTAACCACACTTAGGCGACTACTATGTGGTAGCCAAGATTTAGAGAGCAGAAAAAGTAGCTTGTTTTACTCAAAAATGACAAGTGTCCCATCTGCAAAAGGCCATTTTAAGTCATCAGCTTCTATTCTAGTCAAGATTGTGCAATCTAGGCTGTGCCCTGATACCTTACCCAAATCAAAGGGAAATTATACTCAGGATTTTGCAAAGTGCAATGCTATGGACTCAAGCTGAAGCAACGACAGCAACTATGGTAAACATTGCAATTAAAGCGTCAATGTAGGCAATGAGCTGCTGACACATACCGAAAGAAGATTAGCTGTCTCTTGAACTCAAGTCAGTGAGTGTTATCTGTCCAGATCTAAAGAAAGAGGTTTTTTAAATGGCACTTTTTATGAAGAAAGGTTGAATCACACAACATGAAAAGTCTGAACTATTTTTTTCTCACAAATAAGTAGATACATAAATATAGAGGCTGAAGAACCAGTGAAGGTAATTGAAATGAAACCTAATATAAATTCAGCATAGAATCATACAATAGTTTGGGTTGGAATGTACCTTTGAAGGTCATCTAGTCCAACTGCCTCTTCAAAGAACAGGGGCATCTTCAGCTAGAGCAGGCTGGTTCAGAGTACCATCCATCCTGACCTTGAATGCTTCCAGGGGTGATTTATCTACCACCTTTATGAGCAATCTGTGCCTGGGTTTCACCATGTTCACTTAAAAAATATCTTCTTTATATCTAGTCTGAATTGACCACCTTTTAGTTTAAAATCATAACCCCCTGCCTTATTGCAACAGGCCCTACTAAAAAGTATATCCCCAACTTCTTTTTAGAGGCCCTCCTTAAGTACTGGAAGGCTGCAATAAAGTCTCTCTGGAGCCTTCTCTTCTGCAGGCTGAAAAAGCCCAGCTTTCTCAACCTTTCCTCATAGAGAGGTGTTCCAGCTGTCTGATCATCTCTGTGGCCCTCCACTGAACCTGCGCCAGCAGGTCCATATCTTTCCTGTGCTTAGTACTCCAGAGCTGGATGCAGTATTCCAGGTGGGGTCTCACCTGATCAGAGGAGAGAAACAGAATCCCCTCCCTCTCCCTGCTGCCCACATTGCTTTGGATGCAGCCCAGGACACGTTTGGCTTTCTGGGATGTGAGTACAAATTGCTGGATCTTGTCCAGCCTCTCACCCACCAGCACCCCAAGTCTTTCTCAGCAGGGCTGCTCTGATCTGTTCATCCCCAGCCTGTGTTGATACTGGGGGTTGCCCTGACCCAGGTACAGCACCTTGCATTTGGTCTTGTTTAACCATGTGAGATTCCCCTGGGCCTATTTCTTGAGCTTGTCCAGGTCCCTCTGGATGATATCCCATCCTTCAGGTGTGTCAACTGCACCACTTAAGCTTCGTGTCATCAACAAATTTGCTGAAGGTTCACTTGACCCAACTGTTTATGTAATTGATGAAGATATTTTTCTCTGCTGGGCACAAGACTTGTGTACTTGCCCACTACTGGGCACAACACTTTTCACTGTTCTCCATCTGTACATTGAGCCATTGACCACAACCCTCTGAATGTGACCATTCAGCCAATTTCTTATCTAACATTCCACTCATCAAATCCATCTCTCTCCAATTTAGAGAGAAGGATGTTGTGGGGCACTGTGTCAAAAGCTTTGCAGAAGGCCAGACAAATTACTTCTGTAGCATTTCCATTGTCCCCTGATGCAGTCACTCCATCAAAGAAGGCCACTGGGTTGCCCTTGATGAAGCTGTGCTGGCTGTCCCAAATCACCTCCCTGTCCTCCATGTGCCTTAGTATAGCTTCTGGGAGGTTCTTCCCAGGAACAGAGATGAGATTGACAGGTCAGTAGTTGCCACAGTCCTCCTTTCTACCCTTTTAAAAGATGGGTACAATGCTTCCCCCTTTCCAGTCCCCTGGGACTTCACCTGATTGCCACATTAAAACATTACAGCATCATATTTCCTTTTATTGTGATCACAGCCATACCTATTTCATTATTTTTGAACTAAATTTTGATTTTGACCTAAAACCAGTACTGTACCTTTTTTTACCCTGAACTTTAAACTTTTATGATGGCCTGCAATAAAATGTACTCTACAATAGAGAAGAGCTGTGTTTCTGAAATATTGAGCTAAAAGTCTATAAATGGCTGCAAAGAAAATTCAAACAGGACCATGAAATTTCAGAAAAGAGCAATCTGAAGAGGTTCACTTCCTACAGGGAAAGAGAGTAAGAACAGGCTGTAATTGCTGGCTACTATTGTGTTTAATCAGAGAACCACTAAGTGCCTATAATTGCTGCCAGCTGCTTGGCAAAAAGTCAAAGGGGTCAAAAAGTCAAACTGAATGTTAAGAATTATTAAGATAGAAATATAGATGAAAATGAAGGAATTTTTTTTGCCTCTGTTCATGTACATAGCACCTGCAAAAGGACATTCAAATGTATAAAATTACTTGCATACAAAAAATAACTACGTAGCAGCCACTAGCCTGTGTTTGCTCAGATGCTCCATTTTACCTCACTAGAAGACATACATGCTGCTTTTCTTTTTCAGACATAACCTCCTTTGATCACTATGAGCTTTCAAAGATGATAGGGTAGCCTCAGAATGATATCAGCCAACTCCCCCATTGCCCTTAGGTGCAACCCATCTGGTCCCATGGATTGCTGTATGTCCGGTACACTTCAGTGCTTTAGTCGACCCTCTGCTGCAGGTAATGCCCCATTTCTTCAGGCTGTGCTGCCTGGCTAAGGACTTAAGAGGCCTGAGAGCAAATGAAAAAAAAAAAGTTACAAAAAGTGGCCTGATTTTGGCTGGAATAGAGTTAATTTTCTTCATAGTACCAATTACAGTGCTGTGTTTTGGATTTGTGATGGGAAAAGAGTTGATAATTCAGGGATTTATTAGTTATTGTTGGGCAGTGCTTGGAGAGTCACAGCCTTTTCTGCTTCTCACACTACCCTACCAGGCTGGGGGTGCACAAGGAGGTGGGAGGGGACACAGCAAGCATAGCTACCGTCTTTATTTCAACCCCCAACTTTCCTCACCTTTTACTCTTCTGATTCTCTCCCTCATCCTACCTTGGGGGGAGTGAGTGAGCTGCGTGTGGGGCTTAATTGCCAGCTGGGGTTGAACCAGACCAAGAAGGCACTGGGGCCTTTTCCATGTCCTTTGTCACTAAATCCCTTGTGCCCCTGAGCCGTGGGCCCAAAGTTTGTTTTCCTTTTACGGACCATGCACTTACAGAAGTCCCTCTTGTTACCCTACACACACCTTGCAGTTTCAACTCTGGCAGAGCTTTGGCTCTTCTAATATGATCCCTGTATATGAGATTATTCGTATCCTGTGCCCCGGGCAACTGCTTTTGGTCAATGTTCAGGATAGGATCTTGGGTGAGATGGAGCTTTCTTTACTACCCAGTAAGATAATGTTTAGGTTTTTATGCTCCAGGACACTCCAAAGATTCAATACACACACTTGTCCCCCAGTAACTAACAAAGTAAGTTGATTGGAACTAAGACCCATTAATCAGAAAAGAAACATCCAACAAAATGGTTTAAAAGACTGCGTGGTAAAAAAAAAGGCTGTTTTCTCCTTACGCATTTAATTAGCGAGTTTTCACAAATGCTAATATAAACTAGGAATATATGAAATAGAATTTTCCTGCAGCACATCTCTGAGAGGTAAAATTCCTCTTCCTTCCTCCACAAGGACTGATGCAAGTTAGGAAAAGGGAAACCTCTGTCACAGGAGAGTAAACAGAGGTTAAAAAAATGAAAGTCTGGATCTTAACATAGCTATTAGAAAATTAATTCCATTCCTTTTGATGGGTAAATTAAGTTGCAAAGGAATGAATGATCTGACTTCCTCAGAAACGATCTCTATTACAATGTTCGGTCAAGTCTGACCATGACCCACATGCATTCAGCTGAGCCTTAGCCAGTCCTCACGGCAATTTTGAAATTCATGTGGCTGAAAAGAAAAGGTTTGCTTTTAGTATAATTCTAAAAATGTGTATCTATATTCATTGTAAAATCCCAACTCTAAGCAACAGCATTATATTTTTTTTCTGGCTGTCAAGAAGAAAAGAGGAGAATCTTTAGCTTTACCACCAAAATTATATCATCTTTTTCTTCTTAACCTTCCTTTCTTCATATTTGCATATTATTGCTTTTTTTCCTTTTTTTTTTTTTGTTAATTTTCTTGATTTTTGCATGAGTCAGACATATGGATTACACAGTTATTGCACTATAGAGGCCATTCTTCCAGACTGAAAATGTTTCAGCAGGTCCTATTTACACTACAGACCACTTGAACTATGTCCCTTTAAAGAAATTTTTTGTTTACTTGGGAGTAAGATCCTAATTTGATTGGAACCTGACTAGCTGAGCAGGGATTATAGAACAGCATGCTTTAGTTAATAGTATTTTTACATTTAAAATGTAAATTAAGAAATTTCCTGCTATTCCATTTGAACAAAAAAAGCAACATCTGGTTTTGTGAGACGAAGAAAGTCTGAGGTCTTATGTAACAGAGAGGAGAGAGGCTTTAAAAGTCTCAGAGGCCTTTATAGAAACAGTCTCAGAGAGACTTTAAATTTCAGAAAGATCCCTGAAACCTAATTTTTTATATATAAAAGCCACATAAACTACATAGGAAGTTATTTCAAGAGTGCTTGAATTTCTACTGAAAACACACACAAACACTAATTCTGGTTTCATATTCATTTTGCTTAAATAACTTTCATTTATAAATTACAACAATGACAGAGCTCTGTCTTAGGGAAAAGAAAGCAACCCTATTCCAGAAATAGGTTTATATTATATATGTAAATATATAGCTTTCTACTGCCTTACAGATGCCCGTGTTTGCCTATATCTATCTGCAGTCCTACATTACATTTGGAGGCAAGAACTATCTATATTCTGTCCTCCTACAATGCCCACAGTTACAGGGTTTTAGTCCATGAAGAACAGATATATAAACAATGAATGAAATAATGAATGCAAGTTTCTTGATTTTTTTCGTATATGAGGAATGTAAGGAGTGATCTGGACTTGACTTGTGGTGATGACAGTGCAAGTTAAACACAAGGAACTATGAGAAGTATATCTGGTATGCAAATGGACATTCAATACGTAGCCTCTTTTAAAAGATTCCAGATGAGTACTAAAAACCCAGTGGCTGCCTTTCAAAGGCTTTTTTTCCTCCCTGTTAGATTGTGTAAAATCCTCAGTGAAGGATGAGGGAAACTAATAAATGCTGATACAGAAATCTGGTCAGCATCTATGACATTTCTATTAAGAGTAACCAAAGCAATGGTGTACCAGCTGGTATTTCAGACTGTACAGCACTTAAGGTTTAGAATCTTAGAGAAACTGCCAAAGATAGCAGACATGGTACTGCAGTACTGTGATAAGGCTGTTAATATACAAGTAAATAAAGCTAAGCCTTGAGGCTGATCAAAGAGAACATATTCTGCGTGTTTGTTTGTATCTTTACTTAGATCTTCCTTAAGAAATAGCTTTCATTGTTATTTGCTACCCCATACAAATATTTATGTAAGAATCTTGCGTATTAAATATAAGTTAATGCAGTTACCTCCTCCTCAGGGAGACAATTCTATATACAGGGAAAAATTAGTTCTTTGTTATGGGGAAAAAAAACAAAAGTCTGGTTCATTTCCAAGTTTGTGACAATCTGGATAAAGATTCTCCAAAAAAGTTATTTATTAAAAGTAGAAAACAAAGAAGAACAAATGAAGTTCCGCAGGGATCTGGGTAAGACCCTAGGATGTTTAATATACACTTAAAAAAGACCTGCAAAAAGGGGATGAAAAGTAATGTAACAAAGTTGACTTATGTTAGGAAGTCATTAAGGTAGTAGCACTAAGAGCTGACTATAAAGAATTTCAGAAGGCCCTTACAGGATGGAGTGTCTGGGAAACAAAACAGTAAATAAAGGCTGGTGTTTATAGAGGAAAAGATTCAGTGGGAGAACCATATAAAGATACATATACTAAAAATGACAGGTTCTGAGCTCATAATTTCATCAGGAGGCGATCTTGACATTATGTTAGATCTTGGCATCAGTTCTGAATTCAGTGTTTAGGAAGAGTCAAAAAAACGTGCACAAAAACCCGCACAAAACAAATAATCATAAAGCCAAAACCTAGATCTAGTATTAGAAAATACTGGGAAAGGAACAGATCACACACTTTTGCCACTCTACAAATTTATGGTTTTCCTGTACCTTGAATAACTTGTAGAGCACTGGTATTGCAACTTGGGGTAGAAGATTTATTTAAAAATACAAAGAAAGAAGAAATATAAGAAAGAAATACAGGAAAGAAGAAATACAAAGAAAGCTGGAAGGATGACCAAAGGTATGGAATGGTTTCCAGAGAAGTACAGGAGGATGATTCCTTCCCTAGTCCTGCTAACCACACTATTTCTGACACAAACCAGGATGCCATTGGCCTTCTTGGCCACCCGGGCACACACTGGCTCATGTTCAACTGCTGTTGACCAGCACCCCCAGGTCCTTTTCCACTAGGCCAATTTCCAGCCACTCTTCTCCCAACCTGGAGCAGTGTATGAGGTTGTTTTGACCCAAGTGAAGGACCTGGTACTTTGCTTTGTTGAACCTCATACAACTGGCCTCGGCCCTTCAATCTGGCCTGTACAGGACCCTCTATAGAGCCTTCCTACCTTCCAGCAGGTCAACATTCCTGCCCAGCTTGGTGTTGTCTGAAAACTCACTGAGGATGGGATCATTCCTTCCTGTAAAGTTGTCTTTTTTTACTCAAATCCAGTCAGAGGCAGTGGGTGATGATAAATTGTGAAGGATAAGCTCCAACATTGTGAATTGATGTTTTCTGTTTGCTATAAATTAGCAAGTAACAAACCTGAATTCTTTCCTGTCAGTCTGACAGTGTCCGTATGTACCTCAGTTTGTAGGAAGAGGACACATTAGCAGTAAGAACTTAACTTTCAGTACCTAATTGTCCCAAACACTGACCTGTACACTTTCATTTTGAAAGAATCTAGTGCTTCTTTAATTTCTTAGGGCTGGGCCAGTTTTGAGGGATACTTTATGTTATTCTGTTGGACTGCTAGTTAATTGTAGGAAAGCAGCTATATAGTCTTCTTATATATTCAGAAGTGATTCCCTACTTTCAGAGTTCCTTTGCTGTGTGAATCTTTCCCTCATTCCTACCACACTGGTAATACTAGCATTGGACACAAGGTGGTAATCATCTTCTAGGAAGCTCAGCATGAATTTCACTATGTGAAATGCCTTTTCATAGCTATTTTTGCACCACTGAAAGACCACAGTGCATTTATTTCAGAATAATTTTTTAAAAATATTTTTGTTTGTGTTGGATTTAATTGGATATAAAAACCTAGAAACAAATGTGTCAATAGCTGTTTACCTAGCCATTACTTTGCTGTCATGTTTATTTTTCCTATATAAAAGCTGGAAGGTCATTGTTTGTTATAATTTTCTCAGAAAAATGAAATTAGGATGTAAAATTTTTTACTTTGTTTCAAATTGACAAACTGTGTTTCATATTGACATTTGGTAAATTACCCCCCCTGTATTGGTGGAGAATGGTTCGTGAAAATATATATAGCTGTTGTTGACATGATTCAAATTATAAATCATGTAATTTCAATCTGAAATTCTTTGTGTGGTCTGTATTTATTATACATTCTACGGTTTTATTATATAGGGGAAAAGTTTATAATTTGTTCTTGATTATTCTTCAAACTATTCATTGACTAGAAATTCAGTAAGTGTATTCCCAAACTCTATTGGAAAACCAAAGATTAACAATGACAGGTTGTAACTGCAAGTTTAACAGCAATCATAGGCTGATTTTCCAAAGCATTTCCTCCTTTCTTGTGTAGAGGAGTGAGTCTGCTGGAGAGTCATTCTGTTAAGAGCTTGGCTGTTGATAAGTATCTCCCTTAAATATTGCAGGTTTTTCTGAAATCTCCTGCAGATGGGTAAGGCACATGCCACCCCCCCATCAGAGGTCTGGGGAAGAAGAATGTAGTAGTAATTGCAAAGAAAATGGAGAATTCTGTGGAGATAGTATGCAATTGCTCTAATTCAATTTTGGCTGATATGCCTGAATTTCTTGCTCAGAATGAGGGATGTGATATCTTTGTGGAGCCTGAAATGATGAGAAGAATGCTTATTCTCTTAATACTTCATTTACTTCAATGGGCAAATATGTTTTGCTGGTCATGCTCTGGACCTTGGAAGGTCCACCATCTCCACTGACTGCTGAGTTCTTGCAAGGGATGATGCAGAAAGCTGTAATTTAGATTGATGGAGCACACCAAACAAAGCAAGCCACATAATGAAACAGGAATAGAAATGAGGGCAAAGATGGCAACACTGGGAAAAGGCAAGACAAGAACAAAAAATATTGGAGTAGAGCTGAAGCTGTGTAGGTCTTTTTAACGTTAAATTGTACTTACCAAAGAATATTAACTGCCAAACTTTTATTTCTCTAGGAGGTTTATGGAGACCCATCTAAGAACAATTCCAAGAGATGCTTTTTCCAATCTCCCCAACATCTCTAGGATGTAAGTTCCATTCTGTTTCTGATACTATTCTTTTAAATTTTTGTTAGAAATCACTATCCTTCTCCAAAATCCTGTCTTTGTGTATAAAAACTTATGAAATGAAAATATTCTTGTACCTTTGCTACCTCACCACTTACATTTTAGAACCACAGGTAATAATCCTATTGTTTCTAACCTGAACTAGCTATAGGAAGGCATTCTAAGCATTTCTGAACAAGACCACTCCTCCTTTATTGAAGTTGATGTGATAAATGAAGCTATAAAACCTTTTTTTAGTTTGCAAATTACACAAGATCATTTCACTCATAACAAATTAACATATTCAATTGCTGGTCCTGGCTAAAAATTTGTTTCCAGCTGCCAGCATGATTTGTAGCACATCTCATTGGAGATCAGGGGCATTTCTAGACTAGAGATGGACATTCACCAAAACATTAATATTTGTGTGATGCGAGAGAGACTTTCATTGTGTCACTTCCTTTGTGTGCAAACATATGCATGGATAGAGTCCATGAAAGCAGAAGCAGCAGCCTCTACCTATTTGCTTCACATCAACATTTGTCCCATTGAAGGTGACTATGTTAAGGAAACTTGCCTGTCCGACAATCCAGGAGCCACTCTGGCAGTCACGTTCACACCATTACCAGCTCGACCCCACATTTCCCATAGCAGAGTCTCAGATGTCCATATCTTTCAATAGTTTAATTTTGATTCAATAACTAAATAACAAAATAGCCCGAGTTTGGCGCCTCTAAGGAGGGACCCTGAGCAAAGGAATCTCTGGCCTTTTACACCCTCACAATTTAAGTTCCCCAGCATCTGGGGTCATTGGCTCCTGCTGCGTCTCTGAGCGTCCAGTCACCTGGCTTCACAGGTCCCCGGGTCCTTTGTTATGCAAAAGGTCAGCAGTTCATGGCCCCTTGCCTCGGGCTCCTCCCACCCACAGCTCAACCTGCTGCTCCCACTGCAGCTGCAAACCCGAGCTACATGCACTGAATGGATTCCTCAACAGCTGCCCTTGCACTGTACTGCTCATTGATGTCAGCAGTCTTGACAAAAATTTGTCCCTCATTTGTCTGTTCTTTGTTGCTGGCCCATAATCTGTGTTCCTGTGCATGACTGTTTGATGCAGTGAATTTCTCTGCCACCTCACAATTCACTCCCTAGAATCAGAGCCGTGTAATTTAGAAGGGACCTCAGGAGGCCCCTTGTCCATAATCTGCTCATATGATCCAGAATGCTTTAGGGCTTTATCAGTCTGGTGCTCAGCTTTATCTGTGGCCACTGTTAACTAAATAAGCCACCTCATTCAGCAACAGGCCCACTTTTTTCTTGCTCAGCTTTTTATTACTAATGTAGCAATAGGAATTGTTCTTCTTGCCTTGATGTTCTTTGCAAGCCTCAATTCTATATGAGCTTTGACTGAATAGCTGAGGATTACCATCTAAGAATTCAGGAAAAAGGACTTTGGGGAAACATGGTCTGCCTATTACATTCTATGGTTTCATCCAGATATATTGAAGTAAAGACTTTCTGAAATTCTTATAAGTAACTGTTCTTGAATATCTGCAGCCGCATTACCATCTTAGTTTAATCAGATAGATGGTGTATTGTTTGGGGTTATTTTGGAGAGGGAGAAATATCCCTCACATTATGTATAATATCACATATAGAAAGGATAAACTTAGTTTAGAACAGAGTTTGATTCAATATAAAAGGGTGTCAGCTCTTCTTGGCTCCAAAAACTCCAACTGGCAGTTTAAATTTGAGTAGTGTCGATGCCCATCTGGATATTTTTTATAGTATTACTACTACCACAAAAAATGAACTCCCACCTTCTTGATATAAACTTCAGGTTAAGGAATCCGTACCTGTATTTTAACTACAACTCTTATGTGTATGTCTTGGCCTCTAATGTACCACATCTCATTTGCCTCTCCCAGCCCATAAATTCCGTGCAATGAAAACTGTGCAATGAAAATTACCAGATCATTCCTGGTTTTGCAAATTCATCTAGAAAACATTCTGTAGTTTCAACAGGGGAATATATACTGTGTTTACTGTTCCAAATACTGCAGTTCATTTTGCTATATGGTTTCTACTATATGATTTCCACAAATAAACACAGATTTTTTGTCTGTACTGAGTAGAAAATTTAGTTGTGCTCTTTATGAACCTTGTTTAAACAAAAATTTTAGAGCTACAATTTCTCTTAAATGAATGCGTGTCTATGTATTTTTGATAGCTAGAAGCAGAGAATTTTTTCCCTGTGCTGCTTTTCTACGTGAATGAAAGAAAAAGCATTTTAATTACATGCTTAATTGCAAAGCTAATTCCTGTCAGAAAGGCATTACGGGATAAAAAAAAAGTTTTACAGGATATTCAAATGCAAGGGAATTTTCTGGTTTCCACTGTAATCATGTGAATACACTAAATCTTGGTAAAACAGCTTCACCTGGTGTTTTCTGCCAACCTAGGGACATGTTGAACATTCAGTATTTTTAAGGTCAAGGATAAGGAACATTTTTCCTGGGCTTTGGATGATGCTTTGGGGTCACATTCATGAGTACCTCACAAACACCTGGTCTGTAGCTCCTCAAAGTGTTTTCTCCACAGCTTCTGCACACAAAGGAGCATCCCACGGTGCTCCCTGCCAGCAGCCCCATGTAAAGCACGATTCCTGGGCACCACTTTCCTGTGCAACACAGTGCCTTTCCCACCCTGGGCACACTGCTGTCCCACAGCCAGTGCCACCACACTGCTCCCCACACCTAGCATGTATCTGCACTTCCCGTGCTCCCCAGTGCCAGCTGATACAGCACAGCCTAACTCACAATTTCCATTGCCTTACCTGCTCCTCGTTGTCCTCTCCTGAAGTGGCCCACATGTCACCAAGCCGCTCTCCATCAGCAGCAGAGGACAACAGGGGCAGCTGGTGGGCAGCAATACAGAGGAATACTGAGGTTGGAAAAAAAGTGAAGAAAGGTGGAGAGGGGGAGAAGGAAAAAAATAAGGGCTGAGAGAGGGCCTTGTGACTGCTGCCAAGTGTTGATCTGATCCTGTGCTCTCAGGCTCTTTCTGAGTGGGCAGTGGTGATCAAAGTGTTACCTACAAACAGACTTCCTCTGAAATTGTGCATTTGGTGTTTAAGCTATCCCTGCATTCATGATGAGTGTTGAAGGCATTTTGAAATCCTGCAAATTAAACAGAGCCAGTAAGGAGAGTTGGTGCTGAATCGTAGCATGCCTTCAACATGGCAATTTCAACATGCTTTCCTTTTTCTGATGCAACTCCTTCCAGTTATGATTGTTATGATCTTTATTTCTTACATTTAATGTGTTTTGTGTTATCTGTTCATTAGGCAGAGCCCAAAGATTCTTGAGGCACTCTGAATGCTTGGAAGTAAATGTTTATGCACTATTAATACATTTCTGTTTGACATTCCCGCCTCAGAGGAGATTTGGGGTGTGTTTGTGTGGGGTTTGGGTGTTTATCTAGATGACACTGAATCAAATAAAACTACTAATTCCCCTGTCATCAGTGATGTTTTAATTAATTCACACAAATACATATGCTTGTATAGTAGAAGAGTGAAGGTCAACACATGAACAAAATAAGCCATTTCCTTCCCACTGTGTCCCACAGCTGTAAGACATAAAACTATACCTCAAATGGGTCCAAGCCAGACAGCATATAGTAAAAAAGTGACATAAAGTGTGGTGGGAAAGCACATAATGGCTCTAGGGGTGAGAGAGGGGAGGAGGAATCATCTTCTCTGACTCTTCCCATAAAGGGAGAAAAGCACCTGCTTGCCCGATGTAAGGTGACTGATTTTGATCATGGAGCATGCAAAAAGTACCCTCCTACTTCCTAGCTTTTGCAGGATACAATCTTAGTTCATTATCTGTTTTTAATTTCATTTTCTGTCAAACTGATTTATATATATCTGTTTGCTACATAAAGAAAAGAATTGTAATAATATGTCATTAATACAACCTATCTTTTGGCACATTAAAATGCAGGGTCTGTTAAAATGGAATAATCTATTTTCTTGGATAAGAAATATTATGGAATAATCTATTTTCTTGGATAAGACTGAAATTCCAATTTCCTGGGCAACAGACATTATTACTTACAGGAAAACAAAATTAAAGCATTTCACATAAATATCTAACTCTGCAACACTCAATTACAGAGGTACAGACTTGACATATTTTCTTTATTGTATTCCTCTTTTGTTATCTTCCTTCATTTTGGAAGAGGCAAACAGCTTTGAAAAAGCAATATTACTCTAGAAAGAGAATCTGATAGTCATGCAATCTCCCTGTCACTTTTCTGTTACTTTTTCAAAGAGTTGAATACATATCCAAAGTGACCAATACGAAATAGATTTCATGCTTGATGAGTTAAAATTAATTCAGGTAATGTGCTTTTAGCTCCAGTCTGGAAAGAACATAAATTCCCACCCAGTTAGTGCTATTAGTCATCTGTTGGTTTTTAAGGCTTGCACTGGTCACAAAGTTTTCAGTCCAATTTTTTAAAGCATTTTGAATATTTTTTTAACAGACATTGAAAGAAATAAAGATTTTTATTTTTTAAAATTTACACGAAAATTAGAAATCTGATTTATAATTGATTGTATTAGAAAGCCTTCCTTAAATGATCGTATTTTAATTTACTCTTTACTATTACTACTCCTTATACTATCATCGGGAAAAAATGAATGTTACAAATCTTCTCTGTTTTGTTTAAGGAACACAACCCAATTACAATTAATGTAAAATAACAGATATTTTTTAATTTATATATGACTCTAGGTTTTTGTAGGTCTACTGATTAAGAAGGAGGAAAGGCATGTGACAAAATCACATTTTTTTTTATTTTGACAGCTAAAATTGATGTCTATGACTCATCTACTCAATTTAATTTTGTGCATTTAAAATAATTATCAAGTTGCTCAATTATTAAAATAATTATCAAGTTGGTTTGTTTAACCATGCAAAATATTAAAAACTGCATTAATCAATTTTGATCAAGAGTATCAAAATGTAGTACCTAAATATTA
This sequence comes from Machaerirhynchus nigripectus, assembly GCA_013397975.1. NCBI lineage: Eukaryota > Metazoa > Chordata > Aves > Passeriformes > Dicruridae > Machaerirhynchus > Machaerirhynchus nigripectus. The sequence continues at coordinate 148,047 of VZRQ01011259.1, read as the reverse complement.
CCCACATTATTAGTACCAATAATTATAAAAATATATAAGGAATTAATTTTTAAAGAAATATATACCAATTAGAAATATGATATAAAATATTACTAGAAAAGTAAACAAAATACAGTGATAGATCACTTAAATGCTATTCCAGTATTAATAAATTTTAAAGCTAAGAGGTATTCTGAAAGACAGAATCAGATAATTTAAACTAAAGAACAATAGGTCAGTTACACTGGTAATCAGCTCTAGTTAGTTGTATTGCAGCTTTACTCACACTTCAAAGTCTTTGATAGTAGTTGCAGTATTATAATTCTCCTAATGATGGTGGAAAGACTGTAGAGCTATTTTCTCATCACATTCCATAGATCACCAGCAGTACAAATGCTACTCAGTCTGAACTGTGTGCAAATAAATATTTCTCATCTGGTTTTCTTTCTGAGCCACCTTACTCCTTACATCCTTTATGACACTCATTGTATGGCTAGGGTTTCTCTCTAAATTCATGTTACAGCACATGTTTTATTCAGCAATATCAAAGTACCCGTTGCCCTGATGACTTGTCTCTTTCCAGAGAAATTGCAACAGTTACTGCAGCAATGCCCTAAGGATCATCTCTGTTTCTTTCCTTCCTTCTTTTAATTCTTTAGTATAGAGAAATATTCTAATTTACCTGAGGCTTAGATTCCCCTAAAGAACTCCAAGGTGATCTTAAGTGGGGAAAAGGGAAGAAATATGATGCTGAACTGTAAAATATTGGTGTCTGCTTTTGCTGCTTATTAGCACTGCTGTGTTGTTTTGGTTTTACTGTATTCTGCAGTATAGTGTGCATCTAAAGCACCAGTCAAGATCAAAATCCTTAAAAGGATTTTAAAAGTGTGTCCTTCACACACTGTTCATGTGTCTGGCAGTGTCATCATAGCTGGATGAGAAAAATAATGAGATGAAAAATGAAGTGGCATGATGGGCACTAGCCGTGGCTTCCCAGTGTCTGAGACCTGTTTATTTTTCTGTTTGCTGGTGTTTAGTTACATCTCTATAGATGAAACACTTCAGAGTCTGGAGGCCCATTCCTTCAACAGTTTAAGCAAAGTCACTCACATGTAAGTACTGTAATTAAATAAATGAACACAGTGATGAGATAAATTTGGGATGTGTGGAAATAAAATACATGATGATGTTTGAGTTGTCATTCCTATCTCCTTTGTAGCTAAATATTCCTTTTCTCACTTCCTTTCTCCATGATGTGGAGTGAGTGAGTCTCTTTTTTTGAGCTTATTTTACTGTGCTTGTTTTCTGTACATCTTTTTGGTTCCCTTGCTCTTCTGTATCCTCCCAAAGAAATGTAGGTAAATGTAGTGAGAAACTAGTGGGACTTACATCATGAGCTTGATGTCAAGTTGAAATAAAATGGCAACTAAGAATTATTTCTGTCAATTTACCAAAGGTAAGCGTAAAACAGTAATATAAGCATCAGAAATAAAATCAGATGGACCAAAGCAGAGAGCAAAATGGCGCTAGCTGGAGACATGAAGAATAAGTAACCATTCTGAAAGTGCACTAGTAGAATGAAGAGTGTTTATATGGTTATTAAATGGAACAAGAATAATATGGAAAAAGGCTTCTGAGAAGTGTTTTTACACCTTTCTGTTCTCATGTTCTGACCAATCCTCAGCAAGTGACGCACTGAGGGCAGTTACAGAACTGGTAGGGTACCTGCATCCAGAGAATTCTTGTTGTTCATCAGGACCCTGTCAAAATGAGAATGTAATATATCGAATAGAGCTCCATAGGATCCATCCTGTATCTGGTACTCTTCCATGTTTCCATTACTGATCCAAAGGAGGGATTGGAAAGTGTGCCACCATTGTAAAGCTCAGCTGAATTACAGTTTGGCATACTTCAGAGATTTTTTGCTTGCAGAGGTTCCATGGGAGAGCACTGTTAGTCACTATGGATCCAGAAAACATTCTCAGAGAGGAAGTCTTTTTTGCCCAGAAAAAAAACATGCCAGAGGCAGAGACAGATAAATTTTTTAAGGTCGTGGCAAGATGTGAAAGCTAGCACACCATTTTTCCACTAATGTTTGAAAAAGTAATAATAACATTAACATAGACTAGATGAGACTTGTGTCAGACTCTAGGAAATGCATTCATATGGCTGGTATAAACACTGGTAATAAACACTACAATTGTTTTCCCGGAGACATTGTCTCTACCACTGCAGGCATTTAAGGTTGTATGATCTCAAATTCCATAGATCTTTTTAATCTTCACTCAGAAAGAGAGATTGAATCAGATGACCACTTAACACTGCTCTATTTGCTATGATTTTTTTTCTTTTACTTTACACAGTGTGAAACAGAAAGACTAACAAAGTTACAGGAGAAAAATGTAATTATTGTTAATGAAGATAAAGACAAAAACTAATGCTGGAAAGTGTAAGTGACTCCTCTAAGAGAACCTGAACCTGACTGGCATATCTAGAAGCAGAGTGCAGGATCCTGAGATCTAATTCAGGCTAACAACATGTTCCAGTAGTATTCCTGAAAGAGTTTCACAGATATCAGTACTTACCTTTTATTATAATACCATCCCCTATTGTATAGATGGTTTTCTCCAAGCCTGTTGTGTCCATGTTCTCTCTTCCTCTTTCATAGCTGTTGTGTCTTTAGAATTTCTTGTTTAACACAAATGAACATTCAATGAAACATTTACTGGCAGCACATTTTATCAGCACCGAATAAAGTATCTGCCACAATGCACTAAAAATTCCTCATGTGGTACTTCTTTTGTGGTTCACTTTATTAGAAATTAAAGATAAAATTCTCCAGAAAGCTCCAAAATCACCGCATTATCACACCCACTCCAGCGCCCAGGCCTGGATGTGTTGTCCCTGACCAGGAAGCTGCAGGTCTGTGCAGGAGTCAGTGGAGTTCACAGGCACCTACACACATGTCACCTCTGGCACAGGCTGTGGGGAGGCCACTGGGAGAATGCTTCCTGCTCCACTATACAAGAGTATAGTAACGTGGGACCCCTTATATTTCTCACAAGGCACTACCAAAAGAGAAACTGTACACAGACATACAAGATAAACTTTTTTTTTTCCTGCACAAGAGACAAAAATACTACCCAGGAAAAGACATCAGAACTCTGCTCACAGAAGTTATAGGAAATCCCCAAGCCTTTTCAGATAGCCCACAAAGAAGGGCCACCTCTTCCACTCAAAAGTGCCTACCACTTATCAACAGGTTTATAAAATCTGTTTGGAAGTAAGGCACATGTATGATTTAATCAGGGATATCCAGGCATCTGGCAAGTTAGACAGTTGCATATAAGCTGTGAAAGAAAGCAATTTATAGATTTGATTTTTATGAATTGTCTCCATAACATTCCTGATTTGTTAAAACTTAACACTGTTGAGTTTGATTTACTTTCCAAACAACAGGATTATACAGGGATAAATTTGTGTCTTGTGCCATGCATTAGTTTAATGTTCTCCATTTACATAGTGTTTTTAAAGTATTATTGCTAAAATAATACTAGGTTAAGATTATCACAAAATATTCTGAAGGAGGTTGAGATTACTCTAACAGTTTTGAAAAGTCATTTCATGGAGTTTTCTTTTTACCGCTTGTTTTTCTTTGAACCTTCATAAAGTGCAGCTTTTTGTAAACAATCTTTTCACCCTGACTGAAACTTATAAACACAGTTTCGTTTTCAAAATATTTCTTTTTAGACATAAGAACTTCCTAGAAGAAAATTTAGTGTTTGTGGAAGGGAGGAATGAATGCTTTGGCTTGAGCCAACTGTTATGTGAATAGGCATCCTGTGTTCATCATGATCTGTCTGCCAAGCTTGTTAGTGCACTTCAGCCTTGATCTTCAGCAACCCATTTTCTCAGTTCCTACTTGGTTCATGTGCCTCTGTCCTGACTTTTTGTTCCTTCCAGACCTCAGCTCTTTAAGCATAGGTCGTATTTTGATGCATCCATACCTTTCAAGTACTGAGCAACTTCTGCAGACTAAGGATACGGATCACCTGCTGTATTTTAATGAGCCACATCTCATTTTGCTGGTAATTAATGGCAAAATTTCCACCCTATGAAGATGTACATAAGAAATAAGCTTTTGCTGGGCTTTTTTCTCCCCAGTTGTGTTAAATTTGTCTCACAATGGTTTCTTGTTTCCTCTTTTTGCATTTACCTTTTTAAAGTATGTCTGTTTACGAATTCAGAACTGTCTCTCTCATACAATCACATAAGTATTTATTTTTTGTAAATGTAATTGTGAAAGGGTCTGATAAGCAATCATTGTGTAGTTGCCTTACTAGTAGAGCTGGAGCTTGGTAACATTACACTAAATAAAAACCTGCTGTAATTAGGGCTCTGTTTCTCAGGGAAACATTCCTGTGAACGGAACCTCAGAAAAATTCACTCTTCCTCCTTTCTCTGTGTCTTGGCTCACTCTCCCCTGGTCTCTCCCTACTCTCTTCTCCTCACTTGTAAAGCATTCTCCTCTTATACAACCACATAAAAAGCCCTCTCAGCATTTGGGAACACAGCCAAAGGTTATGGTTCAAGTGGCTTGCCATCATATATGTGACGTCATTTGGAGAGCGGGTGGGGGACCACTCTCCAGCTCGGCAGTGAGATGGAGCCAAGGGCCAGGGCAGCCCCACCATCCTCTGGGCCAGGGCTGCACTTCCCTTGGACAGCTTGTGGTGCCAGGGCAGGGGATACAGAACCGCAGGGAGAAGAGAGAAGCAACTGGAGAGGAAGATAGAAGAGATTTGTGGGGGAATGCTATATACCTGCAGTGAATTTCAGAGTACTGGGATAAGTGCTGTGCAAAACAATTTTGTTAAAATCTGCAGTCTGGAGGTAGGGAACAGACTGTTGGGAGCCTAAGCCAGTTTTCTGGTGCCAGTGGTGCAAAGGCTTAAACTGGTGCATGCAGATGAAATAACATGGATAGTTTGGCTGCAGGGGGAGAATAAAACATGGAAGTAGATGTACAAGTGAGAGAAGCTAAGGTAGCTACAGACAAAGTAAGTCTCAGAAGGTAGAGAGGTGTTCCCAGGTTATTACAAGAGAATAGAAAAAAAGCTTATTTAAAACATTTCACAGTTGCTGACCTGGATATCCTTAGCCTTTGTAGGTATCTCAGCATAACATGATTATTTTGCTACTCTAAGGCCAGATTTGCAATTTCTGAATTCTGGGCTGAAACAGACTCAAGAATGTGTCAATATTGCAAGGCAGGTATGAAAAACATGTCTGGTAAATGAAATCTAGAATCCACTTAAACATGTAAATGTTTGTGCTTTTTTTAACATTACTAAATTCAGATAGAATGTTAAGTAGCATATTAACCTTTCTGAAAAGTTAGTTGGCAAACATATGTCTCAATAAATTAATTAGCCTAATATTTGAATAGTCCTTACTATTACTTTCATTTTTAGATTCATTTGGATTTGAAACTACATAGTTATATCTTTGCTACTAAACATAAGTTCATAGTTACTTGTAAGTCTTGACACATATCTTTATATCATCAAGCGACTTTCTCTGCACATCCATTCTTGATGTGATAAAGTTTTTTGTGTATTTTCACTAAAAAGGAAAGGTGAATTGCTGTTCTTGGACAGTCAGCTGGTGATTTGATTGCAAACCTAGAACATTTTTAGTTCCTAGTCTGAGTGCTGGAACTAAAATTTCAAGCATCAATTGTCTTTAAAGCACAAATAAGCCAGTTTTTAAATGCTTTCTGTACTTCCAAAAATAGAAGTTGAATAGTTTGTAAAGTAAAACTTTGAATACTTTTGTAAATACTCCACAAATTATTCTTTTAGCTTGTGGGTAAGTAGCAGCATGCTTCTTTCTTATGAGCATCTCTAAGTAATTTCAGTTAGGACTGCAAAGTGAAATGTTTGTTCAGGGCACCTTTTGCCTTTTTGCATCAATAGTCCACAAAAATGCCTACTAACTGTCTCAGGTTTTCTTATACCTTAAAAGCACTGAATGCCCAGAAGGACTCAGAATTGTAACACTGCTGTGTGCCATGATTAAGTTGTATTTGTAGAGTGTGTCGAAGTTGCATCTCAAAAGTAATTTAAAATCAGCTCTCATAGACACTTAGATATCTGGGAACTAGCTTACTAGGCATTTATAAGTACACTCTTTGGCTTTATCTGCATTTTAGGCAGTTAAAACTACTAGTAGTTTTCCTAGAGCTCCTTTTCTAAGAATTATAACTTTTTAAGTTCACAAGTTTCAATCTTTTCAACACACCAATTCATAAAAGATAAATGATGTAAGTGCAAACCCTGCTTAATGAAATCACTTGCTCTTCTATCTTTATGGGCCTTTTGGGATTAATCTTTACACCACAGCAGTCTTTTGATTACAGTTTGAAAATTAGGATCATATAACATTTATGTGCCTTTGAGTGCACTACTCATGACTGATTACTGTAAAAGAAATTGTGAAATGCAGTTTGTCCTGCTAATGGATGAGATCAGAACGATTCAAGTATCTTTCCTCCTTACGGGCTTAACTTCATAGGCTCCAATATCAATGGAGCAATAGATATCCTTTAAATCTGTGATTTTAGGGAGGAATTCCTTCCAGTACTCTAAGACTAATGATGTTTGAGTGTTTAAAACAAGGACAGCAGCACAGTTCGTGAATGGAAATGAAGATCTGTGGGGAGGAAAGGGTTGAAAATAGAAGATTGGCAAGAAGAGAGAAAAATAAACTGGATTAGAATTGTTTCCAGAGGCCAATCGTGCACCGGGGAGATGTTAGAAAAGTGTGAGAGAATTCATGTTTTTGTGTTTGTTTTGGTTGTTTTTTGTCTACTAAAGAAGTGAAATTTTCTGACAAGATAACATAAAATTGTGAAAGACTTAAAAGAATTCTTCTTATAGGCTTGGGGCCTCTTTGTAAGCAGGGAAGGGAGATAAGAAGTGCAGAGATTGTAAAACACAGCCTCGGTAAAGATTTGCATGTGTTCCAGGCCCCCTTTGATATGTAAGGCAGGACTCGGGCCTCACTGTGTTTTGCCCCTGCTAATACAAGCCTGGCAGTCTCTGTGTCTCCACTCGCTTTTTTGGAATGCTCCAGCCAGCGAGATGATGGAATAAATCCACTCTTTGCTCTTCAGCTGTGTGTCGTGGTCGTCTTGGTGTTACCTACATATATCCGGGGCACACAAGGTCTTCCTCTTTTTCATGCAGATAAAGTAGGAGGCCACATATTCAGGCCAGTCAAATGCAGGAGGCACATTTGACTGGACTAGAAGTAGGGAAAATTTGATTTCCGTCCTCATTTTTTTCTTAAGTGTAACATTCACTTTTGTCAAACCACCTTTTATTTTTGTACCTCTCTCATTTATTTTGACTAGACACCTCTAAGCCTGGCTGTCCGCTCCACAATGGCCCTTTTCTTCCTTTTGGGCTTTAAGACACCTCTGTAATACAAAATGTAGGGTGAAATGCAAGTATAAATTTAGTGTATATTAAAGAATATTTCTTCTTTAATCCCAACATTACCAGTTCAAGGAAATGGAACAGCAGGGACATAAACCTTTTCCCAGTGTTTAGTTGAATCATACTGACTCCCCCACTCCCATTATTTAAGATTTTCTCTAATTACTCTGCTAAGTGCCTCATCTGTCTGTTTAAAATATTTTATTCCCAGATTAATTAGTTTTTCATTTGCCTTTTTTAATCAGCAAATGTCCTCTCATGGCCCAATTACTTAATAAATCAAAATTGTTTCTCATTACCTTATTTTGTTCTCTTAATTTTAGTACCATCTGCTGATTTCAAATTCTTATTTCCAGTATCCTCATCCAAATAATTCATGCAGAATACTATAAATAGCAACAAGCCAAAACCTGATGACTCTATCATACTGCAATGCATTATACATTTCCAGGCTAAAGGCTGAACTAAAGACTCTCTTTCCCTGGAATATGCCTGGTCCACAGAGGAGTAGGAGGCCAGGAAGCTCACGAGTCCAACATTTTGAAAGCAGTCAGTGATGGAAAAAACGTCAGTTAATGTTTATGAAGCTAATTCCGCAGTTGGGAATGTGATTGCTACATAACAAATAAAATAATTGCAGAGAAGCAAAACCGTAAGACTGAGAGGATTTCTTTTAAATACAGAAACACAGCTACAGTTCTAAGTAGCTAACAGATGTGAAGAATAGTTGAATGCTGCACTACAGTAGCAGTACTATAGCTATTAATGACATGAGTTTAACATGCAAGTAAAAGGTAAATCCTCATTTCCCTGCAGTGTTTTAGTAAGCAGAGTGAAAACTGATGACTTGAAAGGTGAAGCAGAACTGTTTTGTCAGTACAACAATATTTGGAGAGGCTGAAGTTTTTGTGCCAGTGTCTACATCGTGATTTACCTACTAACTTCTGTCCTTTTCCCACTTCTATTTCTTAAACTACTTGTCTGGGTTGTTTTTATCCTATTAAAACAATTCCAGAGGCAGAGGTAGTCTTAAATCCCAGTTTTCTGATTATTTTATTACATAGGTTACTTGGCACAGTTAGGCCATTGTTACGATCCGGTTTAAGCCCAGAAGAGCAGAGAAAACTAAGTCTCTGTGCATAAACTGGAAAGAACATAGTGAAGGTTCAAAATATTCCCAAAAACGAGATTAAAACCAAACAAGGTTAAATGTTGGTGCCAAAAAATTGATGTATTTTATTTAATAGTAGAAGAGGCAAAGAGAAGGAAAGAGAAAAGAAAGAAAGAAAGAAAGACACAGAGAGAAGTGTGCGTGGGGGTGGGGGGACAGGGAGAGGTGACAGGGGTTAGGTGGAAGCATATCACCCATCCAAGGGTCCCAGCAACATCTCGTTGCTCCCCTCCATCCGGTCTTCTTGGCGGTGAGGGTCCCCCGCCGCCACCATGGCCATGCAGCCACACACGGCCACACGCGGCCACACGCTGAAGAGTAAAAAGTGCCGTGGATTAATAGACACCTTGGGCCAGGTGGGAACGCCCACGTGCCTCCCTTGCAGGGGCCAGCCTGACACACTGTCCTTTGCATCATCTCTGGTGCTCTGGTGCAGGGTCTGGGGACCCCTGTGAGGGGGGGCCCTTTGCTGGGCCGTGTCACCCCCTCTGCTGCGGATCAGCTTTCCCCCCCTGGGTGAAGGGCCCCTCAGCTGGGCTCTGCACGGAGAGGATGGGCATTCACTGCCTCTGACCAGAGGCTTTTCCAGCACACACCCAAAGCCTCTCTCCCCCCACCCTTGGGAGCGAGGGTCCGTGCAGGCCTGGCAGCTGATAGCCCTGGGGCCGTGGTCTCCACCCTGGAGGTGTTAAGCTTAGGCTTTGTGAATGTCCCCAGCCCCTGAGCTGTTACTTTTATCTTACCTTCATCAGCGAGCAGTGTAAGGCCTCCGGCCGGGCGCCTTACAGGGTGCGGTGGTCTTCTCTGCAGCTTTTGCAACACAGTTTTAAAAGTCCTTAATTTCAAAAGTTTAGGTCATAAACTGTAATATTTCAGACTCTCTCAGCCATGGTAAATTAAATAATGGGTTTCTGCCCATTGGGTCTCTCTCCAGTAGCAGCACTTCTTTGACTGACTTAAGGCTGGAATATCACCCACATAACCTTCACCACTGTGCCATCGAAATCTGTCATCTTTATCAAATTTCTCTATATAAGTAGCCAGAAATGTTTTCTTCAGGCCCATTACTCCACTGCTGGTATCAGGAGAAAGCCTGGCACCATTCTTTCTATATGGTTTCTATTTTAAGAAAGGCTGAGAGTTCTTTCAACAGTGTTATGAGACCAGTGTCCAGAGCTGATTTAAGGTAAAGAAATAGAAGCAGACATGCAAAACCACCCATATCCTTCTGGAAGCAGTAAAGAGTCCAGGAAATGAAAAGTCTGCAAGTGATGGAGGAGGGATTTTTTAATAAAAGATGAAAACTGGTAGGTCTATTAAATCTACCTCAATACTGAGAATTTTGGCACAGTCTGATTGGTGCAGCCAGACTGCTGACTGTTAAAGATAGAAAAGAAAGAAATCTGCTAGAAAATAGGGGAATAAGAAAGGTTGAGGGAAATTGCATTAAGGGAAGAGACAAACATTTCAGAAAAATGAGGAAGAGTCATGACTCCAGGCAATGATGGTGGTGGCTGGAGGGGCAGCAGCCCCACCAACACTCCTACAGAAAGCACCACCATGGCCATAGCTGTGATCAGGCTGGTTTTTCAACATGTACAGACTAAAAAGCCATTTGCAGACCAAGCTGTCTCCTGGGTAGAAGTATTTAAAGACATAACTGTGGACAGTAGATGACATTTGCGTGGACGAAGGAATGACACTGATGTTGTGTTTTGCCTCATTATATAGCAAAGAGATATGCTATCCTGTATACTGCTGGGCATGACTATGTAGTGAATGGTGTGTCCATTTCAAGTCTCAGAAGAAAATTTAAGTGACTGAGCTATCTCTTGATGAATTCTGTAAAAGAAACAGGAAAAAATAATACAAATACTGTCAAACACATGAAGATAGCAAGCAGAAAAACAGCACATAAAATGATACGGTGCATAGATTGTTGTAACTTGATAGGATTATTATATATGGATCCTGAAGATTTTACTTTTCCTCTTTTTACTCAGCTTTGCAGACACAAAACCCTCACCATGTTCAATGCAATAGCCATTACCACAGGGTATTTGTTTTGATTTTAGGACCATGCAGACAAAGGATCCATAACCGAATCTTAGGTACTTCTTACCCCCTTGCTTCAACAGGCCAGTCCCCAGGATGGCATCTATCCAGATGATAACGCATCATTGTAAGATTGCTCTGGTCTTGAGCTAGTGCTGGCCAGTACAAAGAGCTTATTGCAGGGATTAGGTGCCTGAAATTTCATTTTAGCATTGCTGATTTCTCTTGTGATAAGTAATTAAATATTAATTGTCAATGTTCCTCCCTTTTTACAGTGAAATTCGAAATCTTAGAAACTTGGACTACATAGATCCAGATGCCTTTAAGAACCTCCCACTTTTGAAATACCTGTAAGTATTTAGTACCTGTAAAAAATTTGTACTTAAATCTCACAAATGACTGTTTACATTATAGCAGTTTTGTTAGTTTGTATTTAATTTTGTAATTGATTCCCGTGTTTTTGCCTGTTGCTTTATTCTAATGACAGAAAGCCAGCAAGGGTAGGGGTTGGAACTCTAACTACTTTTGTGAGAAAGGAAAAAGTTCACAAATTCATCACTAGTTTTCCCATTTGTCTTATCCATTAAATATCTGGAATACACTTATGTTCCTTGGCAAAATTCCACAGCCAAATTCCACAACTTTTTTCTTATAAGTGCTCCCTTACTCTATTTTTGTAGGAAATAGTGGGAAGAAGGGACACAACACATATATACACATCTTTAGTATTTACTAGACATCTATACAGGGTTTTAAAGCATACCTTTCAGCCAAATGTGAAAAGCCCACCTATAGACACCTGATTTCATATGACCTCTAGGGCAGAAAGAAATCCTGAAAAATTCCCGTGATTTTCTAAAGAAACTTCTGTGATTTTGAGTAAATATTTTGAAGAAAGGCCTCTTCTGTGTGTATGTGGTGGGGGCAGTGACAAGGAGGAAAGATTTGTCCAGGGTTTTCTTATAGATGTGAAAGCAATAGAAAGGAAAGTAGTAAAAAATTCCATTTCAGGAGAATCGTTTTAAAAATTAAGAACTACATTTTCTTCAGTTATTTTCACTCAACAGAAGTTCTACAGAAAGAAGGGGCTTTAAGCATTTCACACTTTAAGAAAGTGTCCCTTTTTAGAGCTATATAAACAGCTCTTAGCCTCATTAAAAGATAGAGGACTCAGGGGTCCAGACTATTAACTGAAGCAGCCTTAATCTCTCAAGTTAAAATAAACCAGAGATTTAATTATTTTCTCCCTATCAACCTCACAAGCTAGTTGCCTCTGCAGATCTGCCTAGCTGTCTTATTAGTCTGCGTTCCCATTTTTTAGACCCTGTAATTTATCATAAGTCTGGTATTTTGAATTTTTAAAATTGTTCCTGTATCCTTCTATTTTGAACAGTTGATTATAAATGAATTGATTGACAATAGAGGGGATGCAGTAACCATCCTGCGCTATTGAACACTTTAAATGCATTGTTCATTGTTGTTCAGTGATCCAGTAATTCTTTCTGTTTCTCCTCTCTTTCAGTGGTATTTTTAATACTGGACTCAAAGTATTTCCAGACCTCAATAAAATCTATTCATTTGATGTGAATTTTTTGCTGTAAGTATCTGTCTTCACAGCTGGTTAGAATATTGCCATTCTCAGACCACAAGAAAACATATAATGAAGGTTTCTGGTTTTGAGAAAAATATCATGTAAGTCTGACAAAGCAGTTTTCCTCAAGTGATATTTCAATGATCATTAGCACCAAATCTGGAAAATGCCAGGTCACCTAGCACTATACGTTTAACCTGAATTGGAGACATGGACACGCAGCACATTCATGATACACAACTTCTACAGGCCTTTTGCTTTTGGTTTGGTTTTGGTTTTGCAATGGCTGTGCAATACCTGAATTAATCTGAAGTCGGAATAGTGTGACACACAGGACCTGAGCTGGCATACATCCTGCTAACATCAAGTCATCCTATCAAAATTCTTCTAACAAATTTGTGCTGGCATGGTGAAGCAAACCGCAGAACAATTTCTTGAAGAAAGAGAATGGGAATGCAAATGGGGGCAAGGAGGTCTCCCACTATTATCCTTAAAGGTATTTCAGAAACAAAGAGTTCTGCTTTGAATTCTAAAAAAGTAGGTGTTTCTTGGTATTTAAAAAGCAGAGACAACATCCACCTGTGTTAATCTAAGTTAGAATTTTGGGTTGTAATCAAGTTGAGGAGGAAGAGTTGCTCAGATGAAGACTTGCAGCCTGACACAAGGTAGAAGTATCTTGATCACTTCTTGGACCCAGAGAGGAGTTAGAAATTTTGTATTGTAGCTGTTTTCAGCTGGAAGAGGCTTGAATGCTAGATGGGCTAGGCAAAAGGAAATTAAAAATGAGAAGTGTTATGTTAGAGGGTGACTTGCAAAGACATGATTGATGATCTACCGCAGGCCTTGTTTCAGTGCTGCTAAGGGGTGCTTTTGGTCAAGAAGGGTCAGATCCCGCTGCATTCTTGGTCTGCCATGGGCAAGATGAACCTCAGGGCAATGTAGAAATGCTGCTTGTTTTGCTAAAAAGTGTAGACCTCTAGGAAGCAATGAGATCTTCCCATCCAAGGATCTTCTGAGACAAGAGATAAGCCTTGTTCTACCTCACACATTCACCTTGGCTGTAGGCCTCCAAGATTGAAACCTGAGTCATTCAGAGCTCTGAGTGAGATATAACTACAACTTAAGAACTATTTCTCAAAGACCAATAGGGCTTCAGCTTAGACTGAACTCTGCTAGATCTATGTAGTAGAGACAACCAAGAGTTGAACAGGCTAGATGAAACAAAGCAGTTTATACAACCATCTGTGTTCTTACTTCCAACCAACTCAGTGCCTTTCTAAGTGGCAGAAAGCCAAACATTGTTTTACTTCTGCCTTGACTTTTTGATAGAGATCACTAACAGAAGATAAATATAGGTCTTATATGCTACACAGTTTTTAAAGAATAGACCTGTACTTTCAAGGAAGATAGTTCTATGATGTATATTTCTAAATATTGCTAATCAGTGGAAGACTTTTTGTTTCTTCCATCAAGAAAAAAAAATGCTTTTAAAAAATAATAGGTTTCTAAATAATGAGTAATGTATAGCTGGGGAAAACCCATTCATTATATTACTATTTGCCTTTAAGGTCAAGCAACTTACAAGTACACATTTATTTAGAAAAATGAACCAATCTGCAAAATGTCAAACCTAAATAGCTTATGGTGGAAACCACCTATCAGTGAAAATTGGAATGAAAATGGTTGTGGTACTGTTCAGTGTTAGCACATATATATGCACAAATGTAGCACAGAAGAGGAATGAAGTTATTTCTGGCACATGGGTAATTGTTAGGACTTCTCAGCACATGGACTTTATTAGGCCGTACCTAATCCACAAGCTGAAGAAAAAGAAAACTTGGCTCAATATTTTCATTTCCAGACTATAATATGATTCAGAAAAAATCAGAAAAAGGGCAATCAGAGACTTTGCACTGCCCTTTGTTTCTGTCTTTTTTCCTCTCTCCCTTCTCCAGTTCAGTCATAGTAAATCCCTTTAATTTTCCTTTCTCCCTTTTGTTACAAGAGAAATTTGGTCTGAAGATACATAGTATTTATTAAGGCTGCAGAGTAGGAGTGAAAAAAAGTATTTAAGAAATGAGTAGTGAAACACTTCTTTGGACAAGAGGTGAGAAGAATCAGTAAGTTACTTCACTTACTAGTGAAAGAGATGTACTAGATGCACTTCTGTAAAGTAAAATGCCTCTGTCGCAAATAATGTATTATCTGATATCTTATCTGAATTTAGAGAGCAGGATTTCAGCTCTAAAGCCACACGGGTTGTTCAATTGACACTGCAGCTAATGCTTATTCACTCTGCTAATTCTCTGGCTCATGAGACCAGGGACCTGTCTGTGCCATTAGCCACTATTATCACACAGGCTGGCACACCTCACCAGAACTACAAAACCCATTTACCTCACGAGCTGTCGTCCTGGATGCTGGAACATGCTCAATTCTTCATCCTACGTGTATCTTCTGGCCTTAGATATAACTAAACAGGTTATTCTTTTAAACTTACTTATTTAAATAAAGAAATTTAAAATTATAATATAAGAAATATAGCAATGTTATTTAATTTAATGATATTAATATAATAATAAAATACATAAAAATCATTCATTTAAATAAATTTATTACATTTTAAACTTTTATTTATTATCAAGGCAGAGAACAATTAATAACAAAGCTGTTCTTGAGACGCTCTGTTGGGCACATGTTTGATTGTGATATTTTGTCTCCTTTTTCAGTGAAATTGCAGATAATCCTTATATGACTTCAGTGCCTGCAAATGCTTTCCATGGGCTTTGTAATGAATCTCTAACCCTGTAAGTTCTTCCAGTTTAAGTCACAAGGCAATTACCTCTCTGGTAGTGCATATGGCAAAATGTTTAAAAAAAAATTATTCCCGTCCTACTCTCTAGTAGTTTGCAGCCGAGAAACACCATAGACAGACAGTATCTATATTCTAGTTTGCATAAATTCTGTACTTTGACAGCTATTTGAATCAGTCCTGCTCTTTTCTTTAAACTGGCTTGACTGAAGTGGTTTTGTTTTTCTATGACCCTAGTGCCAGTGCATGGTTATATTTGAAAAAAATCAAAGGAGAAAGTCTGCAAAGTTCTCCCCCTGTAAAGCTACATCAGGGTTAGAACTGTGTCTAACTTTTTTTGCAACCTAAGTGGCACATACCATGGCAACTAATGGATGGCAAACATCAAAAGAGTAATATTTGAAAGAAAATTGTTAAATAAAATTCAGTTATGCAAGTCAGTCAGTATGAGCCACAAGAAAGGGTTGATGGTAGTGAAAAGTTACTGTAATGAGTTATGACCTGAACTGGGAGGAAGAGCATTAGAATGCAAACAAATGAATTCTAAAGAAATTCTAAAAAAAATATCCTTTTGCTCTAAGAGAGCCAAAGAATGAATTCTAAAAATTTAAGGCAGGCCTCATAGTAAAATCAGACCTCTTTTGCTAGTTGTTTGTTCCTATAGCCTTCCTTAATCAGTCCTAGCAGGATTTTGTTTCCTTGCTTTTAGCCTAAGGATGGGCAAATTATAGCAAAGTGTTTTAGTCTATCATTGCTGTAAAAGAGGTGAAAGATGGCACACCTGCCACATGGTATCTGTGATTCAGGTGCACTCAAGAATGCTTCTGGGCATTTGTTTGACCCTGCACAGCAACTACAGCTTCTTCAAGAGATGAAAATTAACCCATCCATAAATGTGCTGTTGCAAAGAAAAATGATACTAAGATGTTAGGTATTCATGTATTGAAGCAGCCCAAAATACACTAATGTAATTTTTTTTTTTGCCTGCAGTAAACTCTACAATAATGGTTTTACCAGTATTCAAGGCCATGCTTTTAATGGGACAAATCTGGATGCTATGTAAGTAGCAAGTCATTCTCTTCTTCCAGCAGAAAAACCCCAAACTTCTTATTTGAGGCTCTGAAATACATATCTTATTTTAATTACTTTTAAGGAGCAAAGAGAGGATATTAACTTCAGCCAGCAATAACAATATCATTGCTTAATGTCTTTTGCAGTGTGCTTTTATTTCGTATGTATATTTATAGCTCAGAAATAAAATCATAGCAAGTAATTCCAGTGTGAGTTTTGTTCTGGTTTGAAACTACAGTAAAACTTTGTTTGATCAGTAACTTTTCTAAGACAATTTGGAAGATAATTATGCTCTTTTTTTACAAGACTGTTTGTTTTAGTAAGTGTAGCACTGATAATGGTAGTAGCTCTTTCACAGGTATCTCTTACCTGCAAAAAAGAGAGTGGTGCAAGGTGCTGGGAGCAATTCAGAGGAACCAGCCACTTACACTGGAAATGAGATGCACATCTCAAAAGCATGAATCAACCATTTCATATTTCCCTGCAACTTCTTACTTTATTTTCTGAAAAATTAATATTTTGTGAGTGAATATCCTTTTTACACCATACCAAATCACCCGCCTCAATCATTAAGACAGAATAAATCTCAATTCTAGAGACTCCATTCACTTTGGCAGACCTTACTCTTGTCCTACAGAGGCTTGACTGAAGAGTCTGTCACTCTCGTGAGTAAAGAGATTTCTTCATCGTGAGCTCTTAAATTAACCAAAGAGACATGAGGATAGATATGATTATTTTTAGTACTTTAAATTAGGCTTAAATTCTGCAAGAATTCCATAAGAGCACCCTTCACATGGTCTTAATCTTTCCAAACTGCCTATTTTACCTTAGCAGCTAGCTAGACTTCTTAAAAGTCTGAAAGGTTTGAGTTAAACCAAAAATCTGGAATAGATCTGATTTTACTCACACTAGTTCAGTTACTTTAAACTTTCACATGAAAAAGGAAGTTTTCCATGAGGACATGGTGTTTGTACTAGTGCCCACAGAAATCAAAAGATGTAAAATGTGGCAAAATAAATCCAGTGTCTTGACTGAATCCCTCTAAGCTGCATGCAGCAATATTCAGAACCTTTCCAAGCCTTAGACAATATATGAACTCTGTTGGTTCTTCCATTTCTTATGTTTTGACAAAACACGGGTTGAACAGTATTTTGTAGAAATTTTTCTTTATGCTTCTCTGATAGTATGCAGGTGCTATTGCTTCTGTCTTCTTTGGAATTTTCATTATTATTAAAGAATCAAGTGAAAATGTAGTTTTAGAAGATACGGAGTCTTAAGCATCTGCTTTATTGAACTGGGAAGTAAAGAAGCAGGCAACATGTACTAGCTTCTGTAGATACTGTTTGTTTACTTTTAGAAAAAGAATTCTAATTAGTATTCTTTAAGGATATTGAAGTATTTTTTAAGGCCAAGAGTAAAGGGCTTTACAGAGAGATCTGGACAGACTGGAGAGCAATCACCAACCATATTAAATTAAACAAGAACAATTGCTGGATTCTCCATCTGCCACAGTGTAATCCTGGTTAAACATACAAAGTGAGAGGCTGGAGAGCAGGCCCATGAAAGGAGATCTGGGGGTCCTGGTTGATGGCAAATTGAACATGAGCCAGCAGTGCCCTGGCAGCCAGGAGGGCCAGCCCTGTCCTGGGGGGCATCAGGCACAGCATCACCAGCTGGGCCAGCGAGGGGATTGTCCTGCTCTGCTCTGCACTGGGGCGGCCTCACCTCAAGTGCTGGGGGCAGTTTTGGGAGCCACAATAGGAGCAGGATATCAAACCTTCTATGTGTCCAAAGGAGAGCAATCAAGATGGTGCCTGAGGGCAAAACTTATGAGGAGTGGCTGAGGTAACTTGGCTTGTTCAGCCTGGAGAAGAGGAACCTGAGGAGAGGTCTCACGGCGGCCCACAGCTTCCTCAGGGGGGGCAGTGGAGTGGCAGGTGCTGATCTCCTCTCTCTCGTGACCAGTGATAGGACACAAGAGAACAGAATGAACCTGCATCAGGGGAAGTTCAGATTAGACATTAAGAGAAGGTTCTTCACCAAGAGGGTTGTGAGTCACTAGAACAGGCTCCCCACAGGAGTGGTCACAGCACCAAGACTGTCAGAGTTCAAATTGCATCTGGATGATGGTCATAGTCATGATTTTGTTTTTTGTCATCCTGCAAGGACCAGGGAGCTGGATGCTTATGGGTCCCTTCCAACCTGATATGTTCTACAATTTATGATCCTAAGTGAATCCTTCCAGAGACTGGCTATGATGCACTAGTTAATCAAATCTAAAAAGAAAAAAGAAAAAAACCAACAGAATAACTAAAACTAGACTTAAGTTCATGGGTTTATCTACCAGCAGTAAAAATGGTTTATTACAACAAACAATTTTCTTCTAATTAAATCATAAGACATTTACTTGGAGCAAAGCACTACTTCAGATGTACAAGGCAAACAAGGGAGCTGAATATCAGTGATAAAGCCTTTATCTGTTTGATAAACTACACTGAAATTTCTAAACTAATTTTCTGAAATAGTTTGGTTACCATATGACAAGATGAAGTATAATTTTGCTAAGTGCAAGCTTGGAGATTTGTTTTTTCTAGCAGTAGCATTAAGTTAATGCAAGAGGCAAATATTTCATTTTCTGAATTCTGACATTTCTAATTTGAACTCTTGTTTATCTACCACTGTATAGTGAAGAAAGTACCTGTTTTTCTCTGGGTCTGATCCAAGAGCCTTTGAACTTAACAAAAATAGGAGCAAAAATAAACTAATAGAAAAAGGGTGAGGGAAATTTTAATGGGTTTTGAATTATTATCTCAAGGACAAAAATAAGTAACAGAGCAAAACAAAAAACAATAATAAATTTTTGGCAAATTATTCAAAGCCTTCATGTTCTGTCCAAAAATCAGAAGATATTTTGGGAATCTCAGAGGCTATCTTCTACTATGCCTTATGCCTTTCTACCACTCCTGCAGTACTCAAATGCCTATGTAATTAAAGGGGGTCAAAAAAATTAATGCGGGTATAGGTGAAAAACCATGGATAAATGGTTTCCATTATCACACTGAATAATAGCACTACCTAGTTGATCTTGTCATGCAACAAGGCTCTGTGTTTAACAGCAAACCACAGTATTGCTGTGTAAGTTTTTCAAGGGCAGGGAAGTAAGAAACCAGGAATTAAGGGCTGAATGAAACTTTCACTGAAAAGCATTCATCTGACACTTGAATCCCCCACCTTAACCCATCATTAAGGTCCATAAACTGCATCACTCCTGCAAAGTGGTGCTGCTGCACCAATATTTATTTCTGTAAGGTAATTGGTGAGGAAAGAAGAGTTTTTCAAGGATATTTTCAGTGAATGGCAAAATATATTTGTGATGAGCTTTTACAGAACTATCTAAATTACTGAAGCAGAAAGTCTTTGATCTCAAAATCTAATTGCAAAAATAAACTCCAAAAGAATATATTTACTTTAGTATACACTTTCAGGGTTCACTTATAATGCTTGGCACAGCTCAGAGTTAAGATAAACAATTGTGTGGAAAAATCATATGATGAATCCTTCATACTGCGCACTTACCAATGCATCTTTTTTGCCTGTTCCCCCTTTCTTTAACCTCTGTTTCATAATCCAGCTGGATGCATAGATACATTAACATCACATGTTCAGAGCCCATTTAATACTAGTGATACTGAAGTATGTGTCCAACATATTAATCCTCTCCTTGTTTTTTATTCTCTGCTGCCTTATTTTAAAACTAGAAGCTGAAAACAAGGAACAGACAATATGTAATTCTATAAGCCAGTGAGGTGTTCCCACTAGGATCTTTGGTAACTTGATTTTTAACTAAGTGATCCTTCATAAGAAAATGTTGCAAAACCTCCCTTTTACCCTAATCTGTTTGTTCATTCTTATCCCATCACTCCCTGTGCTGATAAAATTGCAGTAAATCCTAATCAGTGAAATAATTCATCTTTAAAAAAACACCAAGAAAGCTGTGTCCAGCTGCAACTTAGGGCACGGCGTGAGTGACCTTGTACTATGAACAAAGAGAAATAGAAATCTTTCACATTTAAAGAAAGGTATATGGCACTATATGTTCATTAGTTGAATAGATGGTCAGAATTTTACATTCACATCCTTTACCCCCAGAAAAAATAAAATATTTTGTAAAATTTTATCTTCAGACCATACAGCATTATTCAGTTTTTCATCTCAGTTGAATATTTCAAATATTCAGGATTTTGGTTTTCTTTTGACAATGCTTGCTTTTGATATTTGCTCTGTATCTCCAAAACGGTGTCCTTAAAGAACTCCTGGAATGCTCTTGATGTGTAACATTCATACTTTTGTTTCTTATATATATAAAAATATATATATATCCATATATATATATTTATCTGTATCTATCTATCTATTTCTCCATTTTGAAGACTACAGCTGTGTTTGCCTCTTCAGCTTTTTTGGTCCTTGAGATTTGCTGAATATCAGTTCCTGGTGGTTGCTCTTCTAAAATAGACTTGAGACACTAACATTTTGAAACAGAGCATGCATCCATATCAAGATGAAATTAAATTTCATCTTTAGTGCTTTTCCTCATGCAGACTCTCTAGCCTGTCACTTTATGAAGTATGTATTGATACTGTCTGAATATTCACTATCTCTGTCATGCACTGACCTTGTCCTGTTTTACATAGCACTTGAAATGTCCTGTCAGTGTTTTGTGCCCTCAGAAGGTCCTGCTCAGCATCCTGCAGTCATGGCGTTTTCTGGTGGAGTTGAGGCTTAACCCAATATTCTTCCCACTTACCCCTGGACCTTGAGTCCGTAGAGGCTCTGTTAAACACAAGTACAGTTGGCTCGCTGATCTGACTGGATTGAAAACCTGAAGAAGGGCCTTCATGTACTTAACATAGCACTCCAAAACCATCAACATCTCCTACTCCAGATTCTGCACTTACTACTACAGATTTCCTGCACAGTTTGTACTGAGGTATTCATGTGTAACTCATTGCCACCCACCAACTCCACAAAATTACGATTATTCTAGTGTCCCCACTGCTGCCACATATTGCATATCAACTATGTGATTTCTAAAACTTCTAAGATTTGTTTAGACATGTTGATATCACTATTGTGGTCTTCTCTTCTGCAGTGAATTTAAATGACGTTCTGTATAATTTAGCTATCAGTAACAACAGGATTAATGGCACTTTCAGAAGGAACCATACTGACTCTACATAAGCTTTCTTTGTCAAATTAGTATTTGCCGTCTTATTCTTTCCATTTAAAAGCAGTACCCATCAAAATAAAAGGGCTTAAACAACTGAAATAAATTAGTATCAGGAAATTATACATTCTGATGGGCCTGACTCATTCATGTGAAAACTGGCAGCTAACACCATAGCCCTTCCTTAGTAACACATGGTTCTGTACTTCCCAAAGTCTCTAGCTGTTTCTATTTGTAACTTTGAAGATTTTTATCATGTATATCAGGTATTATATTTCAGGTTTATTACTCGCTATAGTACTCAAATATCAGGGGAAAATATTTCAAAATTGGACAAGTACTTAACTGGTTGTATAATACTGTCTAGTTACTAAAGCAGACAGGTTTTATTAGGTTAAGCAGGTTTTTTTGTCCTTCAACACTACAACCTAGATGTTGAAATCTTGGATTAATTCTTAACTTGGTTGCTCTGGTTTGAATTTTTGTATTTGTTTTGCAGACAAAATCATGAGGAAATTTGCACACTAAAGGAAATGTTCACAACAATAATATGCCATTTACAGAATATGAAAATCAGTTCTCAGAAAACACAAATGCCAGGTGATACTAGAATGCCATATATTTATAAAGAATGAAAGCTTATTTCAAACAACAACAGCTGAGAAGGTGATGTAAGCTATTTTCCTCTCTAAGAAACAAAGCTTAAGGCATGAGTAATGTCCAATGAATAACATGCCAGAAGCATTATTTGGCTCCCTAAGACTTTCTGTTGTGTAACCCAGATGAAGTGCATTTACTTCTCATTTCTCACCATGGTGATCAATATAAGCTTATATCCAGTGAATGTTATGAAAAATTTGCCAATGACTTCAACCAGGACAGGATTAGAATCTTTCCCTAATTTTTTCCACACCAGGGCTTGCCAGATGGGCAAGGGAGGGGATTGTCCTGCTCTGCTCTGCACTGTGTGGCCTCATGTGGAGTCCTCTGAGCAGTTTTGGTCACAATATAAGAAACATACTGAACTATTAGAGAATGTCCAAAAGAGGGCTATGAGGATGGTGAAGGGCCTTGAGGGAAAGCTGTGTGAGGAGCAGCTGAGGTCACTTGGTCTGTTCAGCCTGGAGGAGACTGAGAGGAGACCTCATTGATGTTACAACTTCCTTGTGAGGGAAAGAGAAAAGAAAGACAATGATTTCTTCTCTGTGGTACCCAGTGGCAGGACCTGAGGGAACGGCCTGAAGTTGTGCCAGAGAGGTTTAGGTTGGATATCAGAAAAGGTCCTTCACCAGAGGGTGGTTGGGCACTGGAACAGGTTCCCCAGGGAAGTGTTCGCAGTACCAACCTGACAGAGTTCAAGAAGTGTTTGGACAACACTCTCAGGCACATGGTGTGATTGTTGGGGCTGGTTTTTGCAAGGCCAGAAGTTGGATTTTGATGGTCCTGATGGGTCCCTGCCAACTCAGAATATTCTGTGACTCTGTGAACTTCACACATACGCTCTGACGTCTGTCGTGACCACCTTCCTATTGCAATTTTTATCTTACTAGCTACATCACAAGCTAGCTTATAAATGTTTATAATGGGGTACCAAACATCCAACTCTTTCCTTGTTCTTCTTATAACAAAACTTTGATCTTAACTTTTGACCTGTATTTGGAAACCTCCACTTGACTATGGAGATTTTAAAGCACTTAAAACTTTTATTGAACTCACACCACAGAGGAAATTATTTTCCTGTTTGTCCATTATGTGTTCCACTATGTAATTCCCCATACCTCATTCTGATGAAAGAAAACAAAACTATTTCGCCTCATCCTCACACATATGTACTTGAAGATACAGTATGTATGCAACTGTCCTTATGTGTATGACAGAGAGAGAAAAAGAATTTGGAACAAAGATAATAAATAAATAAGTTAGTAAAATTAATTATTTGTTGAGGAATTTAATTTCTTTTCAAAATGGAAAACCTGTATTTTGTTTCTTGGGTACACAGAAAATGAAGTAACTGATTATACTTCAATATGTCATTGGGAATGGATGGCCTTTATACATATTACTTTTGTACATCCGTGCAGGCAAGTAAACTCGAGATCTGCTGTAACCTGTGGATAACTACTTCCAAATCACTGTGTTTTGTTTGTTTCTGCAGCTATCTGCACAAGAACAAATACCTTGAAGTCATCAGTGATGATGCATTTCTGGGAGTGCACAGTGGACCAACTCTACTGTAAGTAGGAGAAAATGAAGTAGAGAAAGCTTTAAAAATAATACTGTTTAAGTTTACAATTTCTTTACAGCCATTAGCATCAGAGCAGCAGGGACAGGAATGGCATGTTTACAAAAATAATACCAGCAACAAAACCTGTGCTTTAGGGAACTGATTTATGAAATGCTTGCATCTTGCATTATGTATACTGTTGCTACCAAATGTTCTTCTGGAAGATTCTGTACTACAACCTGTCTTATGGCTGCACGACTGTAGTACAAAAGAAGGACTCTTGTACCACACAGGTAAAGGAAATTGAAAGAGATGAAAAAAAAATTTTAGACAGAAAAGTAACTACTTCTGATGCTCTTCTTTTTTCTCATTTTATTTGGCTTCCAGTCTGATTTTATAATCCTCCAAAGAACTTTTCAATAAAATTAGGAATCATAATACAGAATGAAAATAAAACTTTAAAGAATTAAGAATTTCCAGAAGAATCACATTTCCTGACTCAAATTGTCTAGTATGTAATGTAGTGCCTACGGCTGATCACAGAACTGAAATACTGAAAGGGGAATTTCTCCCTCCACTGCAAAACCAGATGGTGCCGGCAGTGCTCAGTCCATGTAAGAATAAGTTTTACTTTCTGCTCGTCAGGAAAACAGCATATTCATAGCAGAATAAGTGTATTGTTCTTGGAAGGAATCCTAGCAGCTACCTACAATAACAAAAGGTGCACAAGTCATTATTTTTCTTTCAGAATCTTTTCAACTCCAGAAAATCAGTCTGGCTCCAGCAGGCAAGAGCTTGCAGAAGCACAGATTTTTGACTCTTGATTATTGTGGGTATTTCAAGCGTCAGTGTTGTTGTTATGCCAGACAGGTGAACAAGTAATGGTGTGCTGCAAAGAGTTGTGGGTGGTTAATTGTATGCTGTAACAGCCAGGTAAGCTTCCTGAGCAAGGGCTAGCTTTGAGATGTGTCAGCTACACAAAACCTCTTGGTTTAGGGGCTATAGGTTCCTTCCTAGGATGTGCATATCTAACTGTAAAGAACTTCCTTTTTACCCTGTGTTTTCGAGTTAGATATCCGAAATGACTTGAATTTTTTCTAGTCTTCTATAACTATTGTGCTAGCCCAGCTACCACTGATCCTTGATCTCAGGACATGCTTTATACTTGCAGTCTGAACAGCCCAGCTATCCATCTCCTATCAGAATGGTATACCTTCATGACTAATAGGAGGCCTAGCAGTACTTGTAACTAAAGAGAGACGTGGTACATACTGTAGTGCCGTTACAGAGAGAGGTACCGCTTCCCAAAGGCACGAAGCCAGAAATGGCATGGAAGCACGGTAAATCAACAGTGATTTAAAAAGCCAGAGTATTTCACATCCTGATACTTTGATATGCTAGTCCTAAGGTAAAGCTCCTGGGATGGTGTCTCAGTTTAACACTGGCCTGCACCTCAGCTCCACACAGCCGCGTATTCACCCCTGCACTCAATGGGATGAGGGAAAGAACTGGAAGGGTAAAAGTGAGGAAATTCATGGGCTGAGATAATGTCAGCTTAATAATTTAAAAAGGGATGTTGAAAAAAAAATCAGAAGGGGAAGAAAACAAACCAAACCCAAGAACAACAAGTGATGTAACAAAAACAATTGCTCACCACCAGCCCATTGATTCCCAGCCAGTCCCCTGGCAATGGCAGTCCTGGCAAACTTCCACCCAGCCTTTGTTGCTGAGCATGATTTGATAAGGTCTAGGATATCTCTTGGTCAGCTGGGGTCAGCTGTCCTGGCTGTCCTCTCCCAAATTCTTGTGCACCCTTAACCTCTTCGCTGGTGAAATGGTGTGAAAACCAAAAAATGCCTTGGCTCTGTATAAGCACTGCCCAGCGACAGCTAAAACATCTCTGTATTATCAACTCTATTTTCACTCCCAAATCAAAAACATAGCCCCATACCAGATACTGTGAAGAAATTTAACCCTATGCCAGCCAAAACCAGTACAGAATTAATAATTCAAGTTATTAGCTTTTAACTCTATTTTAATGTAATTTTAATAGCAGGTTAGGGACTTGTGCTACCCACAGATAACCAGGAATTATTCTGCATGTGTGATATTGAAAAGGTTTCTCATAAAATGAGCAACAATTTAAAGTGGAATCCTTCCACCTGAACAGATCTCTTAGCTGACCTTCAGGAACTAGAACTATTTTAACAGGAACAAAAGAGCTCCTGAAACTCCCATGTATGCATTACCTTAAGAGGGCTGAAGTCAAAGAATGAAAACTGAGTGAAAACCTAGTGTGTGTTGTTGTGTCATGTCAATGGCCATTAACACCTCCCACAGGAGACAAAAATGTCCTTGCAATTGGTGCCTTAGTATACACCCCCACTATATCATCATGACCAATAAGTTATTTACAGAGAGACCACAGATTTGTTAACTTGTGTAACAGTCTGAAAAGTCTAACCAATACAGCCCTTCCATATTCCCTTGGGCAGTGTAAACAACTAAGATTGTTATAAGAAAATATTTGTTAAATCATTTTTGGTTCAGGCACCTTGGTGTTGTTAGCTGGCCATTGGATCTTCCTCAAAAAGAAGGTTTTACTTACAAAACTGTTTCATCTTGAAAATTAACTCTATGGAAAACAATTGTGAGAATATTGCTTTTTTTCTGGAACAATTAATGACATTGCTTATAGTGGCAGCAGTATGCAGAAAAAAAAAATTTTAAAAACCCCCCAAAAATAAAAAACATTTATGGTCCTCTAAAGAGAAATTCTGTCTTGCCTCCCTACCAAGCTGGCAGAAGTTCTTGTCTGGAGTTCCCTATATGCACTCTTCAAGTGAGATAAGAATTTATGGTGGTTGGAACATGTGCCCCACAGATTGTGCTTTTTTTTTGATCAGGATTTCAGCAGCAACAGCAACTTAAAGGCTGAAAAACAGACCATGGGTCCACCCTAATGGGGTAAGGTTCCGTTTTGGCTTTAAAGAAACCCAGTGAGAAAGATTTAACTACTCAGAATTGTGCCTGATATGTGTATGTTGTGTGAGTTTGGCCATGCTCTCAGACCACCTAATTAAACATACTTAAGTAAGTATTGAAAAGTTAAGTAATATTTGTTTTCAAATTCGCAGTTTACAACAGCAGAGGAAGCAGGGATTGTAATCCCTGAATAGAGGAAAACAGACGTCAGTAATTCTGGTTCCTTTGTCACTGTTGTATACTCAGATGTATGTGGATGTATACACAGATTGCTCCCTTTGGAAAACTATTTTAACAGTACTATGACAGTACATTGCTCTTCACCTCAAAATGAAACCTTGGCAAGGATTCAGCAACTCAGTGGACCTGATTTACTAAATGCATCAAGAGCTTGTGCCTATTGTAAAAGTTCAACAGAGTGCAACAAAAATACAATCAGACTAATTTTTCAATTAGCTTTTACAAAGTACACAGTCCAAACTCAAAACATTACAGTCACTCAAGACACATGTGAGTAGTTAATTATCTCTAGAATGCAGAATTGGTCTTTAAAGCATTGTTTCCCAATCTAGAAATGGTTCCTGCCATGGAACACAAGCAAGTCTTTGAGCAAGCGGAGCACTCTGTATTTTGCTAATCAAACAATGCTAATATGTAGATTTAAAAAATCTTTCAGTAGAATCAAAATAGTATCTGTAGTTTAAGCCCATCTATTATATATTTTATGCTTTTTTAAGTATTGCAGTACTCAGAAATTTGTATATGATTAGGTAAAAATTCTCAATTGTACTATGATGCATTCAATCTCATTTTCTTAATTATCTGTCTTCTTAACTATTAAATTGTCTTTTAAATTATTGTTATTACTGGATTTCATACTACAATTTCATGCTTCCAGCAATGAAAAGGATTACTGACAAAAGTAAGAACTAGATCTTTTAGATCTAGTTCTGAAATTCTGACTTCATAAAACTAACAAAGAATTAGACCAAAATATAATAACCCAGGAAAAAAGAAAAAAAATCTGAGGAACTAAATATCTGTTTAACACTTCTATAATATACAGTTGGTTCAGAAAACAACACCTCTGAATTCATAAGCTATGTTTTAGTCCCATATTTACCTGAACCCTCCAATGTCTCTTTAACATTCAATATAATGTGTAAATTTCATCTGAGATAAGCAACAGCCTATAAAGGTCACATGAGATTTAAAAGAAAATATGTGAGGACAAAACAAAACTGCTACCAAGCCAAAATGTTGAAATTGCTTGGGAGCACTTTGGTTGCTGTTCCACCTCACCGTGTAGAACTCTACGCTACCACTTCCAGTACCTCAGTGGGCTCTAGACCATGGCTACCTAAAAGCTAAAGTCTGGTGTGGCTCTAGGCTAGCAGTGAATGTCGCTAGCCTTTTCCACAATCCTGAGCGTTTGACACCTTCCACAAGAGTGTGTCTGCCCGCTTTGTGTCTCAGCCTTGTGGGCTTTTGTCAAAGGCCTTGTAGAAGTCCCGGGAGACTTTGCGCAGTTCATAAACATAACACTCAGAGAAGTTTGCAAGGCAGGACTTATTTTCACAGAAACCCCTTACATGCTGACTTTCCCAAGTAATATAATATTCAGTGGTGACTCGTTAGCTGCCTTTCTGCAGGAGAGCTAAGCCAAAGGTTGCATGACTCTTTTACCAATTCAACTACTTCCTCCTTCAGCTGCTTCAGAACTTTCCCGGTGAAAATCATCCAGTCCTTGTGACTTGCTGTCATCCATTTTGTCAGTTTCCTGCCTAGCCTCTTTTACACTCACTTCAGTTTGAGACAGATCCTCTTGACAAGTCCATCAGACCTCTTGCCTCTCTTGTGTTTCTTTAAGTGTGTCAGCTATAGCTTAGCAGTGCCAGCAAGGCACTCTTCCATGCAATGTAAGCACTGCTGTGTTTCAACATCATCTTAGTTATCAGTATTATTAAATGCAAATGAGGCAGACATAACTGCAGTCAGTTCCTATTTTTGTCAGCAGACCAAAACTGGGACTGATCCTCCTTGACTGATTGGGACTGACCATACTTGACTGATCAGGGCTCGGTAAGAAGTGATAAGAAGTGACAAGAAGTGACAGGACAAGAAGAAATCACCTCAAGTTGTGCCAGGGGAGGTTTAGATTGGATATTAGGAAAAAGAAATTCACAGAAAGGCTTGTAAAGCATTGGAACAGGCTGCCTAGGGAAGTGGTGGAGTCACAATCCCTGAAAAAACGTATTCAACGTTCAAAAAACGTGTGGATATGGCACTTGAGGATGTGGTGAACATAGTGGTGGTGCTAGATTGATGGTTGGACTGATGATCTGAAAGGTCTTTTCCAACCTTAATGATTCTATGGTTCTATACACTAGCACACAAATCATTCAGGAAAATGTGTCTTCTATATGAATGCAGGCACAGATATTATAGTCTTGGCAACTCCAGCTACTTGGATTCACATGGCTCTGAGGATTAGTGATCATTTATAAACCTTTTCAATCTAGTTTGAAGACAGCTTCTATGCTGCTTGAATTAGATTGTGAATCTGATTAGATAATCATTAAGACTAGATTTGTAAGGTAAAAAAATCCCTGAGAATCCCATACTTTCCTCTTGGCCAGCTGACACACACTTTGTCACTAAGAAACTGTGAGCCTAGGTAGAGTAACTAAGAAGTTATCTTCCATTGCGAGATAAATTATCACCAGACTCCTGGGAAGCTTTGTGATTTGCAATAGCAGTGGTACAGAGAGGTCACAAGACTTCTTGGTGGCAGACACCACATACCAGCAGTTTAGGGACTTGTCAAACTGGGATTTTGGAACCTTCCAACCTTCTGAGCCATTGTGCTTAGTATGGCCCATGGATGGGACCAAGTATCTATTGGTAGCTCTGCAACAGAATTAATCCTAAATCAACAAGAACTTAAAGGCATTTGTGCCTATAACTTTTCCCCAAGCTCCCCAGTAAAAAAACAGTGTTTGAAAACAAAACCTACAATACCTGTCTGCTTAAATATATACCCATAGGCACATACATAAAAGAATTCACAGGATTTGGTAAGATAGAACAGAAATGACACAGTCTTACAACTAATTCTTCCAAGCCCTTTCTTCTCACTGAACAGATGTTTCTTTCAGACTCTTTAACATCACTTGGTAACACTCTGAGTTGCCACAGACTTTGCATGTTCACCTCTGCTCCCTGGGAAATTGTTTCCACAGCTGGAGCCCTGGGCTGGCTACTCCCTTCTGTTCGCAGCTCTCCAGGAGCTGAAGTTCCCTTCCCTGTACATCCAGAGAAGCTCCTCTCAGCAGCTGTCTCCAAAGCACAAGCCCTTGTCCCATGGGGTGTTCTTCCTGAGCCAGCCATTTCTGATGGGAATGTTACACAACTGTGAATAAAACCCAAACAAAAAGGTATATTTTCCTTTTTGTTACTTAGCTTTTTGGCCTACTCAATAAACCATGGCACTGATTTTCACAATGGAATGATGCAGTTCTGGGAAAAGATTATGCCTTCTCTTATTCTTAAGTCTCTTGCCTCACATTCTTAGATGTTCCAAAACTCATCTCACAAGAGAGAATAATCATTACCAATCACCTTCTTTACAATCTGCATGGCACTATAGTCTTAGTGCTGCTTCCAGACATTGCTTTTCCCAAGAGAAAAGCTTATTACTTCACATATAAACAACTTGATACTTTTATCATCCTAGCTGTAGCTTTCCATGCTCTTATTATAACTGCATATACTATTTTTAGAACTGTATATAATATTTAAGTTACAGTCACGCTAGATTTACAAATTTAAGTTCTTTTGTTCTGTTTTCTATTTCTTTCCCAAGAATTCTTAGCATTCTATTTCCCTTCAACATTACTAAAAGCATTGACCTGGCATTTCCAGAGGACTCCAAGATCTTTCCAGAGTGCTAGCTAAATTAAACCCCATTGTCATCCATGTAAAGTTAAAATTGCTTTTTCCTAAATGTACTTTACATTCATTAATTTTGAATCATATTGATTATTTTTCTGCTCAGCCACATACTTTTGCAGGAGCCTTCTGCTTCTTTAGACAATCACCTTTAGCTTTCACTACCTTGTATTACTTTGTGCCAGAAACAAGCTTTGTTGCAGCTACTCTCATTTCCTTCCCAGCCTGTTTATGAGTAT
Organism: Machaerirhynchus nigripectus; assembly: GCA_013397975.1. NCBI lineage: Eukaryota > Metazoa > Chordata > Aves > Passeriformes > Dicruridae > Machaerirhynchus > Machaerirhynchus nigripectus. The sequence goes on along the minus strand of VZRQ01011259.1, from coordinate 117,240 downwards.
TTCAGTGGTACCAGCGCCAGCCTGGCCTCTGTGGGCCCTGCTGCAATGACCTGTATATTCAAATACCAATTAATTTTCCATTCTTCTTCTAGCATGAAAACTTGTCATCTGTTCTCAGGCTTTTTCCCAACTCTTCCATTTTTCAATTAATCCAGGAGAGACATTCCCCTTGTCACATAACAGATTAGTTACCTCAACAGCCCTTGATATCTGATTTTGTCAAGGCTTGTCAGAATTCCCAATTCATTGCACAAACAGGATCATCTTTCTCCATAAGCTTGTGCCAGTACTTCTCCACAGAACTCTCAAGTGTTTGTGAGGTGTAATTTCCCTTTCAAAGAGTCTTAGCATCTCCCATCACACAGCATTTAACCTGCCTGCAGATAGCTGCCATCACCATGAGGACTTGATGGGAGACCCATGAGGGTTGCTGAAAGGCCAGCTTTGTCTTGGTAAGATCTATCCCAAGATCTAATTTACCAAGATGTTTCACTGCAGAAGAAGAGTTCTATAAAATGTCTCAAAGGGAGAAAAGGACTTAGCAGGGCTCAGGACTTAGCAGGGCCTGTTATGGGAGTTTTGAACTACATTTGAAGGGAAATGGGGACACAGCCAGGCTCAACAGAGATAAGGTGTGGAAAGGGGAGAGCTATAGCAACTACCCAAGGAGTAGAGGGAGACTCAAGAGGGGCTGACTCCAGTAAATACAAGCAAAGCTATAACCACAAGACAGGACTATGGGGCATCCCTTTGCACCCTCTGTGGGATATTGACACAATCAGTACAAGCAACACAGCAAAGCATAATCAGTCCAGGAGGTTCCTGGAAAGCACTGATGACAGCTTCCTGTCACAGGTAGTGGAGGATCCCACAAGGAATGGTGCGCTGATTGACCTTATACTAAGAAATATGGAAGGCCTTGTTGGAGATGTGAAGGTTGGGTGCAGGCAAGGCTATAGTGACCATGAGATTGGGGAGTGACTTAAGATTGTTTCCTCAGTAAGTTTGCTGATGACACAGAGCTGGGAGGAGTGGCTGATACCCCAGAGTGCTGTGCAGCCCTTCAGAAGGACCTCGACAGGCTGGAGAGATGGGCAGGGAGGAACTGTCTGAAATTCAACAAAGGCAAATGGAGGGTCCTGCACCTGGGGAAGAATAACCCCATGCACCAGCAAAGGCTCAAGGCCGACCTGCCGGGAAGCAGCTCTGGGGAGAAGGATAAGGGGGTGCTGGTGGACAACAGTCTGTCCATGAGCCAGCAGTGTGCCCTGGGGACCAGGAAAGCCAATGGTATCCTGGGCTGCATTAGGGAGGTGACTGCCAGCAGGTCAAGGGAGGTGATCCTGCCCCTCTACTCTGCCCTGGTGAGACACATCTGGAGTGCTGTGCGCAAATCTGGGCTCCTCAGTACAAGAGAGACTTGGAACTCCTGGAACAGGTCCAGTGGAGGCCTGCAAAGATGATCAAGGGACTGGAGCATCTCTCTCACGAGGAAAGGCTGAGGGAGCTGGGCCTGGTCAGCCTTGACAAGAGATGACTGAGATGTATGAGAGGGGACCTCATCATACACATGAAAAATTTCTTTGCTGTGAGAGTGGTCAAATGCTGGAACACATTTCTAAAGAGGCTGTCTCCTGTCCTGGAGTTGATGAGAAGTTAATGGGGACAGCTCAGAGAAACCTGCTCCAGGTAACCCTGTTTTGATCAAGGAGGTCAGGCTGGATGATTTGGAAACTCAACTACTCTGTGATTCTTTAGAAGGTAAAATGATCAGACTCTTCTAAGAGCCAGTTCAGGCTGTTGGTAGAAACACCTATTGAAAAGGGTTCCAGAAGAACAAAAAAGAATTTTATGTAGCTGAAATTGATTAATTGTGACATATTAAAAAACATGATCGCAAGGAAGCTTTTAGAAGTCAAAAAGTCCTCCTACAAAAAGGAGCAGCATTTTCTATCTCAATTTAAAACCAAACAAATCAAAAGGGGAAAAAAAACCCCAAAACATTGCAAACCCCAGTGTTTTAGACATTTAAACATTGTTTAAAGCATAAAATTAGTTCTAATTTCCCTTTAGGTGCAAGAAACCAGATAGCGAGCAAGACTTCTAGAGGGATAAGAAAGTGTAGAAAAAAGCTGCATTATTTATTATGAGGGTGTTTATGATAAAACAATGCTCAGACAATATTCCTGCACTAGAATCCTTTTTACAGGTTTACTTCTTCACAGATGTAACTCTAAGAATATCTTGACTTCAAGTGTCACTAGAGGAGGTTTTGGGACAAAACAAAAACTGAATAGAAAACACAGGTGACAGTCACCTGGCAGTTTGAAAGGAAAGCCACCTCCTCACCAACTGGGCGTCATCTCTCTCATGAGTCCACCTCAGCAGACAAGTAGAAAGCAATAAACATTATACTCAGTTTTCTGAGAGATTCAGGATGGACTAAGAGAGAAAATTTTAATATCAGTATATAGAGAATATTCTTTTAGGAATTGCAATGCTTTCTATTAAAGTGTGCCAATAGGTTAAATGAATCTAAAGAAGTCTAAGGGAATATAACTCTTCCAATGGAAGATGTGATTTCTTTAAAGAATTTTTAAAACTTTGTGTTTGCATATGCATTTGTGTCTGGTTGGCTTTGGAGGTGTGATTTAAAAAGTTAGGATATTTCATGGTAATTCATATTCTGTGCTATAAGACATGAAAGGCAAGAGCTTTAAAAGACAGTGAAAATCACAGAGAAATGAACAACCTACTTGAATTTGAATGGTATCAGGACTTAGCAAGGCGATATGAAATCTCCACCTCCTCTGGATTTGATTTTCATTGTAGAATTCTGTGGAACTCCTGAAGAACTGTAACAATCAGAAAAAACCATCTGATCCAGTCATCTTTTTCTTTCTTTACTTAGGGACATCTCTAGAACAGCTGTTGCCAACCTTCCAGCCAAAGGATTGGAAAGCCTAAAAGAACTAATGGCAAAAAATGCGTGGGCTTTAAAGAAATTACCAGCTGTAAAGGTATTTTTTCAGCTAATGCGGGCTGACCTATCATATCCAAGTCACTGCTGTGCTTTCAAGAGCTGGAAAAAAAAAAGTGGGTGAGTTTCACTAACTGGCATTTATTTTTTAAGTATGTCAGTGAAGACAATGTTTTCTTAGTAATATAAAAATACATCTATTGGCATTTTTGTAACCATTTTTTCTAGGTATAGATAATGTTCTTTGGAATGGATTACAATTGCAAACTGGGAGAATAATTTTTTGTAGGACCTTTTGCAGCAGTTCCTCCTCTTGTTGAGCCCATAATTAAAGGGAAAGAAAAAAGAAAAGGGTAATGTGGTACAGCAAGGCCTGGGAAAAAAGTGTTGGAGGGGTTATACCCTCAAGTCTCACATGTTTTCTAACTGAAAAGCTTTTGACTACTGAAAATTTTTTGACTGCAAATACAGCTGCATCACACCATGAAGTACAGGATTCCAAATTGCTGCACTGCTCTAAAGCTCTAGTAGCTCTAAAGAAGCTACTGAATAGAAATTAGACTGATGGAAGTTCTGGGAAAAATTGAATTGTGAACAACAGTGAAAAAGAAAGTAATACTGTATATATTATCCAAGAAGCTATAAATAGTAGGTGAATGTCTTCTTACCTACTAAGAATGTAGATTCCAAAAAAGAAGATAGATTATGGATGCCAAACAAGTAAAATTACTACTGGGGATAAAATTTTTAAAAAGCCAGAAATGCTATCAATACACTATATGGTCTGTTAACAAAAATATATCCAATTACATTTTTATAGCCACATTTTCATTCAGGAAGATGTGCTTTTGAAGCATTCCCTTTGTTTACAGGCTGTGTGCCAGTCAGACTGTAAATGCCAGCAGTGATTTCCCCCTCTTCTCTTTCAGGATCCTGGAGTACCTGATGTGTAACCAGAGCAGACACAGCTTTCATAAGAGATCAGTCAAGGCTCTCAAAGACCCATTTTACAAAGATTATGCAGAAGAATACACAGACCACACTGATGCTGCGTATGACACAAACTCCACAAATTTTCATGAAAATCCCCATTATTACATTTTTTTGGAAGAGCGTGGAGAAGGAAATCTTGGCTTTGGCAAAGAGCTCAAGAACCCTCAAATGGAAGATGTCCAGACTTTTGACAGTCATTACGACTATCCCGTCTGTGGAGGCAATGAAGACGTAATATGCACACCAGAGCCTGATGAGTTTAATCCCTGTGAGGATATAATGGGATATCAGTTTCTGAGGATTGTGGTGTGGTTTGTGAACCTGCTTGCCATCCTAGGCAACATTTTTGTCCTTTTCATCCTTCTCACCAGTCATTATAAACTGACTGTACCTCGCTTTTTGATGTGTAACTTGGCCTTTGCTGACTTCTGCATGGGGTTATACCTCCTTCTGATCGCTTCAGTGGATCTCCACACCAGGTCAGAGTACTATAACCACGCCATAGAGTGGCAGACTGGCCCTGGCTGCAACACAGCCGGGTTTTTCACAGTCTTTTCCAGTGAGCTCTCTGTGTACACCCTGACTGTGATCACGCTGGAGCGCTGGTACGCCATCACCTTCGCCATGCGCCCCGACCGCAAGATTCGCCTCCGGCACGCTGTGCTCATCATGCTGGGAGGGTGGCTCTCCTGCATCCTGCTCGCCCTTTTGCCACTGGTTGGTGTCAGCAGCTACAGCAAAGTCAGCATCTGCTTGCCTATGGACACTGAAACACCCGTGGCTGAAGCCTACATCGTCTTCGTTTTAATATGTAACATTATTGCTTTTGTCATCATTTGTGCCTGCTATGTAAAGATCTACGTAACTGTGCGAAACCCCCAGTACAAGTCAGGGGACAAGGACACCAAAATTGCCAAGCGGATGGCTGTGTTGATTTTCACGGACTTTCTGTGCATGGCTCCCATCTCTTTCCATGCTTTATCTGCCATTATGAACAGACCACTGATAACTGTCTCCAATTCCAAGATTTTGCTGGTACTTTTCTACCCACTCAATTCTTGTGCCAACCCCTTTCTTTATGCTATTTTCACCAAAGCTTTCCGTAGAGATGTGTTTATCCTGCTAAGCAAGTTTGGGATGTGTGAGCATCAGGCTCAAGTCTACAGAGGTCAGACAGTGTCAGCCAAAAACAGCAGTGGGTCTTATGGGCAGAGAATCAGCCGAGGGATAGGTCAGGTTCTTACAAGCATTCAAGACCCAGTCAGTGATTATCTTCCTGCTGTGACAAAGCAGAACCAAATTCTCATGGAAGAATGCAAGCAAACTGAGCTATAACATTTCAGAGTATCGCAGCCAAAATCTGGTCAAGAAGTGATTGTGCATACAGTGAATCAAGTGAGAAGATAACCTTGTCCATATCCTTTTTCCCTAGAATATGCTTTGCTCTAGCTGAAAGTACCTCCAGAGTGGTCTTCTTTTAGACAAACCACTTATTTGAACCTCTTATCAGTGCAGGGCAAAACATATGGTCTTGATGATAATTCCAAAAGTAGACATGAATGCTCTACCTAAATAGGAAAATTCATATCTAAAAACTGAGCAAATATAAAATACACCCTCATCTAAAAAAAATCTAAGAAGCAGGAGACCAACAATAAGACTGGGGGTACTTATATGGCTAAAAAGAAAAGGACAAAGTTTGATAATTAAAATCATATTAAAAAAAAATAAAGGTTAAAGCTCTCAAATGCCTACATGTCAAAGGTTCAGTCCTTTTTCTAACAGCAAATTTCTAAAACTTCCACCAGGCCTAAAATGGATGAGATTTTTTCTCATTCTGTCATCCTGACCTAAAACAAATCCAGTCTTTTGTTTGCTGTTCTTGGTTTAGTTTGATGAGGTGGGAAAAGAAGCTTCTTCTTCATACTGCCTTTATAGTGGTAGAAGGAAATTTATCACTGATTTTGCAGCTGCTCATAAGATAACAGGTAAGAAACATTAGGGCATTTGTGTCCTTTACTATCACTTTCTCACTTTTTGATAAATCTATTTAGGAGCTGGTTTATTTGAATTTGTTTTGCAGACCAGGCTACCCAGTCAAGTTAATGATGGTTGTTTGGTTTTTTTTGGATGACTGATCCAGTTTTTACCATATTCTAATGCTGTTTAATCTGAGCATGCTTATTGCTCTGAACATCCTGTAACTCCTGTTTTTTACCACTACTGCTGTCCCTACTTACCTCCCTCTCACAGGGTAGAACTTTCCTTTTAGCACTTTCTATGTTGAGCTGCCTCAAACCAAGACTTAGACCAGTTTACTGCACTGAAGGCTAACTTTTAGCTCCTCCAGTATGTTTTAAGAACATCTCTCTATCTTGTAGTGAGATTTGTTACCTGACCTTTGTAATGTTTGAAGCACAACTACAAGAATCACATAGTTATCTTCTGGCTGGCCACAGCCTGGCTGTAGGTGGGACATATACTCTCCACAGTGTGCTTAAGGAAATCCATGCTCAGACACAAGGGACAACCCCCAGTCTAAAGCACTAAAGCATCCTTCTGCCATACCTGCTGCTAGATGGGGCCAGGCCACAGTCAAGCTTGGCTGTGCTCAGCTCAATCATACACCACAAACAAATGAACAGAGGCCTGGCTCTCTACACCTCCTGCAGACATCAGGACTCGGGCTAGGAGCTGCTCTGCACCAGCTGCATTGTTCACACCTGAGTGGCCTGAGTGCCTGGCTTTGCTGGCAGGATCACACCTGTTCCCAGCCACCTCCACAGACTGGCTCTACAGAACTGCTACCAAGGTTACCATGGATCGTTTCAGTCATCTATTTGAAAGCTTTGGCATAAGAATGGAAAATATTGTGTGAATATTTGCCATCAGGCAGGTATTTTTAAATTAATTTTGAAATATCAATATTTGAAATATGGTGCTTTTCATGGAATTATAGTCTTTGAGGAACTATAATTAAATTGATCAGACAGTAGTCTGCAGGTCTTATGTAATGTAGGCTAGTAGTATCCAAGAAAACATAACAGTAGAGCCCTTTGAACTGCTGGCTACTACAGCTGGAAACTGAATTATTTCAAATGCTAGGTACTTACTATTTGATTCTGTATTTTCCAAATATTTAAAATTCAAATCTGTATTTCTGAATATAAATGAAGGCTGCTTCAGTGAGCAGAAGCAAGGGCCTAGATTCATTAATTCCATTAGATGGTCTTATACAAAATAAATATCATTGTTAATGCCATTTTAAAAAATCTACAATATTGCATTATAGATTAATTTAGCTGCTTATTTTGGGGGAGAGGCATGTTTCCATTTTAGGTTCTCAGCAAACTCTGAAAGCAAAACTGCTGAAACTCATGCAAATAATAATTTATTACCTCCTCTTCTGTAATCTGGACTCACTCAGTGTTGCATCAGAAACAAAGACAGCTTCTTAAGTGTCCAAATCAACAAAATTCCCTACTCTTGAAACAGCTGCATTTGTAATGCTCTGGCCATGTCCCAGAGTCCCATACAAACATGGGACTTTCGAGATGCAACACCCTCCTGCCAGGTTCTGCCACCCTTCTGATACTGGAATAACCATTAAAGGGAGAAAAAGTTTCCTGAGTGCTTTTATTTAGTATGTCAGCAGCAGCAAAGACAATCAAGTTCTAATGGACGTTTATCCTACAGACTTCACAGACACTAGAGAACCAGTGGAAAAGAAAATGCAAGTTTAAATCATATTCTTTTTCAGAAAGAGAGGAAAGACTAAATCAAAATTTATGTTAAAAGTGCTTTTAAAAGTAACATGGATCTTAGACCAGAGTATTTCTTTCACAGAAACTAGTAGGACATTGGAGAGATGTATTATGTTGGACTGGTACAGGTTGCTTGTAAATTAATACAGCTGTTTGCTGTTACTAATGGATGACGGATATATTTACACAGTATTGAACTTTTCTGTTATCACTGCATATACATTATGCCTGTTAAAGAATTCTGAGGTACTGCCTTTATCAACGAAGTTTGGTATTTCCAGTTTGTCTTGCATACTCCTTCTTGTGTTTAACTACGTAAAAAATATTTTAGAAGCTCTTGGAAATGTCCAGGCAAATAGAATTTTAAAAATTTATTTGCCAGACCTTATCTTGTACATGTTTGTATCCTACAGATATTCTCTTCCATGCCTGCTCTGATCAATCCCTTGAGCCATTTTTGGATTTGCGCACACCTTTATGTAATACTTGCTATTTTAAATCTGTGTGAGCAAGTTGTATTATTTTTGGCATTTAGTATATATGTTCTCTAGAATACTTCAGAAATAATGCAAAGCATGGGAATAAAATGTTTTGTTTGAAATTGGAAGAGGCTCAACAAGTTTTTTTGGGAAATCTTAAAATATTTTTCCTATAAAAGAAGTTAATACTATTTTTCTTGCATTAAAATTCGTTGTTCTCCTTGGCTGACCTGCACCATGACACACTGTCTGATGCAGTTTTGGGGTTTTTTGCTCCATCACTAGCTGTGAGAGGAATGTCCTAAATGGCCATTTCAGACAGTGTAGTAGGGATAGAAGGGAACAGCAGTAGTTCTGCTGAGCTCTGGGATTCTAAAACCATCATTCATGACATCCAAAATAATCTGAACAATGACCTAACAGCCACGGGGTCCTCTTCAAAAGACTAAATCTGGAATCTGATCTATTCATTCTCCTTAAAGCTAACATGTATGGTCAGCTGCAGTGACTAAGGATTGAATAGTTCATGAGGAAAGAGTTCATACTATGAAGTTTGTGTGGTGGAGGTGTACTGCAGGAATTCTCCGAATAACTAAATAAATCTTCTCACATGCAACATGAAACAATATCCCTCCCTCCCACTAGGTCTTCCCTCAGGGCCTTCCCTTTTGCTCTGTATTTGTGAAAAATTTATGCTGCCAAATTTTATATTCAGTAGTTCTTATTGGGGGGGGGGGGG
>VZRQ01011259.1:75468-108280 GCA_013397975.1 Machaerirhynchus nigripectus | reverse complement strand
GTTCTTATTGGGGGGGGGGGGTGGTGGGAGGGAGAAGTTATTTTTGCTATATGGATCCTTTACCTGAAAAAATTCCAAATACTTGAGGGACAACTCCCAGTGCTGCAAACTGTCAATGCAATCAAATATCAGTTAGCTCTTGACATACCCTCCCTGTCCCAAAGAACACAGCCGACTTGAGTATCTGTACACCTTGCCACTCCCTGTAATGGTGCTTCCCACTACATGAAGCTTTAGGATGCAAGGAAAGCACAGCTGGATGAAGTCAGGAGTAGCAGCTGACTTACTGAACTTCTTGTCAAAGGTTGCTGTGGGTAATAAAGTTTACATGGGTTTATGGAGAGACTGAAATTTCACAGAAGAGAAAGCTGAGGGAAGATACTAAACCCACAAAACCTGACTGGTTGCTGGGATGCTTCTGAACTGCAACTACATGGCAGAAGGGAAGCAGTACTCAGAGAGTGTATCACATGTACTTGCCTATTCTCTTACTCTTCACTCACCACATACTGGTAGCAGCTATCACAGTCAGGATTCTGGCACAGGTGGACTTCTGGTCTATTCCATGGCAGCCACTTTTTTTCTGTTCAAGCAGTTCCCTATTCAGACTGCAAAGACAGCTTCAATTGCATCGTCCTTCAGTAGGTCTGACCTCAGAGCTCAGGTAGGTAAAAAAATCCATCTGGGCGAAGAACATGTTCTGTGTTCACAGCACTGCCTCCGTGAATTGAGCCCTCAGGGCTCAAGTGCTTTCACATGAGGGCAGAGAATAACCGTCTTCTCTCAGAGCCCTGCACAGAAATAGGAAAAGACTATGTTACCATTCTTTGGAACCTCAGATGGCTCTGAGATTTCAGATTGGCGGACAGGAAATCCTATTCCAGGGTGGCAAATAATGCCATTATTTTCTCTGCCTAAACTTCTGTGATTTTATCTGTGTTATGTGGTAGTAACACACCTGGGAAGATTTCTTCATTCTTGCACAGTGTAGAAAAAAAGCTGTAAAGCTGAGCTGGAGCCTCAGTTATGAACACTTGGAACTTTCTCTGAGCAATTAAATGGCTTTAGGTGACCTTTGGTAGTTTCCTCTCTAACAGAGAGACATGCGGGGATTTTTTATAGCGTAGCTATTAGTTCTAGATGACATCATCTGCAACACGTCAGCTATAGTCAAAGTAAAGCACACCCTGCCCTGCCATTGGTGTTTGGATTCTGAAAACACCACAAGCTAGCAAAGATAAATTTCACATCACTACCATAGCATTTTGGTTTATTAACATAAATGCCCTCTTGCTTCCTTTCTTGTGGGATAAATAAAGTATTAATGCTTACAGCACAGTCTTTGGAAAACCTGAACTAAAAAATCTCATTAGAAAGAAAAACCTGATTTGAGCAGAAGCCCTATGCTTATGTGTTAAAATGAACCAAACCCTCTCTCCCAGGCTGTTTGGGCAGGCTGATGAGTAATAGCAGCAAAATCTGTATTGTTTTTCTAACAGATGCCAGGCATTTGCACTCTAATACCACTCAGTAATCAAATGGTTTTGGGGCTGCTGTTTAAATTGGACAGTGAGGCACAAAATTAGTTGGATGATATGCCTTTGCCTTATGCCCTCTCCTCCTCCTTTGTAGGGATTCTGAAAACATATGATGTTATACTGCACTTACATATAGGCTTCGTGGACTAAGGCATGAGATTTTGAAGGGCCATCATCATGCCCTGGAACAGAAGACGGTTAAGAGTCTTAGTGACGCACACCAGGCGACAGCATCACCAGCCTAGAATTCACACTGGTCAGTAACACACCTCCAGAAAGCTGGAATACTTTTCATCTGTTTAGTCACTTCCATCTGACTGGACTTATTTTCGTGTGACTGGAAATCATGTGGAAGTGAACAAATGAAGGCCCTCTGAGGTCAATACACAGAATATTTCATCAGAACCCATCAGCTCAAACTTCCTATTCCCATCCCACACCCGCCCCCCCTCTGCCCCCAGGTACACACGTTGGTATGAATTTCTACAGTAACCCAAATTTCTAGGTTCTTGGCTTAGACAGGATACCAATCCTGTGTAGTTTTGTAACTGCCTGGCCTTACTTTCCACCCTGAAAATATTGGGTAACTATTCCAAAACGTGGAAAAGTCTCATGAACTGTAGCACAGGACTTGGATCTCACCGGGGCCATCCTGAACTTACTCCTTTCAACAGTTTAACTTCTGTGGGATTAATATAATCAACTTGAATCGTACCCCACCTTTTTGGGACAACTTCTCTGCTCCATCCTGATTATATGCAACACCAGGGCTGGTACTTGTGGCCATCTCAAGTCATACTGCACTGCTGCACACCTGTGCAGTTCCACTGAAGTCCATGAAGCTTTGTGAGTGAGTTCAAAGAAGAAGGTTCACACTCATTATGGTTCTCAGCTATTCAACATGCAGCTGTGATGAGGAGTCTCCTTTGGGTTCTTAATTTTTCTTCTTAGAGAATGAAATCAGTTGTGGACATCAACTTCATTAACAACCTGTATCTAAGAACAAAGTGACTGAAATTGTTGGATTGTTACTTGCATGTATACTGTGATACTTTTTATAAGACCTACTTTGCTGCCAGGAAGAGCCTCTCTGTTTCAAACACTGAGACTGGTAACTGGCTGGACTGCCAAGCCCGTGATGGTTGTCTTACAGTTTCAGCTGAAATGACAGTGGCTTTTTGAAAAGTGAAGAAAAATTACAGTACACGTCTTTTATGAAGGCAAAGCTGCAACAAATTAAACCCAAGCAGTAACATGAGTTTTACCAAAAACTTTCTCACTGCAGGCTCGGAGGTGTTACCTGAACGTCTGTCTTCCCCATGGCTTGCTGCTGACATATGCAGGATAGCACTGAAATACCAACAGCACCAGGGCTGTAGTTGCGCTGGCTTCAGTTCGACTGTAGTGAGAATTCCCTAAGTTATATGTGGATTACTGCTGCTACCTAGAGGAAGCTGTGGAAACAACAGATGAATTCTTTCTTAGCCAGCTACAGATTTCTGACTAAACCCTGCAACAGTCAGTATAAAGCAGCAAGAGCAATATTTTCATTAAAAAGCAATTAGGAGAGCATCTGACACACTGGCACGTGCACTTTCCCCATGAAAAGTTCAGGGAAAAAAAAGGGTTTTTTGTTTCATACATACACTTCTCCTTTGACAAGAAGGAATCAATCTCTCCTTTTGCTTTTTTAAAGGCTAGCTGCATTATTTTATCCTTTCCTCTGTACTCCATTTCCTTTTTCCAGTTTCTCTTTACATCTCCTTTCTCAGCTACGGCAAAAACCCACACTCTTGTTTGAAGAATTACTTTACGTTTCCCACCTACTATCTAAAGTGATTTAGGCTACATGGCAACAGGGAGAAATAAAGCTGTTTAAGGACATGAAAATCATTCAGGGCAGAAAATGAAAGCTAAAAGATACTCTGAATAAAGATTAACAGCAATTTGATCTGCTAAATTTAAGAACTGCTCCACTTTTTCTCTGCCCCCTGCCAAAACCAACTTAAGTGATACATGCAAAAACATCTGTGATGTGAATACGCTTCACCTTTAGCTACCCGATTTTTAACACCAGTATCATCACCACTTACCAAGCCACGTGTCAACTCTTTAAACATACATGGAATTTCACTAGATGCTGCTTTAGTAAGACTAAAACTACTTATTAAAATCAGACAGACAAATCCACCCCACAAAAACCAGGATGTCAGGAATGTTATTCCCAGCACTAATGCTTTTTCTTCATTATGAGCATGAACAAGGTGAGCTCAGGAGGAAAGGGCCTCCATCCTGAAACAATTTGAATTTTCTGAAACAAAAGGCAATCTGTGCCAAAACAAAACCTACAAGCAGTATTCCCACAAGGTGAATTCTGCAATAAATCCTTTTTTAGAAATGCTGTACTTCCCACAACAGTATGTTTCCCAGAATACATTACCTGTTGGAATCAGACAGCCCACCTACAGTCAGGCAGTTGTTCCTCCGAGGGGAAAGGTCTGTATGAAATACTCAGATGCTGGTACAGGACACATGAGGAGCCCTGTCTGCAGGTACCTCGCAGCAGGATTCCTACAAGAAATTGGAAAATTCAGGCAGCCAAGAGCCTTAGCAGAAAGGACTGCCTTCCTTATTTTGCTGATCAAAACGATTTTCCCCATCACAACAAGGGCTGTTTTTTACCTTGACATTTAATCCAGCAAGCTCCAGTCTGAACTCTTGGGATTCCAACTGTCTTCTGTTCCAGACATTTAGAGGGATTTTTCCACAACACCGTTCTCCTTCATTTGGTTCCTCTAGCAAAGGAAAAACATTTCTACCTTGGCAGAATCACACACCCACACGTAACATTCTTTGCTATTACAAGATTATTTATTATGTTTACAATTTAATGATAGTCCTTGTTTTGGATTTGCTACTGAAAAATACTTATCCAAATAAAACACCGTGTTTTCAATTCCAGTAAATTTTTATTTACCAAACTGAACTAAAAAAGGAAAACAAAAACTAGATATATATTTTTAAATAGTTATCATTGAAAAGCATATTAAAATAGCAGTTCATGAATATCCATCTTCAGAGAGCAGTTTTTGACCTATGGAAATGAATGGGCAACTCAGTATCAAAGCACCATTTTCATTTATTCTCTCTCCACATTATCTATTTCAGATAACCCTCTTTCAGGTCACACAAGGGCATACACATTTATACTATGTAAAAAGGTGTAACTGCATAGGCACTTCACACAAAAATAATTGGGAAGTCTTCATTCTAAAGAAAAAAATTTTCCTAAACCCAATTTTCTGAATGTTGTATGTCCACACTGAAGGTCAAATGTGGTTCAACTGCAGTTCATCTGACTGTGCTACAGATGTCCTCACCTCTGAAAGGATTAGATTTTGGCATAATCCCATTAGTGGTAAAGAGTGCTGAAATCTGCTCTGAAAACAAGGGGCAAATCTTTAACAGACTATTTTACAAACAAAAGTCTGCATTAGAGAAAACAAAGCACATACTCAAAAGCTGATACAGTTTAAGACAAGTTGTAAGGAATAATTTAGAGTTGAAAACAAATGGGGATATACTGAAAGCTATGCTAATGCACCAAGATTCTTATCCTCTCATATCTCTGCATGACAGTAATCAAGACATATAAAAATCAGATAATAAGAAAATGATGTGTTTTTAAATATACTTGATTTTGCAAAAANNNNAAAAAAAAATCCTTCAAATACTTTGCTCAGCCACAGCTGGGTGAGAACAATTAACATTTGATTATAACATTCTCATCTTTCCTCTCAGGAATGAAATGTAGCTTTTTTTGTGTTTTCACTTAAATTTGCTACTAATTTGTTAGCATTCTGCTTTGCCTCCCCTTTTGTCAGGGTCCTTTTGAAAACCTTTTGGCCAAAACAACAGGCCATTGTTGCTTATGTGGTGTGCAACCTACAACAGCAATGATCTTTTTTGGAAAAACACTGGATTTTTTAATAGTTGTTTATCCAGAATCAACTCCAACTCCTTTCCAAGTAAGGCAAATTTTATAGAAAAAGCAGTATTGGTTTTTTTTAGATTTGCGTAAGTGTTGAGGGCTGTAAAGAGGAGCATTGGGGGATGGGGGTGTATCCACCCCTGAGTACCAGGGAAAAAAAACAAATCAAAACACACCACTCCTCCTGAGTCTTGGTTTACTATAACATTGACACCACTGTAGATAAAAAATTACTTCAAAATCACCACATTCCAAAATACAACCCCCCATACAGGCAATATAGCCTACACTTTATTTTCTTTCTAATTGTTTTAGAGTTTCAAGTTCAAAATTTAGATTTAAAAATAATCACAAGTCATGTCTCAAGATACTGCTTTTAGACAGGAACTAAAAAGATGTCACCTGCTGATGCCAGAAAGCAGTTCTGTCAGATTAGATTAACTAATGAAGACAAATTGATCAGCCAATTATCAGCCAAGAACTCTGCATTTTATTTCTTAGTATTTTCTCGTATTTCCATGTACAGGACTAACACCATGATGTTACACAGAATCATTAGGGTTGGAAGGGACCTCTGGAGAGCATCCAGTCCAACCCCCTGCCAGGCAGTGTCACCTAGAACAGATGACACAGGAACTTGTCCAGGTGGGTTTTGAATGTCTCCAGACAGGGAGAATCCACAACCTTCCTGAGCAGCCCGTGCCAGTGCTCTGCCACACTCATTGTAAAAAAGTTCTTTCTCACGATGAGGTGGAACTTCTTGTGTTTGGCCATTGCTCCTTTTCCTGTCGCTGGACATCACTGAAAGGAGTCTGGCACCATCCTCAACACCCATGTTTGAGATATTAATAGGCATTAATGAGATCCCTTCTCAGTCTTCTCCAGACTAAACAGGCCCAGGCTCTCTCAGTCTCTCCTAAGAGAGATACTCCAGTCCCTTGGTCATCTTTGTAGCCCTTTGCTGGACCCTCCCCAGTAGCTCCTTGTCATTCTTGTACTGAGGAGCCCAGAACTGGACATGGCACTCCAGATGTGGCCTCTTCAGGGCTGACTAGAGGGGGAGGATCACCTCCCTCAACCCACTGGCCACTGTTACCAATGCACCTCAGGATACCACTGGCCCTAACACCAAGTTTTTCAACCGATCTTGTCTCAACACCTAAGCCACATGGAGAAATCCTTAAAAATATGCAAAGTCTGGCCTCAAGATTAAGCTGTGAATTTTTTTTATAACACTGTGATGATATTAACTTCAAAGTCTGCAAGGCAAACTCAACAGCAAAATTACCTGCACATGACGAAATTAAATTCAGAATCTTCAACATTATTACAGATTAGTAATAAGCTTCATATATGAAACAAATGCACATGCAAGATAGTAAATGAAGTGGCAAACATTTTTAAATAACATCTTTAATTAAAGTTTTTGCAAAGGCAAAATATTAAACTTAAAATAGGTCTTAGTACATCAAAATACTAAGTTCTCTAATCGTATTCCAAGCATGGCCTTTGAAACATAATATCCTGTATATCACAGAGGAGCAACCTTGATCTGCAATTGTACAGAATGAATTTTACAAACATAATAAATATATTTACCCCCTTACACATAACAGTATATGTACAACAGCAGTTGACAATAGTAGCTCAGAACAGCAAAAAAGGATAGTCCCCCACTCCATAATCTATTGGTACCCTATGCACTCTGGAACATGTCTCATTGGATGACTGTACATATAGCTAACCCAAGGTAGTTTTTCCTGTTTCAAAAAGCTCCTTTTTTGTTCCACAACATCTAATCCACCAAATAATAATTTAAAAACACACTGCATGAACTGCCTGAAAAAAGTAGATGACATGGAAACCAGTGTACTGGTTTTTACACATTTCCCAACCAATCACAGCAATGGGAAAACGAGACTTTAAATGCCAGACACCAATACAGAACAATATGCAAGTTTCTTCATCTTGTATAGTCACTGATCTCAAAGTCTGAGAAGAATTCTAATCTCAGATGGGGGTGCGTAAGTGGTGTGGGATGGCACACAGTAAACCCCACGGTGCTGTGTAAGGCAGCCCAGTATCAATCCAGTGTGCGTTGCCCTAAAACCACTGTTCATTTCCTGGACATCTTATTGCATTCTATTAGGAAGCTTTTGCTTTGGGGGAAGTTTTGGGGGGGTTTATTGTTTTTAAAGGAGCTTTTACAAATTGAAGAGATTAAATCAATATGAACTTTAGTTAACAAATTCTTTAATTCTTTCACTGAAATTAAGAAAATTTACTCTGGTAGTGTTATATGGTGACATAATTACTGCAAACTGTCACATGTTGAAATTATTTTCACAGACTCCATGAAGTTTACTTTAACACTCCTAATTGTGCAGCAGAAAGATAAGAAAACATTTATTAAAAAAAAATCGGTTACATGACGCAACATGTTTTTTGCTCTCTTCTAGAAAATGTGCTTTGGAATCACATATCAATCCTGGAAATATACTCGGACCACAACTGTCACTCTAAATAGTGTTTAGGAAACTGAATGATGTTTAAATGCAAGATGTGAGCACAATGCAGGAACAAGGAGTACAAAGTCTCAAAGAAATCTTCTTGCTAGCCAGCAAATGAGGGGGAATAAAAGCATATTTTATTTAAATAGTCCAATAAAGTTCCTTATGTGACTAAATTCTCTATTATCTCCTTAAAAGAAAACATTTCAATTTGTTTTCCACTTAGATGGTTTTAAATGATTGCACACACTAAAACCCAACAGAATTAGCGCAAAAAAGTTGCTTTTCTGATTGAAGCACTGCAGGAGATCTACTCTCTCAGGAATCATTGTCAGACTGGCAAAACAGGTATTCTGCAAACTGAAAAGGCACAAGACTCAATTTTGCCCAATTGCTCTACAAGTTTCCATCAGTCATCATGGTTATAATTCTGAAGTTATCTTCCCCATTTTTTTTCCATCATAAAAAAAGGTGCTCCATTATCTGTGCAAATTTTAACATAAGCCCTCTTGAAACCATTAATTGTTTCCATAATACTGAACTATTTAAATTGGGGGGGGAAAAAAAAGCTATTTCTAAAGGGAGGAAAAAAATCACGTATGAACATGGGAATCCTTTGCCCTCTGAAAGGAATGGTTTCTTTTGAACCTAATGAAATGGTCTGTTCAGTTATATAGTTAAAACCATGATTAAAAATTCAAGTACAATAATAAAATTAAGCAAACTACATTCTTACAGCAAGCTGCTACAATAAAATGAAATTAAAACATGCTTTTTGTCTTAAAAAAAGGAACACTTGATGTAGCAATAAGAGCACAGTTTGGTATGTGCATGGTTTGACTGGCTTTCCCAAAACTTCACAGATATTTGTATTTGAAGACAAAACCTATCTGAAAAGCACACCATACAATTAGCTTGCAAGAGGCTGTGCAAGTTCAGAAAACTTCTAACACCCTTCAGAACAGACTAAGCTTAATTACCTTTAAAGTTCAGCTACTCCTTAAAAATAAACAGAGAGGCTATGCAGCTTCTAGTATATGTGTGTGGGTGAGAAATACCACTAAGTTGTAGGAAAATGAAGTGTTGCACAAGTAAACTGGGTTCCAGTAGTATAAAAAGGAAGCTATAGCTAAAGGGAGGTTTTTTTCCTTTTATTGGTTTGGTTGTGCAGCGTTTTGGGAATTTTTCTGAAGTCCACTATTTAAGACTTACTGGTAACAGACATGGAAAAGGTGAGGGAAGGAATTAGTTGGTACATTATTGATTTCCTTGTAGTTGTACATAGAAGCGTCAACAGTGGTAAAAAAATAAAAAACAAAATATCTGCGTTGTTCAGAAGAAAGCAAACACCAATCAGTTTGAGATACCTTGAAAGCCCCAAGCTAAAAATGCACTCTAAATGATGATTCCATTACTGAAGAATCAGTTAGAAGAACCATCAATTAACTTTTCATAAAACTTATGAATGTAGACGGCTTTCTAACAACCATATGGCTCTAGACATGCCTACAGGCAGTTTTAGTCATTATCAATGAGAGCACAGGTGCACAAAATCACAGCAATAAAACCTCCTTTACCATTTGTTGTGATTTTTCTACATACTACTGAGACTACAAATGCACTTGGAGGCAAATAAATCAGAGCATGAAAATTAAAACAGTTGTTACATACTGCTAAAATACACTTGTGACTTTTTAAAACAAGGTTTTAAGATGTCTCATTCTCAAGCAAAAAATAAACTCAGAAATCATGTCTGCTTCTCATGGTCTTCCCTAATTTAGTTAAATTATCTTTGCTGTGTCCTTTTTTCATCACCTTTTCAAGCACCCAACAAAACGCAAAATTTTTTTTGAAATGGTGAGCCACATGAACGTTCTTTCCTCAACAGTTTCTTAAGTATAATGCCCATTCCCTCTCCTCATTCAAAAGTAACTGCATTTCCAAAAGCAGGGTTTGCAGGAATGACCTATGCACAAAGAAAAGTTGTTCAGCTTCTGAGGTGAGAAAGGGAAGGAGGGGGGAATAACTTTGTTGCTTTTCACAAATTGAACACAAAAAACCCCAAACAAACAAACAATAAAAAAGGCAAGTGAAAAAGTGACTACACGAAGTTTAGTGCATCTGACTGCTTGATTTGCTGTTACCAAGACAGCCTAAGGATACTCTAACAAAATCTGTGTTCTCAAAGCTGTGCAGCTCTCTTCATGAAATTACATGCCACCTGGAAACTTTAGAGAGATTAACTGCTGCAGGTAACTTCTGGCTATACTTTTTAGTAAAGCAGATGTTTGATGAAGAGTTGCAGCCAGGATGTTAGAATTTTTATGTGATTTTCTATATTAAAAATTTAGTCATTCCTGTGGTCTGCTGAATTATTTGTGGGTGTCTAGACTACACACATAGTAAGCAGGTGAAGGAATGCATCTATTATGGCGTTACCTAGATATTGGATTCAAAGGGTCTCCAAACCCTTTAAAAATTAAAAAAAGTTAAAAAAAAATCAATGGAAACTTACTTGTTTCAGTTCAGTGATGCTGAACCACCACTGAACAGCAAGAATATAATTAACAAGTAATCTGATTTTCATGGGGGATGAGGTGCTTCAAATTTGAAAAATGCAACCCTAAATAAAACCTATCACATGAAATTAAAATAATTTTGAAATATAAATCATCATTTTACCATTTTGTAACTGCTAGGAACAGCCTGTTTATGGGGAAATGCATTGAGAACAACAAATAGATATAATAATCAATGAGCATATCAGAATTAAAAATATTTTCCTTATACAAGTTACTTAAAATTTAACACCTTAATTCTTACCCTTTTGTACAAAGCTTGCACGCAGTTTAAGTAAGATTCTGACCATCCTCACTACCAAAAGGAAGTGTTCAAAGCAAAGATTTGTACACACAATAAGCATTTTCAGATTAATAATCTATCAAAGGGAATAGTTCCTTCAATCAGTGGAAGAAGTATTTTAAAATCTTAAATCAAGGGCAGGGGGGACAAAGCCTTACATGCTAAATACCAGCTGTAGGTACCTGTATGTAGAATTGATAATTAAGGTATTCCTAACACACAAAACCAGCTCCCAGACAATGCTATAGCTGCTACAGTCCATGGCTTGCTCATCTGAAGTAGTGTCTTTGTTGCCACATTTTACCTTTGTTCCAATACTTTTGTTTATTTCTGATGTGCAGATACACATTTTGATTGGAGTATACATCCAAGTCTCAACCTTTCCTGCTTTTGTTTTGTTTTTATTTTTCCTTTTACAGGGAGTTCTTTTGTCTTTTAAAACTTCACCATTCTGCGTCCCCAATGGCTTTGGAAAATACATAATCTCTTCCATTAAGATTCATGATGCCATCTTTGAGATGAAATTTCCATTTGTTTTTACTTCTGTGAATCTAAAAACAGAGCAAAAATGTTAAACTATTACTCTGCATCGGAAATAGGTAATACTGTGTAAGTAAATTATAAGGGAAAAAAACCCCAAACTATTAGACATATATTACTAAATTATTAAAAGTACTGAATGCCACATCCAGCCTTTCCCTAAACTCCACCAGGGACAATGACTCCACTACCTCCCTGGGCAACTCATTCCAATGTTTAACAACCCCTTCTGTGAAGACACTTCTCCTGAAGTCCAGCCTATATGTTTAATTTATAACTAAACAAAACTGAACAAAATTCAATCTAATGGTAGAGGAGTAAACTTTGGAAAAATTAAAAAAAACCAAAAACCAACAAAACAAAAACCCCATCACATATTGTAAGCACAGAGCAGATAAATACTTGCAGTCTATCAAAAATTGCAACTGAAAGAGCAAAAGATCACCAGATGATCACATACTCAAAGAAAGCAAAGATTTTTCAGAAGGCTGAAATGCTGTCCAAAAGGAATGCTTTTGATTAACTTTTTCAGATGGAAAAAAAAATGCAATTCTAGACCAAAGATGGTCTAGAAAAAGTTAAAATTTTACATAAGTCATAAACACAGGAAACCCTGCCACAATTTTTCCATTTTTATCAAGCATAGGAAGTCTCACCATCTACCATTAGTGCTGTAGAAACAGTAATGTAGCACCAAAAACAGCTATGACCATATCACTCTGCTAATTATTTGTAGCACTGCTTGGTCTGTTCTCACTTTAAGCTGAAAAAAAGAGTCAGTGGCAAAAGTCAGCAAATAAATGAACAAGGAAAGGTCTGGCTTATATACACTACTTGCCCTACTGAATGGCATTCCACAAGAATCCCTCATCAGAAGCATTTTAGCTGCTGTGAGGTTAGAAGGAGAGCCCTCAGATGAATAAATAACAATAAAGATGGGAAAACAAGGGTAAGAACACAGTTTTTACAGCAAAATGAGTTCATTCCAGCAAAGATTTGTGCTGGTTGGAATCTACACAGTTCAAGAGCTCACTAAGGATCTAAAAAATGACAAAACGTACTGATGATACAAAAACCCAGTTACTGAAGCGCTGCAGAACGATGTTACTGCTCTAACTCATTGGGTAAGAAAACAATGGTGGCATTTAAGGCATACGAAGATAGTAACAATGGGGGAAAAATCAATTTCAATTTACATGGACAATAAAAGTGGTGGGTTTGAATTAATAATTACAAGTCAAGAATGAGATTCCAATGTTCTAAGACTTTCCCATGAGAATATCAGCTCTGTGTTCAGTGGGGCCAAAAGCATACATGAACTATTGCAGAACACTGCTACACCAGTAAATAAATTGAAGTGTTACCTGCGTTCCTCCCTAAACCTTATCTACCTACCCTTACAAATAAGATACAGAAAAATAAAACAGATCTGGAGAATGAAAGTAAGAGCAATCAAATGTTTGAACAGCTGTACAAACAACAACAAAGTGCAGCTCTGATTTCAGAGATATGACTGAAGAGGGTTACGATGGTCTGCAATATCATAAACAGCACCAAGAAAGCAAAAAAGAAAAGATGCTTTAGTATCATATGAAACTAACGGGTTTAAAAACTAGGTGATCCGCCACACATCACACAATACATTTATGAAGCTTCTTGTCATAAGACAAAGTTTTCAAGGATTCAAACATAATCAAATTGATTTCTAACAAGTAGAGGAAAAAAAATCATCTGTTGGCCATTTGAGAAGAAGGCACTCTCTCTTCCTTCAAGAGACAGTTCACAGAGGGATGGTAAAAAGCTCTACATGACCATTGCTACCTGTCTGCCCTTGTCTCATAGTTCCACCACCATTAGCTGATGGAGGACATGGCAGGAGGGAGCTGCTCAGATCTAAGCTGATCCTATGTATTTTACAGACAAACTGAATAACGACTGTTTGAAAAGAGATTAAGTCCTTTCATAGCATGTGGCACTGGTAGTTAATGATGGACATTGTTCTCTACCAAGTTCCCATTCTTAACTTTCAAGAGGGTGAGGATTTCAGAGTAGTTCCTGTTGCTCAACTTCAGCAGCTTCTAATAAGCTTTTCTGACTGCTGTTCTGAGGTCCCTCACTATTCCTTACAATTTGCCTCAAAACAGTTTTGGATTACAGTCTGGAGGAGACATGGCTGGGATGTAGATACTGATACCACTTTATCTTAAATTCTGTGTTGAATCTGATGGCAAGTCTAAGCAGACTCCGGGCATAACCGAAGACTTGCTAACACAGCCATTCCTGGCAATGTAGGAGCTTTTATTCAACAAGCTCACAGCTTTTTTTTTTCTGCTTTAAAAAGTATCCCTATTCATTGTAGTCCAATTAATAGAGTACAGAGAAAGAAAAAAAATCCACATTGAATAATCTGTGTACTACCTCAGCCAAAAGGTTCTGATATCATCTAGACACATTTAAAAAGATTCCAGCACAGATGAATCTTTGCATATTCCAGGGAAAACATGATCCCCTGTAATGACTACATTCTTGCAAGACAGTTCAGCAGAATTTAAAGCAAAACAACCACAAGCATTCCACACTGCCATTTCATATAGCACAATGTGTAGCACAGGAAGAGCATTCTCCTCTGCTAACTATCCTATCATCCAGAAAAGATACTTTGAGTGATTGAGGAACAGTTTTCCACAAGTCTAAATCCTGATGACTACTTTTCCTGTTCACAGCCACAATAAATGTATGAACTTACAACAGTTCACCTCTCCTGATCCCAGAAGACTGTCCTTTTGTTAAAGGGCACAAAAAGACAGGATGAAGAAAAATAAAATGCAGCCAAATTTTTCTAAGCTTTACTCATTACCAAGTTTAGTACAAATATGGTACACAAATGTTTTTAATGTGTTTTAAAAAGAATAGGTAATTCTTATATTTCCATTCATATTATAGCCTGTACAGATCTACCTGTACTTAACACTCACAAAGATACTATTTAAAAATTATGATTTGATAGGAAGAACAGAGAAAGTAGAACTCTTGGATTGTCTTCTGTAGAGATTTACCTTATCATACTGGCACACAACAACATTTTCTGTATCAAACAGTTCTTGTCCTTCCTCATCACTCACATCATCTTCACTGTTCAGAGGCTCCTGAAAGAAACACAGGCAAAATGCTATGATGTTTGGCAAGATTAGAGCTGTTACTTTAATGATTAACGTGAGGCTACAGTATTGTGTATGAATACAGGACTCAAAATGCAGTTCAGGTGGGGAATATTAGGCTTTCCAACAGAGTGCTGATGCTTCCTCTACGCTCCATCCAGAGAAGACACCCTTATGAATTTTAGTCCAGAACTTCAGTATCCAGGCCAGATTCTGAGCACTGCAAGCCTTTTGTCACCACAACTACTCCATTCTTGCTCCTTCACTCTAAGTGTTCATACGAAAGTATGCACGTTTTCACTTTTGCAAAGCATCTCAGCAGTGGAAAGGTGACATCAAATGCGAATAAGCCATGGAATTTAATTTTTAAGGACATACAAGGAGTGATGTGATCATAATAGTAAAACTCCATGGCTTATTGTTTGATGTACCAAAACTGAAAACAAACCTCAACATACACACTCTTAGGTGAATAAAAAACACTTCAACAGCTAAAACAACCACTAATAAATGCAGAGCAACAGACATACTCCCAAATATGCATGCTAAATGAACGAGATGCTAGTGAGAGAATAAGGTGTACTAGAGGTCCTAATTCCATTCAAAGTAATGGTATGTTTAACTTGTAAAGATTTCTGACATGCTGATAATGAAATCTTAGCATATAAAAAATTCTCCTCAGAATGCTAGCATAAAGGTAAAGGAACACTTAATATTTAAGAATAATGACCTATACTTAATAAGGCAACTATTGAAACATTCAAGCTGACACCAATGCTGAAGGATATAATGGAAAAGTGATGTGAATCCAACCTGTAATTTGTAACCGAATAAATAGTGTTAAGATACCACTGTAAACGTACTACAGAAAATCTGATTATTTACAAGTTTTACCTGCGTATCTTGTGTGGGTGATACAGACTATGAAATGCTGTTCATACTGGCATTTTAAATGGAATCTAAAAAAATTGGAAAGGCTGTGGAGACGTTTGGAAGCCATCTGGCAGTTCAAATGCATTTTAGGGACAGGTTTAGGGAGTACCAAGCCTCCTGTCTGAGACCAAGTATCAGTACTTTTAACTTAGTAGTACTTCCCCGCCCTCTACCCATTTTATACAATTTCTTATTCTTGTGGGGCTTTTTGGTGCAACACAGCAAAATTCAGCAAGATTCAGTAAGAATCACTTTTGAAGTCCAAAACCAAGCCAACTCAAAGTCTAAATTAAGCACATACTATTAAGAATGTAACAACTCACTCCTGTTACCGTCTCCTTATTTTACTAACTCAAGGTCAGATGTGTTTCTAGAAGATGCTTTATAATCAAATTTGAGTTCTCAAGCTTGTTCCTGTTAACAGAAAGCTATGGAATAGCCAGTGGCATACAGGTAGACCCCATCTGTTGGTGCCATCAGTGAGCCAAATACTGCTCTCCTTTTTATCAACCTTAACACCCTGCTTTTGTACGCAGTTGGTCCCAAGTGGAATTGACTATTTGTTTGCTCATGAAGGTTTCATGATTTCATGACTGACCTCTCCATAACATGAAAAATATTCCTACTGAAGTTTTTAAAATGGTGTTGGTCACAGCTAATTTTTGCTGTGTCCCCCCACACCCTCCCCAGCTGCATTTCAAGGTGCTTCGCTAATACACACCATTTCCACAACTTCAATATTGGAAATAAAGAATCTGAAGTACAAGGGTAGAAGTTACATCCTCAAAATTACTGAAGTGTACTACTATTTGGAATAGATAGTTTTCTTTAAAATACCAACAAAAAATTGAATTGAAACAACCATAACATTAAGTTTACCTCTTCAACTTGGCCATCTTCACCCCCATCTTTTTCCTTCTCTTCCTCTTCATCATCATCATACTCTTCTTCCTCGTCATCTTCTTCTTCCGATGATGTGTCCCCTGTTCCATCAACTTGCAGTACAAGTGGTGCTTGTGGTTGTGCCTGTTGTTGCTGTGGCTGCTGCTGACCAGCTGCAGGAATCTGTGCTTGAGCTGGTGTTGGGGCAGCCACTGTTGTAGGTATAACTTGAGTTTTATTTCCTGTAAACAGGATCTGCTGAGGCTGAATAATCACTCCTGTCTGCTGGGAAATCCCTCCAGGGAGAGGAGCCAAAACCTGGTGGAATATCATGGTAAGTACTGTGGCTGCTAATGTGACAGAATACCAGAGCACGGACTCAAAGAAAACAATTAAAGCATATCAATCTGACTTGAACTAATTACAGAAGAGCTACAAATATTCCACCTATATCAGGTACATAATTTTAATCACATACTTCCTTTCATTATTTGGTGTTCATTTTCTGCAGTTTGCATTGCTAAATTTAAGAAAACATTTTAGAAGTCTATCCATTCTAAACTACCACCACACCTGAGTTCAAAGCACAGCACTGGAATGTTTTAATTCAAGTGAAAGATTATTTTAAAAAACCTTCTTTATAAAAAAATTAAACTCTTTACAAATTGTTAGTCATGCTTAACTGTGAAACTGTGACACTATGACAATGTGACTATACTAAATTCAATGCTAACACAGTCTGGACACACAGTTGACCTTGTAGCTGAACAAAAGTCTTTCTAAAACATACTGTATTCACTACTAAAATAACCAAGGAGCGTGAGTTTTAGGTATTTTGTTCCACGTGTTATGTGACTCTGAATCATTTCAATTAATTTACAAGTATGTAGACTAGGATTATGCACATAATGTAACTGTCATCAGGAGAAGCACAAAAGACATTTTAAACTGCAGTCAGTATCTGGCAAGAATAAAAGTGACATTGAAAACAACATTTCAAGATAGTTCATTAAAAAAAAAACCCGAACACAAAAAAAACCCCACCACACTTGACGCAACTTTCTCTTTTTTTCTTTTAACTATACCATTCCTGACTTTGTGTTCAACTTGCTCACAAAAATACAAGCCTCTTTAATAATTACTGTCATGTTTTTTTCTTCCCAGTGTACCTATTCGAAAAATTTCCTTTACCTGCTGAATAACAGGTGCTTGTACTCCACCAGGCTGCATTTGTGGTATAACCTGCTGCTGTAGAACCACTGGCTGCTGTGGCTGAATAATATACTGAGCTCCATTTGCAGTTCTAACTACTTGGAGGATCTGGCCTGTAGTAAAATAAGTATCAAATTAATCAAATGTACGAGTTCACTTTTTAAAATTATCTTAGTTTAGAAGCTTGTTTCCTGTAAGAATACCAGTGGCAATTAAAAGAGAGAAACAGTAAAATCATTCACTTTCATCAGTGAAAAGGTATTATGCAATTGCAGCTGTGCCAGAAACAAAGAACAGGATTCTTTACCACCTAAATATGATCATGAGGTATGCAATCCAAAAATAAATTTACCTTTGCAGGCCACAGACTAATCCTTAAACACAGCACAGTATTTTGAATAATAGCTCCCACTTATGAGCATTACCTCCTGCTTCAAAAAAAGATTTTACAGCTGGAAGGACAAATTAACGTAAACCAAAATAGAAACAGAGATATCTACAATATAAAAATTCTACCCACTGCCAACACAATGATATTTCCAGGGTCCTGTGAAATGATGACCTTTGCTCAGAATTTTTCCCTTCTCATTGCCACACTTTAAGAAATTCCTCTGTCCACAACTTTCTTTGCAGCATTATTTGCAGGTGTTTTTTTGGGGGGGGGGAAAAACCCAAACCAAACACACACAAAAAAAGTCTATTCTTATACTTATTGTCCACCTCTCCTTTCTGTTCCCACAATGCCTGCACTTGATTTCCTCTTGTTATCCTTTAGCTTTACCATTTTTACCCTTAATCACTTAATGAAATATGTCCAAGACACAAACATGCACTGGGAAATAGCCTGCAATTCTGAGAAGCAAGAGCTAGGATATATTCCAATGTTAGTTTTTCACATTTCTTATCAGAAAAACGGAGTTAGAAGAGAGAAGAAATTAAATTAGATAATCCTGAACTTCATAAATTTTCCTCAGAGATGGATTTCCTGTTCTCCCTCCACAGCAAAATGCAAAGCCCTACTTACTGAAAGAGCTAAATGTATCTGAAAGAAGGGACTACCCCAGCCCTAGTCTAAGAAATTAGAATAAATGTTTAAACCTGAAGTATTACTATGGAAGTAACAAATGTGGGCTGCAGATTATCCTGTGCCATAACAACCACCTATGCGCTTCCTTAAAACTGGGAAGATTTTGATTTTTAGAACAGCTGCACATTTAAATTTTACTTCAACTATATACCATTAAAGTGTTTAAAATAGGAGGGTTAAGTCCCAGGTGATTCTGAGCATACTAGGGGAACTACTCTGGCAAAAGCAGCAAGTAGATCTAGAAAATGAGATTTCTCAGGCCTTTCTTTACTTTCTATGCTGTATAGATCTACAATCAGGTTTATAAGATCAACTTAATATGAAAGTACATAAAATTATCAGATATGCTGCTCATCAAAGTAACAATTATATTCTAAATGCACGGCATAACAGTATTTAGAAACTATAAATATGAAATAAAGTTAGCATTGTTAGCAAAGTAAGAAATTCTACTTTGCATGCTTAGCAGGTACGAAAAACCTTAAGACATTACTTTTCTGAAGTCACAGAAGTAGTGATTCTGCTTTTATACCCAGCACAGTACCTGAGCTAGGATCACGCATCATGAAGCTCAGACATACACAAAGGGGAAAGACAGCAACACCAATCCTTGTGCTTCTACAACTTCTCTAAGTGAGAAAAACTTACACAGATTCTAACCTACAACACCATTATGGCAGAACCACAAGGTTCATAAGAAAGTCAGTGAACAAAAAGGGCAGGAATCAAGTGAAGAGACTGCACTACCTTTTAAGGGTGGATTCTCAGATTCTGCTTTTTAGCAATGAATAACAAGAATTAAGGCCCAGAATGTTTCCCTCTTAAACCCCCTTGAAACTATAGTTCGTTATATGTTAAGAGAAATACCTGAATTTGTAAGTATCTGCTGAACTGGAGTAACACCAGCAGGGAGAGCCAATGTAGCTGCAGTGGCTGCAGCACTCTGAAATACAAGAAAAGCTTTTTAGCCACAAATGTAATATTGACAGTGTTTCATCTCACAACATGCTGCCTGAACATACATAACTTTTTACTGCTGTTTACAGTTCCCGCAGCTATTGAAATGCAGCCATTTCAACTGTACATTATACTACATATAAAAATTATTTTATTTTCCTTCTTTAATAGATAGAAGATTGAAGCAAAATCGCTAAATATCACACCCTAACCCAACTCCATGTGGTTTCTTGGTTTATCTGGAAGCTCAGCAGATAAACCTCTGCCTTCTCTGCTCATCTACTAATACAGTACAACACTGCATTGCTCCTGTGGCAACTTTAGTTACACCTTTTCAGAGCAGCTAAGGCTATGGGCCTACAAATCTGAAGAAACATAAGGTACTGAAGCAATGTATGTTCGCCTTTCTTGTATTCACAGGAAGCAGTAACCAGGCTTGCACTTTTCCTCATTCTGTAAGTGATTCGCATTTCAAGTACCACATTACAGCTCCTCGGAGTCAGTCTACACATACTGTGTACTGGCTGTTCACAGAATGACTAATTTTTTCTCTCAAGACGGCTGGTTCGAAGAGAAAGTAGAACTATCAATAAGTAACGATTTGAACCTGCAAGGAAACTGAATTCCAACACAATTATGGGAGCTCCAAACACAAAAATCTGTATTAAGTCCTTAACTTGCAGAGGGTGATGGACTCTACAGAGGCCTCTCCATTTCACGGGTCCAGCTTCAGCTGCCTATGGAAAAGCCTCCCTTCCCCTACTATAAGGGAACCATGGCCGATAACTCTTTGTTACTGCAAGGAGTTAAACTTTATTACTGGGTAGAGTGCCAATTTCCCATTTAGAAGGAACAGGATCTCCCCATACTGTCTAGTCAATATAATACTTACATCTGCAAAGATTAGAGATCACCACACAAAACTAAAACATGCTTGTATGCATCCTCACTTACCAGACAAAGGCAGATGAACCATTAATCTCTGCCTTCCAAAATACTCAAAGTCTATCAGATCCACTCTTTGATATCAACTTAAATGTTTCTAGTAAACACGAACAACATTTCCAGATTGATTGTAACTCTTTGCTGAACAGTAGTTCTCTGTGGTATACAATTCATCAACATTTTGACAGCAGTGGAGTTTAAAAAGCTTGGCATAC
The DNA here is from genome assembly GCA_013397975.1 of Machaerirhynchus nigripectus. Classification (NCBI taxonomy): domain Eukaryota; kingdom Metazoa; phylum Chordata; class Aves; order Passeriformes; family Dicruridae; genus Machaerirhynchus; species Machaerirhynchus nigripectus. Next base: position 87,450 of record VZRQ01011259.1, on the reverse strand, counting down.
TCTTTTTTGATACCCTGAGATAACTGAGACAGGATGAAAACATTTAACTGTTGGACTTGTGAAGTGACAGCCATTTCAATGGGATTTGTAAAACATAAGAAAAAAGTGAATTTTTATGTGCTCTTGGCTTGTGGGTTAATCATGCTACTCAAGTAGCAAAGTTCGGGCTCTTTTCTGGAGCAAGATCAGCAGGTAAAGGGAAAGTAAAGGCTAAGAAGGCTGTTTCAGCTTCAAAACTTGTTGCACGATGAAACTTTGTTTTATGGGCTTTTATCATAGAGTGGTAAGAATGTAATGAATTATGATCATAATACACATATTTAACTTACACTAGGGATTGTTTTCGAGGCTTTGCAAAACAACTTATTTTTCTTTAAATTAAGCCAGGGCGTTTAAAGCAAGATAAGATAAGCAGTATTAACCTCTAGAGATACAGAATGCATGAAAACTGTAAATGACCAGACTCAATTCTATGTGCTGTTACATAATTAGTGAATCAAATTAATGTGACCAGCAAATATCTGTGTGAAATGCTAAATCACCTCTTTCAACGTAAACTTTAAGTTTCAGCGTATTTAATTTTTTCTCTTGCATCTAGCAAATACAGTATGCTTGCATTAGTTAATGGTGGTGTATTGGTATACGAGCATATCATCATGCAGATTCATACCAGCAGTATTATATTATATTATATTGCATACCAGCAATTTCTGATTTAAAAAAAAGTTTTGGTTAAACATATTTAAGCAGAGGATCAAGGTAAGTTATAGATTTGTTATCAGAACTGAAGTTATAGATTACTGTTCCTAAATTGCAAGCGCAGCAGCAAAACTCAGAAAGATGGCAGACAGCTTTACCGGTGTGCCCTAAATTACTTTTAAGCATCTGATGACTAATGCCAGATTTGTGTTTACTATTTAATCAAAACAATTTACATAATAACAGTGTAAGCCTATATAAACTTCTGCTTCTCTTACCATGCCTGATGCATTCATATGTGGTATCAGCTTGGAATCTGGCACAATAACCTGCTGCTGAGGTGCTAGAAACAAAAAAAACCCAGCATTTAACGAAAAGTACACAATCTGCCCAAAATAACATCCACGCCAGAGTAACTTAGAAAGAGTATCACCCAAACATCAGTGCAGCTTCATCACAAAAACAAATACTAAGCAGTCTCTGGTGTTACTAAGTTTTACTCTCAAGACAATATTCAACAGCAGCTCTGAGGGGTGATACGACTACTTCACCTTTACAGATCATATTTCAAGGGCTTCAGTTACCTATTCTGAATCTAGGTAAAGCAACACTGAAAATGTATTTCTGAAATTAAAGGTATTAGTGAAATGTTGATAAAATTGATGATGTCTAATATCAGAGTTCTTCAAAAACGAAAGCAGTTAACACTTAACACAGACTTAAGCAAGGATTATTCCAAGATGCAATGTAATAGGATGCTGCAGTCAGCCTGAGCTAGGTGCAGTCAGCACATCTGTAAGCTCATCATCTCCACTGTTTTTCTAATGCAGCAGAAGCAGATGAAATGTGATAAACCACCTGTCCCACACAACAAAGCAGTTTTGGCGTTCTAAAGGAAAGAGACAGCTAAACTATACAAACAACCTGATCATCTCAATGTGCATGTGTCCAAGTCTATGGAACAAGCAGGTTGCCACTGCTATTATCAGTGACAGTAAACTTGAAAGTGACAGAGCAATTTGAATGAATTAATCCTTGACAAACTATTCTCCATTCAATCCTTTAAACAAATGACAAATTAAACAAATTAAGATAAGAGTTTCTGGAAAAGATTCCAGGGTAGGAAGCCCCACAACCTTGTACAGAGATCTGAAGGCATCTCCAACTTTCAAGGAAATAAGGAGGGTAAAAGATTAAGGAAATCTCATAAACCTGTGCCAGGACCACAGAAAGGCCAGCAGGAATCACCATGACAACCATCCTGATCCCTCCCTGGGACGGCACCAGGTCATGTGAAGAACTACTATAACATCTCCATCATGGAAGAGGAAAGCCAAGTAATTCATAGAACTGCATCCCTGTGATGGAAGTGCTTTGATATCCTAATTTCATTTAGTCTCTCTGCTGTCATTTGGTCATAAGCCACAATACTGGGCAACAATAAATCAGCTCTAAGTGTGTTACCTCGGGATGTACAAGGAACAACCTCCATGTTCCAGCGCAGGGAACGCAGCTCAGCGGAGCCGCGGCTGCTCCGCCCAGGGGCCGCCAGAGGGCGCGGTGAGCGGCCGCCCCCGCGGAGGCCCCGAGCCTTTGCAGCCGCCGTGTTTATTGAGAGGCTTTAATCTCAAAATTAATTTCATCCCAACACACAAAACTGATTTATGTTTAGCTAAAACAAAAAGTCCTGTAAGAACAAAACAAGCAACCAACACCCATCTTTCCCTCCCCCTTAAAAAAGGGCCCCAAACCAACCACAAAAAACCAACCAAAAAGATGCCATGGAAAAACTAGTCACATTAGTTCTATGTTGTGTTCAATATATGGTGGTTGGTCTCGGCTGACTGGGGGGGGAGACACAGAGGGATATCAACTCATATCTATCTTTTGTGCCTATGACAACACAGGTTCTCTGACCCATGAAATTTGTCAAGAAGACTGAAAGTCTGTGACTACCACAGATCAGTATTTTGTCACAAATTTAATACGCTCAAACCTCAATCAAGCCTTTCATAGGTGGCAGCTATGTTTACTCAGCATATATACAGCAAAATCCAGTAGTATTTATTTCAGTTTTAAAATTCAATTATAATTGCTGAAAAAAATTTTTATTAAATTAATGAATACTCAAGACCATAATTACAGGAAACAATACCAATACACCTAGCTAAAATATACCTCATACATCCACATCTACACAGTGTGCCATCTTTTAAGACAAAAAAAATACCTACGTATATTCAGACCATTATACAAGTATTTTTCATGTCCTAGCATTGACTTATGCTAACCAATAATGGTTTTTTTTGAAATATTTTGCTCCTGATGACATTACCACCTCATGACTAAACTGTCAACCGCTTATGCATATTGGCTTGAACTTAGAGCTGGCTAATGGACTTTGAAAGTTTTGCACTCTGAAAGCATGTTATGTTGTAGGAGACCAAGAGAAGAATTCAGCTTTTTCAAAATCTTCTAAACAATATGACTTAAAACAAATACCAACAAACTTTTCACCAAGACAGCTTTCTTAACCCATTGAATAGACGCCAAGTAGAGAGACAAAAAGTTAGCCATCCGACAAGCATCCTGCCCTAGATTTAGAATATGCTAAGGAGCTGGACTAGCTTCAGAGTCTTTTGCCAGAGCATTTAGAGATTATGTCTGACCTTGCTGAGATGCTGGAATAAGGACCTGTTGTGGCTGAGACTGCTGCTGCACAGTCTGCTGCGGCTGAGGTGTGTGATGGTGGTGGTGATGATGCTGCTGTTGCTGCTGCTGCTGTTGCTGTTGTTGCACCTGCAATAAAAGCTGCTGCTCTTCTGAATGGAAGCCATCTACAGCCTTAGACTGCATCAGCTTGTTCTCCCACAGCTAGTTTGGAAAAGGAAAGAGAAATACCTGTGTACAACTTTTACTCAACAGGATTTGTAACAATATAATGACAGTACTCCAAAATTGAGTTTGTTTTCACTGTTTATTTCATACAAAAAGCCTTCACGGAGATATAAACAAAAGGTAACTCCACAGAGTTAAGAAAAGAAATTAAATATCCCTTGTCAGTCCAAGATTAGGCTTTAACATTCTTTCTTTCTTCCAAGTGTGGAAGATTGACAACAACACTAACTAAGAAGCATGAATTGAGATAAACTGGTAACTTTAAATAAGACTTCAAGTTTTCGATTTCCCTATAGTCTTTCTTAACCTCTTTAATAAAAAAAAAAATTTCTTTATTACAACTTTCCTCAAGCCATTTTTTCTTGGAACTCCTAATAAAAGTTGCTTAAAGACTACTGCTTCCTAGCATGTTTCAACAGAAGCTACAAGTATACCTAAGATAATGCCTCTCCACAATCATTCATACAGTTTCTACCACAATATCAATTTCAGCTTCTCCAGTCCTACTGTTCTTTATGTCAGCTGACATATCACTAAAAGACAGATGCAGATGCAAAAAAGCAGCTCTTGTAAAAACAGCAACGCAAGTATTCTGTAATACATCAGAGTCAAAAATACTACAGGCACCCAGGACTCATGATTTCAAAATCTGCTTAGGGCTCCCTTCCTCTTCAATGCTTGATTTTCCTTCTTGTCTCTTTCCTCATTAATTTTTTCTGACATCATCTGTGACACAAATACCATAGCACTCTTTTTATAGCGCACACTGTATTTCCACCAAGACAGGTCACGGTCTCATGGGAAAAGTCTTCACCTGTTTCTGTCTAGTCAAACTCAAAATCTGTTTCTTACTCCATCTATTTTTTAATACTTCAAAAATACTGTGAATGTGGGACACCATGCTCACTGAAGAAGATGAGACAAGATGTCACCTACTCTCCCAGTTTCCTTTCTTTTTGTGGTGTTGTTTTGCCTTTTTTCCCCCTGCTTTTTCCCTTCCCTTTTGAAGGGCTTTTTTTACTCATGAAGAATTTGAAGAAAGCCATAGGAGGCCCACTAGAACTCAGGTTAACATCCTGCCTTTATTTTGGACTTTTGGTTTTACACTCCATGTAAAACAGTTCTGAATCAGAGCTTCAGGCATGTGTGATACATACAGTGTGATTTATTACGTACCAATCCCCAAATGACAATACTTTTGCAAACAACAAACCACACATGCAAAAATCTGACAGTGCATCAACAATGCAACTCTTCTTCAGAAAGACAAAAACATCAAGCCGTGCAGGCACTTTATTTTTCCTGCAGAGAAACACTAAGAACTGTCTCTAAAATAAACATATTTTTTCCCTTTTCTAAAGATGCAGTGTTTTGGGGATCAAAATAACACTGCATTCAGATGACTTCTGTTGTCAGATTAGGGAAAATAACAAGGTGAGCAAATCTGTCTTTACAACAGTGCAATTCAAATGGTATGGTGCTACAGATACGCAGATTACAGTGCTTAATTAACAAAAGATTAGTATTTCTACTGTGAACAACAGTAGCCAGATTTGGAAACTAACTGTTGTATTGGTCTATTAAAAAGTTCAACTTACTGTTTTGAGTTCCATAAGAACTTGTTCATCCACTCCTTCATCCAGAAAAACTTCTCTGACATCATTAATGACATCTTCAATTACAGATCTGTACAATTTAGGCTTTAAAAAAAAAACCAGTAACCAGTTAGCACTGTTTTGAAAAAATCCATCACTTTAACATAAGATTTCCCCCCACAAAAAACTGCATTTCAGAATACACCGTGTGTTTCTGAGTGATTGAAATATCCAGGAAGGTATAAATTAGGAAGAACAGCTCAAACAAGATGAAAAGGGAAAGGACTGCTCACAATCTTTTGTGACATAACTACAGCACAAGAGCTATCAAGCCAAGAAGAGAATAATTTAAAACAGAAAAGGAGATTGTTTTCCATTCAGTCAATTTGTTTTCTGTTTGTAAATGTAGAAACTAACTATGCAAGAATGCCTGGATGTGTGCAAAATGTATTAAAAAACATTCAAAGTTCGAAAGTATATTAAAGATAGGAAAAGAAACTTGTTAGTGCTTACTAGTTCAATGGGAACCAAGTGAATGTTACTGCTTACTAGTTCAACAGGCACCAAGACCAGAATGATCTTGAGCTGAAAAACATTGAAGGCTCAAAAAACTGCAAGGATTAATGTGAATGTCCTGTTCTTCATCATGTGTTTGTTTTCAGAAACTCCTGTCAACAGGCTAGACAGACTTCTGTTTTCGATCTGTATTTATGCTTACACATTTCAAATGTTTCATGGGGAAATACTAAAAATATGTTATTATTGCACTGCTTTCACACCTCAGCTATCAAAGATAAAGTGAACTGTCAGTTCACTTTAGGTTGCCAAAAGAGGTTCTGGAGCCTCCATTCCTGGAGACACTCAAAAGCCATCTGGACATTGTCGTGGGCTCTAGTTGGCCCCGCTTGTTCAAGGGGGTTGCAAGAAGACCTCTACAGGTCCCTTCCAACTTCAACCATTTTGTGAATTTTAAAATGAAGGTACAATTCAAACAGAGAATGCAAACACTTAACACTATCAATTAAATCACAAAATTTAATTCAGAGAACCACGTGACAACTGTACTATGCACATGCTGTACCTTTTAAACAGTACAGCTTGGACCTCTCTTTGTATGTATGAACCTCATTGGGATTTTGGCTGGGCTTAAATATCTGTGCTATCTAATTGCAAGATAGCACTACAAGCTGTAAATTATGGTTGATCAATCTTGCAGCCTGTGAATCATACATACACCACTGACCAAGGCTGCTCCTTGGGCTGGGAGTACACCAATTTTAAACTGATCACAAAGTAGCCACAACTTTCTCTAAACTGTCATTCTCCTCAGCCCCACTGCCTAACTCCCTTAAGCAATAAATCCTGAATGATGCCACACACATCAGATATATTGTATATATGCAAAACAATCATCCTGTACCAGTGCAGTGGGTTTGACACTCCAGGAAGGCTGTGCCTCCAATGCACACACAGGAAAACTGCACCAAACACCAGCAGTTAGTTCAGAGGTGCTGGAACTACACAAATTTACTGCAGGAATTGGAGCATTTATTTTATGCACAGACATTAGCTTAATGCATTCCAGAAGTGCTGAATTTGTTGCAGACATGCTAAAGATTATATTGCATGTATTATGGAATTGTAATGCCTAAATTATGGAATAACGTAGGGAGACTAGTAGCACATGATTTACTAATCCAGGGAAAATCTGAGTGGTCAATAAGCACAAAAACCAAGAATCTTTACCTTTAGATGTAGGGAAAGAAAAGGAAAATGAAACTTAAGAAAATGCATTAAGATTACGAGGGAATAAAAGAACATATATGGAACCTGGAAATAAGCAGTCTGATGGCTGCTCAATGCATTATGTCCTTACTGTTTAAAAAAAATCTCTGCACTGGGGCGTGCTCAAGTTATGTTTTTTTACAATCCCTGCCCCAAGCCTTCCTGCCAAAAAAGAAAAAGAAATGCAAAAATAAACCAAAAAACCCCAACAAAACCCAACATATCACTCCATGTTATTCATCACATTTCAGCTTTAAAACATGCTGCTGCAAATCAAGTAGCTGAAATGTTATCATTCATCCTTTTGTTACCTGTCTTTCAAAAAAAAAATCACAAAAAATTTCTGGCTTCAAGTAATAGGGTAAGTTTGCCACCCTTAACAACTACATTTACAGCACCTATGTCCACAACTACTCCAAAAGAAACAAAACATACTATAGTGCATGCTCACTTATCCAGGTTTTAAATACTGCATTAACTGAGCTTAAAAACACTGAAACAGACTTTCAAAGCCAGCCTTCTCTTGAGTGCTAGTATTTTAAATCTGTGTAGTAACTCAGAAATACCAAGCACCGTTAACGGGATTATTTTTCCACTTAATTAATAACAGATGCAAAAAGACATTCTACTTAATAACATTAAGACCTATTATTTCTATAATTAAACAAATTGCACGAAGTTTATATGATTCAACTAGCACAGAAATACTACTTAACCTATTCCATATATTGTTCCTTATTATATTAGAAGCATCTGTTCCTTAATGCCAAAACCACATTCTGCAAATAAACATGCTTAACCTCAAGCGTGTAAGTTACTTTATTTAAGTCAAGAGAACTACCTGTATGCCTCAAATTACAATCAAAACTCCTGCAGGATGGAGGGTGCATTTTCTCCTTTAATCCTCCTCTCCCTAAATTACCTCTTAGGTCTACTTTTCTAATAAATGGGATTTTACACAAACAGGCCCTAATAATTTCCACCAGTAGATACTTCCTCCTATCTCCACGGTCAGGTATTTTTGTAAGGTTTATTCACAAAGCCTTCTGAGTCTATAAAGCCCTATAAGAAAGATACCAACATTCAGGTGAAACAAACTGACTCTACAGCCCAACAGTCTGCTTGGGAATTTCCTTTTTTCCCTATGGAGGTAAGAGAAAAAACTAATTCAAGCAGATACCGGTTTCTAGTGTCCAGCATTAGCTTAACAAGACCTCAGAAAGGCAGGTTAAGAGCACAGATGTATACTCTGCCATTGCTGACACAGGATCCTTCTGCATTACTTCCAACAGTCCAAGCAAGCAGGTAAGTTCCCCACAACAGGACAGTCCTGCAGGGGTGGAGTCAGTGGAGGGCCATGAGGGTTAACAAGCCCACCAGCAGTCTGTACATGCACGAATCTCTCTGCATGAGCCTCACAGTGCACTGCATATCAAAATGGGTCAGAATTTTCAGACACTGTTTTAATCACACAGTAATATACATGCTACACTCATGGCTCTGTAACTAGGAGGACGAAAAGAGAGAACAGAACATTTGCAAGCTTATAATGAAACAGTGTCTGTCTGATTTTACCTATCCACATTTACATAATACTCAGGAATATCCTGTCCAGTTGAAATTCTCTTTTGTACTCTCCTACTGAACAGCCAGCCCAGGTGGATGGAACATCTCCCGCACTGGGGGCAGTGATGCCTTCAAGAGACATTCACAGTGGAATTTTGAAGAGCATCACAGAATGCTCTTTTCCTACTTCAATAGAGGCAGCATATCAAGTAAAATTACAAAACAGTCTTAAGTTCCACGCATTAAAATAAAGCACACTGTATTGTTTTCAACATACACTAAGTGTTAGCTTTAAGCATTATTTACATGACGCTGAAGCTGTTATATATATACACATAGATAAGCTGTTTATATTTAAGACTCTGGAGTTGAATGACAAAACTTTTCATACACTGCTTACTCAAAAACAAAATACAGTTATACAACTACTGAGTAAGTTTAAAGATCGGATAGTAGGTGAGCTTTCCAACAAGTTTCTGCATTCATTCAGAAAAAGCAATGAGAACAAACAGAAACTTTAAAGATTGCTATTAAAATAATTGCACTTTCATCTGGTTTATATTAAAGTGTCTCCCTCATAAAGAGTACACTGCTGTAAATGTCAAGCTCTTTTAAGAGCAAAATACTCAAATCACTCTTCAATAAACACTATTCCAAGCACTTACTACAGATTAAAGACAACAATTAAAATTCCTGATTTATTAGATACAACCACAAACACATAGAAAATACTTGGAATCTAGTATTTCCCCCTCTGGGAACATAAGGGAATGATTATATTTTACTTTCTCTGTACATCTTGTAAAGAAAACTCTTGAGTATGGTGACACTGCTACACACATACTCCAAATCCAGGAGCAACCAGCAAGCTATTTTAAGAAACGCCACATGCCTTTGGGGGCTTACACTTCCTACATTCCTTCCGCTTCAAGGGTACAAAAACTGCAATCCTTTGTAATTATTATCACAACACTTGGGATTTCAGCGGTGTGGGTTTCCAATAACCAACACATTACGGAGAGACAGACCACAGCATGCTCTGTACACTTGACAACAGTTTGTTCCTGGTTGCTTCTGCAGCTCTCCCTGTATCACTGCTAAACCTTTCTCCCAGCCACGCAGTTACCGCCGTAAGCCAGCCACATGCAGCCAGAAGAGCACACTGAAAAGGTAACTACTTCTAGTCACAATTACATCCAGGACATGCATAAAAAAAAGTAACACGTATAACCTACGTTGTAATCGTTACAATTTGAGCTTTTTTTATGTTGTTGTGGACTTTTACAAATAAGTTACCTTTATCACCTGTAAAATTTTATACTATATATAACTGTTAACAACCATCACTTGTCCTTTATTACAGAGAACAGATTTCTAGTAATTCGGATTTTATCAGATGCTGATGTGATGCCACTGACACACTAGGCTCCAAGTTCAGCTTCCTAAAGTCACGTGGCTGCAGCATTTCAAAATGTTCCTACTCATCTTTGGCAACCCTTGGGTAAGCTCGTATTTCTTGCTACTGAATGAGACCCAATTCAACAAAATTATAAGATTTTACTACTTAATTGAGAATTAACCTAAAGCATACCTATTTGAAGCAGGCTTATTTTAAGCTTGGCTTTTACTATTCCAAACATTGACACCTTTCAAAAAGAACTTCCAGTACAGAAACACAGTGAAAGAAAACAAGACTTCATAAATTGTTGAGTCAAAAATATTTCTAGGTACTCTGGAGATTATTCAATGTATACATTTTTTGCTATTCCGTACGGCCTTAGTCAAGAAAGAAAAGCAAAACCTCCAATTTACTACACAGAAATAGATCCTTTTCTTACAATAAAAACATAAAGCAAGAAGTTTATAAACAGAAGGACAACTAAGATTCAAATCACACACATTCAATATGCATCCTGCTGAGTAACTGCCCTCTGGGTAACAGCTGACCACTTTCGTAGAATTTTCGGATACAAAAGCTGACAAAATATCAAATCAAAGATGTTTCCTTGCATTTGCATAAACCTAACTCAAAAGCAGGTCTGTAAAACTACAGATTTGGAAAAGAAAATTAAGATGCTTTGCATTTTCTTACACATATTTTGTAGTATACCAACTACTGCAATGAAACCGAGTAGTGAAAATTCCAAAACCACTGCTCTGCTCGGACTGCAATAAAATATTTGTAGACTTTAGACAACAGAAACATACATAAATCACTGAGTAGGATCTGCAGACCACGATCCATACATAAAACTTGAATATTAACTTCACTTTTGGGAGACAGCTGTAGTCAGACCTTGGCAAAGCGCCATAAAATAAATACCACAACTCTCCTTGATACACTGGGTAAGAATCGTTTAAACACTCCTTTCCCCACGCAGCAGAAAAGCTACCTTGAAGACTTTACAGGAGCACAGGAACGTGTGCGAGCTGTATGCCAGGGACAAAAAACCCCAAACCCTAAACAAACAAAAAAGCCCACACCAAAACCCAAAACCAAACAAGCAAAATAAAAAAAATACTTTAAAAATTAGAAGGAAAAAAAAAGGCAGGAAATTCAAATGCAGGAGGAGATGAAAACTGTCTTTGTGCAATGCATAGAAGCAAAGGAAAGCCCATTTACACGGGCTAGGAGACACCCTCGCCCCCGCAAAGCACCACCGCTCCGCAGGCCGGTGGCGACGGGAACGGGCGGCGCGCAGGGAAGACAAACCGGTGGGAAAGGCAGGTCGGGATCGGAGGGACAAGCCGCCCGTCTCCCAGCCTCCGCCGCGGACGCATGCACCTCCCAGCCCGCGCTCCGCGGCTCGCTCCCTATTTAAAGGCTGATGTGGTGTTTAAATGGAGAGGCGGTGACGTGGGGCTGGAAAGCACCTTCCCATCCTAGCAGAGTCTATATTAGAGAGCGGCAATAGCGCTATATAAACAGGGCAGCCACAGGGAGGAGGAACACAAGGAGCAGGGAGGCAGAAAGGCAGGGGGAAGCCATGATGGATCTGAGAGCCACAAACAAGGGGGCCGAGCCCGCCGCCGGGACGCCGGGTTTGTCTCCTCCAGCGCTTCGGGGCGGGGGTCGCGGCCGGGGGCGCGCCGGGGAGCGGAGCGGCGGCCGGGGGGGCTCGGTGGCAGCGCAGGTCTGTGTGACTGCTTGTTGCAAACCTCTGTGAGTACAAGTGCAGCTGCGAGCCACCCGCCAAGGTACAGAAAGCACGAGAAGGGAACGGGGGAGAGGTTTGGGGGTTTTTTTTTTTTTTTTTCCCCCTTCTCTCTTTTAGAAATAAATACTGCCTCGCTCGCCAGAGTTGAGGACTTTTGCCTGGCTTAGCCGATCCGGTCGGACTGGGTTAAGTGCTTTTCAACCATCGTCTCCTTCTTACAAAGCAACATAAAATGGCTCCAGCGGAGCCCGGGCGGGCTTCCCCGACACCGCAAAACCGAA
>VZRQ01011259.1:25501-75059 GCA_013397975.1 Machaerirhynchus nigripectus | reverse complement strand
CGGGGGACGCGGGCGGGGGGGGCGCCAGGCACCGCGAGAGCTGCCGCGAGACCGCGCCGGGCCCGGAGGCGTCACGTGGGGCGCCCCGCCCTCTCCGCCATGACAGCTACCGAGGCGGAAGTGGCTGCGCGAGGCGGCACGGCCGGGCCCTACCGAGGCGGAAGTGTCTCCGCCTCGCTCCGAATCGCCGTCCCCATCCAGCGTGTGACGTCACGAGGCGCGCGGCAGGCGGCGGTGGGGGCCGGGCGGTTCCTGGTCGCGCGCGGGACGGAAATACGAAATTGTTCAGTTTGGAAAAGACCTGTGAGACCATGGAGTCCAGCCAGTGACCGAACACCACCGTGTCAGCTAGACCACGGCACGGTTTTTCCTTAAGTACCTCCACGGATGTTGACTCCACCACCTCTCTGATCAGCCCATTCCAATGTCTAATCACCTTTCATGAGAAGAAATTCACTCTAATGGCCAACCTGAACCTCCCCTGGCCTTCTGTCACTGGTTGCCTGGCAGAAGAGGCCGATCCCCACCTGGCTACAACCTTCTTTCAGCTGGTTGTAGAGAGCAAAAACGTTCCCGCCGAGCCTTCTTTTCTCCAGGCCAGACAGCCCCAGCTGCCTCAGCTGCTCCTCATCAGGCGTGTGCTTCAGACCCTTCTCTGGACACGCTCCAGCACCACAATGTCCTGCCTGAACCGAGAGGCCCAGAACTGAACACGGGATTCGAGGTGCAGCCTCACCAGTGTCAAGTAGAGGGAGACAATCAATGCCCTGGTCCTCCTGGGCACACTATTACTGATACAGGCCAACATGCTATTGGCCTTCTTGGCCACCTGCACACACACACTGACTCATGTTCAGCTGCTGTTGACCAGGGCCAGGCTGTGGTGGCTGTGCCAGGGCAGAGTGCGGGGCGCAGGGCTGGCAGCCCTCACAGAGGAGGTGGCTCAGACCCTGCTGCCCATGCTGCTGGTCACAACTGGTGCCAGGCTCCACAGAAATCAACACACCCCACCTCAGTCCCCAGGAGGTCGCTCCAAGGCAATTAAACTGCAAGTAACCACTACAAGGCAGAAATGGTTCTTCCTGGCCCACAAGAAAGGGGTTCTGAGCCCTGCTCCACACTGTGAGCACCAGTGCCTTTCCTCACAAGCAGTTGTTTAAAGGCTGCCTGGGCCAAGGTGCTGCTGTCGTAGGCAGTGTGCTACCACCTGGGCTGGTAACAGGCTGGAGCTGGCCAGGAAGAGGGAGGCAGCACAACCTGAGAATTTACAGATGTCCTTCCTCAGGGTCTTGTCAAGGCCCACAGGTGCTCACTCAGCTGCAACATTGCTGCTTTTAACACTTCTTCACCGAGCCGGCGGCAACAGGATCTCCCAGCTGTGCAAAAGGTTGTCGGAGCTCTGCCAGCTGGCTTAACTTCCATTTTTCCCTCTTTTTTGTATTTTCTTCCATTCCCTCTTTATCCTTTTTCTCTACGGTAAGCTATGAGAGGCATGTAATATGGGAAAATCTTCTCAACTCTGAGTATTGTTCCATCTGTGTTAACCATTCCTGCCTTCGCTCAGTCCTTAGCACAACTTTTGAACTCCACTCATCCCTTAGATCTCCACCAATAACTCACCTGTGTAAAGTCCACTCAAGCATAAATGAAAAATAACATTGAATTCTGACATGGCATACACAAGGCATAGGAGGTTACATCTCTTCAACAATTGTGGTGGTGTAAGGTACATTTGTTATGTAACCTTCAGCCTGAAGTCCTCTCTATTAACTAGCCCTAGTAACAAGTTCAGGAGCTCCTGTCTGGTATCTTTTGATGGGGAGGAATTTTTTAGTGGGTATAGTGGGTACAGGAGGCCTTCCCCTCTGATGCCTCAAAATCTTTAATTTCTACAGTAACAAACACTACCTTCCCTGCTGGAGTGCAGACTTTGTATAGGGACATGACTGGTTTAGAGTGGGTCAGCTGATTAAGTCAGTATTTGCTGTGCACATTGCTGGAGCCCTGGCCAAAAAAATAGCATAGATTACAAAGTTCTACCATTCTCACCTGTCCAACCTCACCTTTTTGCTGGAGTTTTCCACCTGCATAACACAGACAACAGGACTGAAGAGGATCTGCCCACTCAGAAGCCCTAATTTATGGTCTGTTGAATGAATTACAGGGGTTGCTTGAGTTGCTGGTGTTACTTGACTTCTGATGCCTCTGATAGGAAAGTAGTAGTATCTTGCAAAAAGTTTGTACTTCACTGTGAAACAAGGCTGCCAAAATGACTGGCATGTTACCAGGAAGGAATCAGGTTGCCATTCAAACCCCTTTTCTTTTCAAACCAAGGCATCACATGGCTACAGTTTCCTACCTTGGAGCCCCTCCCAGTTTTTCAGAGTGGTTAACTAAATAGTTAAAAAATTTAGCATGTGTGCATGTTAGCAGTGCTGCCTCGGTCTGGTATCATGCTCCTTTCCGTGTTTCATCAGACTGCCTTCCCGGAAGGCAAGACCTGTGTGCCCAGGCCTCTCACAGTTTCTCAGGCACTAATATCTAGTTGTGGCACAGCACCGCAAACCCCTGAGTGCCTCTGAAGAATATTGCTGCGAACAAAGTCAAGCCCTCATGAGAAATGGCCCATTGAGTCAGACTAATGGTCCATTTAATTCATGGCAATTCAGCTGCTGCTTGGGGAATCAAGCGAGTTGGCCACTTCCTGAAGCCTGTTCACCCTGGCTGCCTACTGTATAGATGTTAGGGGATTCTACTTCATTTAGCATTTTGTTAGACTGGAATAACTTATGCTTGTGTGTAAAGCAGGAGCAACGCTGATAGTCTGGGGAGCATTAGAAGGCATAAGCTTCATAACAGCATTATTTTTATAGTTATCTGTATATATCTGCCAGCATTCTTCTTTGTTTGCTGGGCAAGCATGACTCTTACTAAGTTTGTGTGTTATCCTGTTGGCCATCCTTCTCCCTGAGGTTTCTACCACTGACAGCTCAGGGTGGCTTCACCAGGTTTAGCAATAACGTCAGATGTACTGCTGGGTGGGCACTTCCATTTTAGCTATTGGGCTGTCTAAACTTGAACTCAGTAGTGAAGATGAACATTACATCAAGAGCAAAGATGATAACATTTGGGTAAACTTTCTCCTTCAATGCAAAAATCGTGCCAAATATGGGATAGTGTAGGGAAAAAACAATTTGTGCACAAGATCACAAGCTGATCCTTGGTGTGTTAGGGAAAGAAATAAAATAGAAAAGTTCCCTCTCAATCTAGACACAATCATATTTCTTTCTCTACCAATTGTTTGAGACAAAGACAAACTGTCTTTTACAACTACCATTTTGCACTCAGAGACACACAGTCTACATTGAGTGCCCTGAATGATTCCTGGCCTGTCCAGAAGCATCCCTTGCTTCTCCTCAGCAGAGCAAATGGCATACCACTGCAACAATAGCTAAATTAATACAAAGGGTCTAGGATATGGGAATATTTGTAGTTCATCTTCTTTGTAGTCCATCATGGAGCTACTTCTTTTAGAATAAAGATTTTTGAACTTGTGAATAGGAAGCTGCAGGGGGTGGGGAAGGAAGAAATAAGTTTTCTTCCGTATGATTTTTGGGTTGACCACCCTTCCATTAAAGTTCTTGGCAAGTACTAATGGGTTGTTCTACACTGCATATCTTTCAAGAAGACATTTGCAAGGGGTAATTGATATATAAGTATTTGGTAATAGGGGAGGGATGGGACACACTTGAAAGTCAAAGATGCAAAGTGTCTGTGACTGCCACAGAAAACCACTGTGGAGGGCTGCGAGCCCTTGGCACAGAAACCCTCTGTACGCCCTTGGAAAAGAAGGCTTTCACTGCCAAAAGACTCTCCAAAGCCAAGTAACCTTCCTCTAGGTTAGGGTGAGTTCCCAATATGCCTTGTTTCTCATGGTAATCACTTGTACCCAGTTGGCTAATTGGTTTCTACCCCACCCCCTGCCTTTCCCATAAGAACCTCTCTCCCTGCCTGTGCTAACAGAGAGTGGTTGTTCCTTAGTCCCTTTGCAGAGTTGGTGGACTGTAAAGGCTTTCTGTGGGGATATGTCATATGAGGTTCTTCTGTCTCAAATTACTGTGGGTGATTTCTTAATGAGCTAAATCACAAGAGCTGAAATTGCTTGGAGCTAAGAAGCAGCTACACTTGCTGAAATCACCTGTCGCCCAGGGAGGCCTGCCAGTGCCTGTGGGAGGGAGGGCTGTTTCCCTGCGAGGTGCTGTCTCTAGGAAGGTTGTGGCTTCCCGGTGCTGATCAGCATTGGGACCCCCAGCGACAAACCACCAGCTAGTAACTGAGCTAGAAGAAAGAACCACAAAATCTTGATGCCAAGTTAAAACACATTCAATGTAAGTTGCAGTCTTAATTTCTATTTGTCTGTGTTGTTTAGTTGTTTTTTTAATTAAGGTTTTTTTGGTTCCTCTGAAAATTGTAAAAAAGTAAACCTGAAATGACTCTTCTCTTCTGCCTCCCAAGAACAGACCATGAGTATGCCTGGTCTCTTACATGTGGAGAAATCACTACCAGAGCAGTATCAGCATGCACTCATTTTTCTTTGAAATAATTTCTGATCATACAGGGAAGAACAGAGTAGTATGAGGTGTTGCTGACAACCCTGGGTTTTAATTTCCTAGCTCTTAAAACAACGCAAAACTTGTTTTGTTGATGACTTGTGATTATGTCTACTGGTCCCCCTTCCCTGTGAGGGAAGGTGGTCGAGCAAGGAAAACAAAAATTGGTCTTGCCTATGTTACAGGATAACAGAATGAGGTTCACCCTCAGCACACCTTCCAGATTTGTCATCATTGTCTTGTCCACACTACCAATCTGCTCTTGTAAAGTCTCCTACATCAGGCATGAAGACAACATACAATTTTCACCCAGTGTATTTATTACACTCTTACCTTAAAATTAAGCTAAGCCATTGAACACTTTGCAGAAGGCTTTGGCAGCACAGTAGTATTATTAGTCAGGGAAGCAAACCTGCTCACCCAATCTCTGAAATGGCATGTTTCCAGAAGAATGAGATATAGATTTAAGCTTTAAATTGCAATAGCATGTGTTAAAGGATAAAACAGGAACATACACAGAACTAAGGCAGTCTAAAAAATGTTCGGAAGGAAAAATGCTTCTTGAAGTTATGTTCACACATTGTGAGATTAGAGCTTATTTTCTCCTCTAAGCCTCTCTCACTGCTTCCATTTGCTGTACCAAAGAGAGAATATAACCTTAAATAAAATTTGAGAAATTCTGTTTGTGAGGGGTGGATTTTTTTGTTCTTTTTGTTTCTTTGGGGTTTTTAAGTATCCGTACAGAGATAAAAACAAAAGTAAGTGGCACGAGCCATAATCCAAAATGTTGGGCATAGGCAGAGGTTAACAGTAGACCCATCATAGTGAAGCTTTTCTGGATGCAACAAGCCCTCAAGAGTCAGAAAGGACGCTGACACATAACAAAACTTAGGTGATATGACTTTCAAACAATGTTCAGGTATTGAACAAAAATTCCCTAATTAAATGGTATAAAATATATATGTATATTAATTGACATTCTCCTAACAGCCTGCTCACCGTGATCTTGTAGCTGGAAACCAAAACCAGTAAGCATGTCCCTCTTGCCTTCAGCAACAAGTTTTCCAAAAAGGTTTTTTGGTTTTTTTAGCAAGGCAGAAATGGAATGAAATAGCTCACATCACCTGTATTGCAAGGAACCTCTATTTTTCTAGTTGGATTTACTGTCATATCTAGAATTGAAGCACAGCAATATGCTTTATCAAAGCACACTAACACCAGTTTTAAGGGTCTAGTATATGTACAATTCAACAGCCTTCCTCACAGCCCACAGAGAGCTAAACCTTCTCATCCTATAACAGTGTATTTTGTATCTCATGATCTTGCAGAGGCCAGGGAATGTTTCAGTGAAGTCTCATATTTGAAGTGCTAAAGCAGGCAAGGCCTTCAAGAAAGCTGAAAAGAAGTCTCTAAAATTCTGACGGTTAGAGCTTCTCTGAAACGGTGTGAGGTAAAGGAGTGCCTCTGAGTTACATATTAAGCTTTTATTTCATTATTAGATTTGTAGAATGTCAGGCCTGCTCAGCTCTTACCAAGTACTTACTGAAGCAAAGTAGGAAATATGAACAATTTTTCTTTAATATGGACTGTTTACTATCAGAATGTATAGAGTTTTTTGAAAACAACTTACATATACACCTTTCTCAGTAAGGCACGTCTAAACTGGACAATAAACCTATGAGCTTAGTTACCCAGTCAGAGCCACATAGCTACCAACATAAGAAAGCAATCTTCCCTGCCCCAAACAAAATACCCAAGTTACATCTTCACAGAAGGCTACATAAGCAGGTGACTGCTACTATTCATTGCTGTAGCTCCTTCTGTCCCTGTTTTCAGCAGATCTCTCACCTCTTCAAAGACTGAAGAACAGCACCACAAAAGCCAGGGGACCGATCAGAGATTTTCTTCTAAAACTGCCACTAACAACTGCTCGACCCTCTCCTGCCAACACCAGGATTTCTCTTCTAGCAGAATCGTAGCTCCCTATCTGACTTACTTACACACAAACTCCATGTTAGATTTTGCAAAACGATTCCTTTTCTAGGACCACTCGTGCCTCCTCTGCTTAGGAAATTGACTTTCCTGAAGGAATAATTTCACACATGTGCACCCTGGTCTTTGTAACAGCTGTTTTTAGTAAATGATCAGTTACAGCTGGAGGAGATAGGTAGGTCTTTCCCAGGCTCTTGCCATGTGCTGCATTTGTTTTACACCATAGAAGAGGCTTTTGCCATAGTGGATTTTTTGGACCAGAGACTGTGGGTTTTTTCCCATGTTTCTGGTTGACAAAACTACATTTAATTTGTAAAGGCAAAACTTAATTAGACAATGACACTGTTTTTCTCATGACCCCCAAGTGTTCAGTGATAATGAGGATCGCAGGCATTCGTACTTCCTTCCCATACCACTGTGTGCTCGTTCTGTCTCTGTGCCACCATGCTCTGCTTTTGCCGTTGTGCCAGTTCCTTGCTGGGCCTTTTTTTTTCTTTCCCTCCTGTGCTGGCTAATTTTTAACCTGGATCAGTTTCCTGATCTGGTTCATAGGGCAGCCCTACAAAAGAGGTGTTAATGCAACTGAAAGAGCTGACAGGAGTAGAAATAAGTGACCAGAGGAGGAAATGCTTCAAAACAACATTGTTGCCAAATGCTTTGTCATGTAGAAAAGTCTCCAGGCTTCCTTTTATTGAAGAAGAATTGGCCATTACTAAAATGGTCACCCCGATTGCTGTAATCAAGCTCTCATGCTTCTAGCAGGAAGATTACTGGTCTTAGAGCATAGACCACCCCTCCATTTTTCACGTGTGCATGTTTGACATAATGCTGAAGTCTCCGCAAACTGAATGATTCATAATTTGAATACAGAGTACTGATTCTTAAATAGCTAAAAAAAGTCCCTAAAATTCTGAAGGTTAGAGCTTCTCTGAAAGGGTGTGAGGTAAACGAGTGCCTCTGAGTTACAAATTCTGCACTAGTACCCTGCTGAAGTGCTTTTAAAGTAGTAACATTATTCACTCAGACAGTAACTGTTACGAATCACAGCTACTCAGCTGTGATGATGTTCCAGCAACAGCCAAAATATTGCTGGCTCTGATCCATGAAACCACACAACAAAGAAGTCAGATAAAAAAAAGCCAGACTTAAAATACCAATTAGTCTCCTTACAGGCAATGTCCTACTTTACTGATTCAAAGCAGAGCTGTACCTAGCATGCTGATAAATGTTTTTATTGATTACTGCTGTATATTCCAGCAAGCAGCTGTGATGTGCAAAGGTCCACAGCAGAACTGAATTAACTTTAGCAAAGTTATTCCTGATATGTACAAGCATCAGAAGATGTAATATCTATACAGAAAAATTTGCAGAGTGACCTATATAGTGTGCTCTTGGAGGCCTTACATACCTCAGGCTCCACGTGGTGACCTAAGATAAAGTAATTCACCAGGGGTACGCCAGAATACAGATTTGCAGTGTGTAACTATGGCATGGTGCTCGTCAGTGTGAGTGATAGTGTGATTCCTTCAGGAGTGTGAGTGTTTGTGTAGGCTCAGCCTCCCTGGCACAGCTGGCAGAGTGGGAGATGGCACACAGGCTGCTGCCACCAAGCAGACGTGCAGTGATGTATTTTACTCAGTGGTTTGTCCCTCAGCCACATGGTCACATGTCCGCTAAAAATGCTTTTGTGCAAGGCAGGTTTGCTCCACTTTGGATGCTCACTGCCTCCCACTTAAAACTTCTGTTTCTTTGTGCCCAAGTGAGTGGCCTTGCAATCCACACCAGCTTCTGGGTTACTAACAATTTTGTAGAGCTGATTTAAGGGCAAGGAGTCCTACAGCTTTCATGGAAAAACTATCGGTGTGCCCTACACTTTGCAGCCTGTTCAGAGGTGATCCTGTGTCCCCTCTGGGACCCAGCATGAGTGGCATCAGACAGACAAGCCAAATCTTTTTTTTTTTTTTTTCTCTTTTTCTTATTTTTTTCCTCCTTGATGAGTCATAGGGTGTTTTTCACAGGCCTGGGTGGAATTTGCAGAAAACAACTACAGTTCAGTTTTGGCTGAATTCAGTCCTCTCAGTGAGGAACAGTGGACATAAACTCAGCTGGAACCAACCTATGGCTTATGAGTAGTTAATGTGGAGTTCTCATTCTGAGGCTAATTATCTAACTGCAAAGCTGCATTAGTGTGAGAACTGCTGGGCAAATGGAGTCCCTGGCTTTGAGAGAAAGGAAAACAGCAGGAATGAGCCAGCCTAGTTCATCCTGTAATGGAGTTACAGGACCCTAGGCATTGACTGTCATTCCTAACCTGTGACCCATTTCCAGAGCTCCTCTCTGCGCCAGTCTTCATGGTAATTCATATATAACCTTGGCCATACCAAGATTTTGACAGCTGCAAATGTTAAAAAATGGGAAGCTGCACATATAGACTGGAACTCACATTTTCCCTCAGCTGCTGCTTCCTAATCCCTGCCTTGCTGCTTTGGACAAAAGGGAGTTTTTCCATCTTAAGCATCATCTCCCACTACAGATCTTTCTAGATTTGCAATATGGCTTACTGACCTCAGCTGTCTCATTTCTCCCACAGAGACTCTGGGCAGATTAGTAGTCCGTGTGGCTGTGTCTCTACTGAAGGAAAATATTTCTAGTGAGGCATCCCATTGCATCTGCAGTACCTGCACTATTTTATGACATAAGCAGAGCACCTGCTAAGCAGAAAACAGAACTTCCAGTTTATAGAGTTTTCAGACGGCTACATTTTTGCTGGAGAGACTGACCCATGCTCTGACCCATCTGTTCAGATGCAGACACAGTGTTAAGTTATAGGGTGAGGACCCAGTGCTGTCTTTACTGGATGTGGTCTGTAGGCACAAGAGATGATTTTTTCCAAGAAGTTCTAGCTGTCACTGCAGCCAGCCCCTGGTAGTCTGTACTTTGAGCTCAGCTGGGCTCAGCTCCCATGAATGTTTTCACTGGCTAGCTGTCAAGGAGTTGGTGATGGGTGCCATCTGATGTGAAACAAATGAGAGTACCTTCAAAGCCTGAGTGATAAGATCTCTATCCACATCATCTGAACATGAAAAAATATGGGAAAATATATGAGTGGTCAAAGCAAGTCCCTTGCCCTGCTGCCAAAGGCAAATGAAATTGGAGATGAAGCTGGAGGATGCAACCAAGTGGTGTAGAACTAGAAAGACATTTTGTTTTAGACCTGACAAAGCAAGATGACCAGCAGTAGTGTTTGAACTGTGCAGCTTAATCTCTTTCCATTACTGTAGACTTCTGCTGCAAATGTTCATGTCCCTCCTCCCCACTTTCTAGCTATGGCTTTCAAGATATAATTCACATCTTTTTCTGAATGGTGTGCCAGGCTATAAAGTACTATATTATGTCAGTGTAAATTGCAAAGGAATGAAGGGCACAGAGCAGGCACATGCAAGGTCAGTCACCCTGAAAATGCTGTAAGTCTGCTAAGGACTTTGAAGGGAGAAGATGTTCTTCTGGATTGGGGAAGCAATGGAGGGACATTAGATCTGCATTCAGCTGGGGCGCTATCATTCCAAGGCAGCCATTTAATGCTGTCTTGGTTTTCCTGTAATCTTAGAGGTATAGTCCTTTATTTAACTCTTCAGATAGCTTGATTTCTCAACGTTTGAAAAGGACTGTGTAATAAATGGAAGGTGACAGGAAAGAACAAAATTATATCCTAAAACATGCAAGCTATGATTTTTTTGCATGACTTGAAAATATTATGTCCCCTGAAGTATATCTTAGTAGCTCCTAGGAGGAGCTATTACATTTGGCTGACTTGAATCCAAATATTCAGACTCAATTACAAGATGTAACCAGCCTGAATTACCACTGATTTTATCAAAAATGTTCAGTTGTTCCCACATGAATGTGAAAAAGAATCTCTCTCTTTGGTAGACTTTTTTTTTTTTTTTTAAATGGGATAATGCAGACATAATGGGGCTTTTTTACTAAACTCAAGAAGGACACTTGTATCAGGAAGGCAACTACAAGGAACTCCGATCATGGCTGTACTGTGAATGTTTCTTTTCCAAGTTGAAAGTAAAAGAGGTAGCCACAAGAGGGAGGCAGAACTCCTATGGCAGTATAGTAACCCCAGCAAAAAAACAAATCAGAGAAATACTCTTTCAAATTTTCCTTGAGCTAAAACTGTCCATAGCCCTTGCACTGAGAGCAATCATTGTTGGCTGTAACTCCTGTGGAAGTAGAGTCAATGCATGGTAAATACTAAAGGGTTACTGTAAGCTGAAAATTAGTAACTAATCCATCATGTTCTTAAACCTAAAATTAAGGTAAGAAACTACTTCAGGAGAGATTAAAACTGACTGTCATGTGCTTTTTTGTAGATGGGAAGGAAAACTGCCCCTGTTTTTCAAAGGCATATGGTATTTGTGCCAGGCTCTAATAGAGAAAGATAATTTTGTTTCTGGAAGAAGACTTTGTATAACAATTTGCTTCTTAGAAAATACATCACAAGGATGTATTTAGACACTTCCATTTCCTTAGCACCTCAGCAAACAGACAAGGAACTAGCCTCAAATGGTGCTATTACTTATCCTATTAAGTACTTTCACTGGGAAACAGGCCTTCTAGATTCAGTGAGTTCAAAAGAGAAAGCAATTTGGATGGAGGGAGAGGGTAGGTCTGGTGTCTAATTCCTGCTCCAAGGACTATTTCCATAATATACTGAACAGAATTTTATAACCTGCAGTCAAGGATTGACAAACCTGGTCAGTGCTCTAAACCCTAAAAGTTTTCAATCCTTCTTTTCAGTCTTGAATTATCTCCACCTCTGTACTGACCCTTTAGGTGGCCTCAAACAAGGAGGAGAAAGGGATCCCAAACCCCTTCACTTCCCAGCAGTGCAGTGTTCTGACAAGGGCACAGATTTATAGCACACAATGCTCATTGTGAGCTCAGCAGCAGGTTGGAATCCTCGAGAGAGAGAGAGTAGGGACATACTTGACTTGAAAACCCAAGCTGGACGTGGCTGTATAGAGCTGTGGTATTTTGGGTCACACACAGGAACAGTAGGTGTTTGCAGACATCTTTCATGCAAATTTGTGAGAGCTTCTGGGAATTTAGTACTTCCAGAATGAGGCACCAGCTGCATGGGGGTTGAGCGGACAGGATTAGTGGGCTTGGCTGCCCAGACTGGGACTGAGCCGCAGCAGCTTGCCTCAGGGTGGTGGCGGGTGGTTGTCTTTTAAAAGAGTGTCCAGAAAATAAAAAGGTCAAACCTTTTTGCTGAATTTTCTTTCCATTAATGCATAATTTTATAGGTCCTTGCATGCCTATGCAACATACACATATGCTTTTGTTTCTTATAGACAGTAGTTAAACATTATCCTACTACAGCATTTTTTGTTGGAGGTATTTGAAGTGCTTTATGGATGTAAATTTAAACTGAATATGTGCATGGCTGTGCAGACAGGTAAGGGCTACTTGGGTGAAAAGGCTAGTCAACACCACTGAAAACTTAATTTGTCTGTTGTCCTTTTCTCAGCTAAGCATGGAATCAGCTGAGGTAGTCAGCTCTTACACCCAGTTTTGGCATCCAACTGGGCCAAATTTCCAACGGGCCAAATTCTGCATGGGGTTCACAGTCTTGAAAACCAGTGAGACTTGTCATTCACCGAGGCTGCTTGGTGCAGCAGGTCAGTAGTCCAGGCAAGAACCTGGCAGTGACCAGTAGAGAGCAACAGTCCCTTAACTTCTGAGAACCCAGGGAGTGTGAGCACGCAGCTAAATGCCTTGTTGTTCCAATCTGTGGTTCACTTCTCCAGGTAGGACCCGTACCACAGACCCCAGCTTAACAAGCAGAAATGTCAGTAAACTCACAGTTTCATCATGCTGTGTCTGCTGGCCCTGAACAATTTGAGAGTTGATTTTGACAATGTGGTTCAGATCCAAATCTAATTCTATTTGTTCAAAAGCCTTCCAATCTTTCATAACATTCATATTAACTTCTACACTATCTGTTCCTTTGTTTCCAAGATCAGTGTTTGTAGACTGGGACTCCCCAAGTCACATTTTTTTGCATAGTTCCTGACTTGTCACAGGACTTCATGAGGTATTAGCACACATTTTTCTCTGCTGAGATTGTAACTTCAGTATATCCCATTTTGCCACCAGCACTCCCCTGGGTGTTCCCCTTGCACCAACTGTCACTTCCTGACAGCCACGGCAAAAGGTACCTCTAACAGCTTGGGAAAAAAAGTATCAAATAAACCTGCTGACTCCTGCAGTGAGAAGCAAGGTTTGGATAAAAGGGAGATGGGCACAGGGGATGCCATAGCAGTTGACCTCTATTAATCTCAGTTGAAAACTGTCTGCAATTTTGCTTTTGTTTTGGTTGACCTGAAGTCACAACTCTGCTACTCTGCCTGCATCTGTACACTGGCATGAGGTTTTCCCACTTCATTCCTTTTCAATCTGAGCACTCTCTGTATTAGTACAATTGCTGAACTCACCATGCCCTGACAAATTTGTTGGCTTCCACAGAGGACTTGAGCTCTCTTTTTCAATCGTGCATCAGGAAAACCTTTACAAAAGAGGCTCTCAATTTAGGGAGTTACTTTCAGTTGCATTCAGCCTGTATTCAGCCTTTTCCTTCAGAAGCTCTTTTGGCTGAGCTGACTTCTCCCCGTTTATCTACAGCCCCTGGGGTAGTAACGACTGGGAAGCTCTAGGAGGCTCCCAAGCAGGGAAGGACCAGTCTGCCCAGACCTCCTGAACCCCAGCATGTCTGCCACTTGTTGAAGTACCCCAGTGCTACTAAAGGCAGTAATACAGTCACCCCTGTCCATTAGGCTTTGCAGTTCCTTTATTCAGGGTTGAGAAAGACATCTTTCATAGCTAGTGTACAAAATACTATTCCAATTACTTTTTTATATACAGCAGTTGCTGTTAGACTTCTGATACTGTGACCAAAAGGACAGGAGTTTTTTCTGGGACTGGTGCACTTCATGTTTCAGACACATCTGCTGTGACCCACACCTGTACCTAAGCTGAAACAGTGGGCTGCTCCTCCATCTTTTGCTTCAGTACCAGTCCAAACATCTGTTACGCGGCTCAAGCTCTAGGCCTGCTCCATTTCCTCTTCAGTCTGTTGTTCAACCTGCATGATCAAATGAAATAATCTCTTTTCTGTATGTAGTCCCATTACTTCTAATTTTTGTTGTCCTTTATGCCATTAAAAATATTCCCTTTCCTCTTCTGAATTCAAGAGCTCTGATTTATCAGAATATACAGCACTTACAACTTTAATTTCACAGTGAAGATGTGGATATGCTGTTTCATCTTAACATTTATTTAAATTTTCACATAGTTTAAACAAAACATGACATCCCATTTCAACTGATAAAAAGAAAAAAAATAAACCATTTCTACGAAGTTAGCCAGTGTATAGACTTATTTTACAAAATAAGAAGGTAAGAACATGTTACAAAATAATAATTAAATCAATCAGTGTCAATAGTGCAAAGAATGAATTGCAAATATGAGAGGGAAGGAGGGTAGGACGGATGGGAGGATGGATGGATGAATGTGTGAGTAGGTGGCTGGCTGGCTGAACAAAACAGGAAGATTAGGAACACTTGTGCATGTTACCACACAAAATTTTGTATCTTAGACAAGTCATGATGTAGATTTAACTTTAGTGGTAGAAGAGGGTAAGTGCTTCATCCATAAGTGATCTCTGTGTGCTGCAAATTCTTGTGCTGGGGTTCTGGGGATTAATACAGCTATGCCCACGAACTGCTAAGAGTCACTGAAAGAAACTTTTCACCATCTGGAACATAGGTGATCTATCAAGGGCGTGATTATGAAGGGCCAAGGAAATTACTGAGAATTTTATGCAAGCAAAAGAGTAAGCACCTCCAGGCTGAACTTTGTACACTCCTCCCACTTGCTTTCATGCTCTTTCACATGCAGTTGCTCTCTATCCTGGGAGGTGACTGTTCAAATGGGAGTTTTAGCAGCTACAAAATAATGTGGACAGGTGTTGGATGTCCTATCAACTAAATGTCAGCCAGCAAGCCACCAGAAAAGGAAAATTATTTCTGCAGTTTCTAATGATGCTGCTATATCTGACTCCTTCATAGGGCAACTAAATTTGAGTCTAAATAAAAGAAAGAACAAAAATAACATCAGTCAGTTTTAATATTTCTCAGCTGAATTTACCCATCTTCCTTTTCTAGCAGAGTGTCCATAGTTAATAAATGTAAGAGACATTAACTAAAATAAGCTCAGCTGCCTGGAGGTATTGTTCATCTTTACCCCTTGTGATCAAAGCCACTTTATGTTTCTAGGTAAATTTCCATACAATACCTCAAGTCTTACCACAGTACAAACACTAAAACCATAATGAGAAATAGAAAGAGGACTGAAAGTGAGAATAGTTTCAGGGAGTAAATGTATGTTTACCTTGAAGGCACACTTCCTGCATGGAGTGTTTGAGTACTACAAAGCTTTCAAATATACCAAAGGACAGTGATTGCATATTGCATCTTTCTCAAAAGAAGTATTCATCTGAAACTAGTCAGATTTTTCCGCGTGATTAAAAAAAAAAAAAAATCATCCCCACAACAGGCATTGCTTGTATCTAAATGATTTCTGCTACTTTCAAACTCACAAACCTCTCAGATCTTTTCCCTTCACTCCAATCAACAGTCTGTTCAAATTACTACTATACTCACATGGGTGAAGAGTATGTGTACATAAAGTACGCATGTGACAGTGTGTAACTGAAAAACTGGCATTATTTAATCAATAAAGAACAGTGGAGACCTCAATAAGGGCACTTAGGATCTCAGTGTTCAAATTCTCAATGCTTGTAATGGTGCTGGCCTGATAAAAGAATTCAGTTGAGACACCTGCTGACACCAGCAATAGACTTTCTAAAGATTTTGGTTATTAGCACTCTTTTGAAAAATCAAACTACTTACTCTAGTCCTTTAATAGGAAATAAGATCTTTTGAAACTCTGGCTGAGGTATTCATCCTAAACTCTTGAAAATTCAGTGGCAGGTACACCTAAAAACACTCTCTGGAGTTCAGAATGAATTAAAATAGCTTTCATATAAACCAAAACACGTTTCCAGTTTTGCCTGCCTAAATTCATGACGACTGGAAGAGATACTTCTGTGTACAACTAACTACATAAGAAAGATTAGAGTCAGGTTTTTCATTCATTGATTCTGAATTTTAAAAAAATCATTTATGAAGTGGTAAAGAAATTAAGTAAATCCAAGAATCTCCAATGTGTTTATCTTTCAGTTTCTGGAACATAAAATATTCTGTTGCACAAGTATGATAGAGGCTGATAGTTTAACAATTCAACAGCGATGGAAAATTATATTCCTTTCCTCTCTCCCCTCTTAAGGGGTACAATATAACTTTGCTAACTTGCATTACTTATTTGTGCTTCTATGAGCTGAGGGGAAATAGGCAAAGATTCAGACACTGAGCCTGCAGGCAAGAGTAGAAAATCTCCATTTCTTTCACAAAACATTCTTACATTTCCTCAGCAACATCTCAGCACTGCTTCAGCTTGGATTTTTTTGAGTTCTTGATGGTGGCATTTCAGAAACTGTACATTAGGAGCTGCAGTGAATAGCAGGAAAACCACCCAGATTCTTTGACTGTCTTTGAACAGAATAGTGAATTTTGTACAGAGGAGTTGCCATGCAACTCATCACAGCCAGCCTCTGACAGAGCTGAGAATCAGTCACTAATTCAGCCCCATGCTCTCGGATATTTCAAAACCTATACAAGTATTATCATTAATAATACCAGAAATTTTAGTCCATTGGTCTCAAAATTCTTTATAAAAGTTAATAGCATTCTTCCATTTACAGAGAGATGTTGCAAATGGTTAGTACTAACTGGTGTGCTCCAAGGAGCATCCTGGGCCCAGAAGGGCTCCCTGCAACAGAGAATTACAGGGTTATTAAGAAGTCCTAGAAGGACTGAGACTTTACATATTTACAGTGGTCTACCTGTGTCACTAGGGTGATGCAGGCTTAAAATGTAGGTGCATATAAAAAAGGCATTTATAGGTTCTCTACAATTTGTATTAAATTCTACCACTACCAGTTTCAGACTCAGTGAAATTAATTTAATGTTTTATTTGGGATTTTAACATTGTAGTAGTTTTTATAGGAGTCACAGTGAAAGTAGTAAATCAAGGGTGTATTAATTGTTTATATTAAATGTAAAATGAAATAAATTTCTAAAGGATTTAATTTTAATTCATCATGATTTTAAATTACATTGCCAAAGTTTTCCAAATGTGTATTTCAAAGTCAGTAGTAACCTTTCAAAAGATAAATGATTCAATAAATTACTTATTTTACATTTAATATTATGAGACAAAATATTACACAAGCCATAGAAACTACTAAAAATGGGTACTTTTAACACTGCTTTCTCTGAAAATATGTGTATGAGTGATTTATGTCTTCCATATTTTTATTTAGAAAGAGGTTTAAAGACTTGCTATTACTTCCAGCTAAGTGGGGATAAAAAAATCTTCATGATAGAAGCTTGTTGTTAAAGAGATTTTGGGGCCCAGTTAATGTATTATAAAGATACAAGTTACTTATGTTGTAGTTTCAAGATAGAACATGAAAATAATATTGTGCTGGACAGACTTCCAAGGATTTCCAGGAAAACAAACAACATTGTCTGTTAAAGTAATTGTGTTCTGACATTTCCAATAACCACCCATTTTACCCATCCAAGAAAACATATAAAAAAACCCCAAACCCAAAACTAAACCCTCATGTTTTTCCCTTAAATATCTTTCTAGGCAGGAATGATCTAATCTTAGCAAAGTCCCTCCGGAACCTCCACTATTGTAACACACGTTCCCTACTGCTAGCAGCCATAACCATGTTCAGTCAAGATACCAGAACGACTCAGACGAGAAGTAAAAATTTTAAGAAATTGCAGAGGCTTTCTTGTAACTTGTGCAGACCCTGTGAAAATGTGCACAGTGTCATTTGGGGGATGAGACAGGCAGGGGTGAACAGAAGAACAGCTCTGTGATCAGCTGTCCTGTGTGTAGTTCATCTGCTTAAACACAGAGCCCATTCTCTTTGTTTAGGATGCAGAGTGTGCCGATTCTCCAGAATGACACTCAGCGTTTTCACTCTCTGGACCATTTCAGAAAGGAGATTTTATGTAATTTTTCACTTGATCCTCCCTGAATTTTATTTGGCAGTTCAGAAGGAAGCGATTCAGTCAATGACCAAACCAAAAGGCATTGAAACAAAATGCTTAATGTGGGAGGGCAGATTGTGAGATAAAGGCTGTTTTCTGGTGTGGCAGTGATGGCTGCCAGACCATACTTGAGTGCAGAGCCTAAACGGTGAGAAGGCAGAAAAGGCAGGCTTGACTGTACAACTGTACTTATATCATTCCAGCAAAAGCCCATGGATTCCCTCCAAACAAACCACTGACCAGCTTCTTCTCAAAGTAGGCATCATCACAAAGAAAAATACAGTCTTCAGAGCATTATTTTAAAAGTGGTAGTCCGTAATTTTTGAAAAGAAAAATACCCAACCCCTGCAAATCCTTTCTTCCAGGTCTGTTAATTTGACCACCCCTCTTGGGACTTGCAGACTGATCTTCCTTTACTGTGTAGCACATTCATTGACATTTGCAGTACTTTCTCCCTTCAGATCCTCATTCAAGCTTTTTTTCTGCTCTATTTCAACCTGGTAGAAGAAAAAGAGGAAGAAAATTTGTAATGCGAAAGGAAAACAAAAGATTCAAAAATCTTCCTCAGTGGTGGTTCTTGTGTTCAGGTGAAGAAACTCTTGGTGAACTGACGGTTGTGAGGACAAATAGACTGAGGATCAGGGAAAACTGGATTTTATTTACTATAAGGATTTTCAGTCTAATCCAAGCAGTTCTGCAATTCCACAGTGTCATGAAATAATTTCCAGAAGAGATAAAGAGAACTCACATGATTTTATATTCACTGCCATTCCCAACTGTCCTCTGAATACAAACCCAGAACCAAATCTGCACATGATAGGTGGCTTTCTAAGTGACAGCAGAAAACCAGCCTTAATTATAAATTCTGCAAAGACTGATGTATAAAGCAAAGAAATTAATTTTCTAAATGATCTTGAGTTTGAAGGGACCCATAAGGATCACCAAATCCAACTCCCTGCTCCCTGAAGCAGTGCCTAACACCCCAAATATCGGCACACTCCCTGCTTTCCTCAGGCTCAGAGGTGCTTTGGCCTACAGATACCAATCTGTGTTGGGACAGGGCCAAGGGGATCTATGTTTGGGTTCTAAATTTCCACATCTTTGAAAACTCAGGAATAATCCAAGAATTTTAATTCTTAAAAGGAATACTTAGGAAGATCAAATACCAGAGGAATTTAGGAAACCACTAAAAACGTAATTACAATTACCAGTAAAAATATTTACCATGAGAGTCTTTTCAGAACCTCTTATCATTGCTCTTAAAGAAGGCAGGTAGGATGCCAACTTCTCTGCTGAGTATTCAGCTAACATGCAAATTTACTGAGATATTTTGGCAGGTATATACATAGTGTACTTTCCCATCTGCTCCTCTCCTTAGGGCAGGCAGAAGGAAGAAATATTTCAGCAGAGAAATAATGTGATCCTTTTGTCTGCAGTAGGACTCCCACGGTCACACTTCCACTATGAAGAGCAGCAAAAGTCCCTGTTCAAACTCTCTCCATAACAGCTAATCCCCAGGAGCTGGCAGTGTGCACGCTCTTCCACAGGCAATGGCAAGCAAATTTATTCCATCTTTGCTGAGGGATAATCCACTGCTTATTTGCCATGAATCAATAGCTGCACATGGGTAGCTACTGCACACACCCTGGCATGTGCCAAATTTCCAACTCTTTTGTCCATGGTATTTTGTCTACCCATACTTTTCAAGACAATGAAGCATGAAAAGTGACCATGGTCATTACCACTGCTCAGTTTTACCTTGTAACTGTAGTGTGCTGAATAGTTGACCCACTTCCTCACATCGGTCTTGTCCTCGACTGAGATGGACCGAACAGTGGCTTTGGATGCAGAAGTGGTGGGCATGTCAAATTCCACATCTACATAGCGGACAAAACTGGAAGGCACTTCCCGGTCAGAGCCAAGCTCTAGGTGACAGAAGAAGCAGTGAGGATGGCCAGAAGCTGGAAAAAGAGAGCAAACAGTCATCCAATAGGATGAAATTAGGCAGTATTTAGAGGGCTTAGACATTGCAACATCCCACCTGACCTCTGAAATAGAGCTGGAAAAAAATTCCACTTGGTGTAAGTCTGGGTAGGAATTTCATCTAGAGTCAGCCTCATATTTCAAAACAGTCTAGCCAGAGTTCCCTTACCACTAGAAGGTTTGTAAACTAATGTGTGTGCAGCAAATCCAGTGAGCGGCCATGCAGTTCAGCAGACACCAGGGATATGTAGCACCATAGCTGGAGCCAAGTTATGAATGAATGGGTGCAGTATCAAGCAGATACAGAAGCTCAAGTTCTGCAAGCATTAAAATACATCTCCTGCTTTTCATCAGGATTAATTATCCCAAGGAGAGTACTGACTCATGAACCCTGGTTCTAGAGCAAGCCAGGATCTCTGTTTGACAGCCCTTCCTGGCTTTTCATACATGGAGCATGCTTTTTCTGGATCAAAAGCTGTGGTGCACAGCAGGCCTTCCTGGTGGTCCCGCCCACCACAGGAGAGCAGCAGCCCCAGGAGCTCTCAGGGAGATCACCATGCCCTCCAGCACTGCAGTGCTTTTGCTTCTGGCCAGTTCTTGAGCTTGGCTTTGGTGGGCACAGCCTTGGTGGCAGCGCGCTTCAGCATCCGCTATGGGGCCCTTGGGTGACACAGCACTGCTCTCTGGTACTGCATTATGAAGACGTCTAAAACTGGCTTAAAAAATCTGTGTTCAGCACTCAGTACAGGAAAACAAACCCCAGTCTCAGGCTCCCCATCCATTCATATCTATTTCCTCACACTGTACCACTCTCAGCAGACTCCTCATAGTAATCCTTCCTGCTCCTCTGCTTTGTAATGCTTTTCCTCTCTAGTTTGCTGTGGGTTGCTCCCTCCCTCCTTCAGACTGGAGAACCCCAGCAGCCCAGGAGAAGCGGCTCTGTGCTCCGGTGCAGGCCACATCCACAGCTGCGGAATGTTCAGCTTGTGCCGCTGCACTCCTGAGCTGGCACGTGCTCAGCTGCTTTTGGGGTGGATGCGTACCAAGGTATCACTGGGCAGTGTTTAACTGGGCTTGAGCACACGGAATGCCAGGTGCTTTGGAGAGCTGAGTCATTTAAACTCTTCATAATTTCAACTGGACACCTGGAATCAGCAACCTCTTTTAACACACCTAAATGTGGATATGCATAGGTTCAAAAAAAAAAGGAGAGGGAAACAAAGGGCAAAAAAGGGTTAACATTGCCCCCAAATGCATAAAAATTATGGAAGTTATTAATTTAAACCAGCTCAGTATGGTAGATAACAAGGTGAATGGATTATGAAAGCAACTCCTCCACTGAAGCTACTGCAAAATTACCTAGCACATCAGTGTTCATTACTGCCCCAGGCATGAGGCTCATGAGGAACCACCTCAACAGACTGTTCAACAGGCTCGTTCAGAGCTCTTTCTCTAATGGACACGTACACTTCTTAGTAAAATCAGGAGGAAATCAACACACTGCTTTTGTTTTGCACCTCTTTGTTTCCTTGAGCTACTACCAGTTTGTTCAGACAATCAAGGATCTGATAGTATAGTTCATATATATGCATGTGTAACTGTGATTGGAGGGAATCTGTTCCAAATGACTCACGACACTCCAAATATCCCAACATGTTTGGATTAAAAGATCTAATTTACTTCAGAAAGTATTCCAGGCAGCATGCCTGGGATCCACAGCCAAACTAGAGAAAAGTTCAAATCCAGATCCAAGGCTCTGCACAGATGCTACATCCCTGCTTCACAGAAAGAGCGTTTTCCCACGACTGAAGACTGTTTGGATGTTTCCCTAGTATTCTACTGGTGGATTAAAAAAAAAAGAACATGTGGAGCTCAGCCAGCAGCAACTGGAGCTGTAAATAGCCTGCAAACAGGCTTTCTTTATCAACTCTTTTGATCATATTAGTTTTAAATATGAGAAGGGCAATAAAGTTTACCAAGCTATTTTGGACAGGACTTCAGCAATGTGCTCAGTAGAATCCAGTCCATATTTTTTCCTTAGGTCAAATCATAGTCAGAGTATGCACTGTCCTTCGTTTGTCACGTGCTTTACAATGTTCAGTCTTAAGCAGATGCTTTGGCTACAAAATAATACAGACAGTGCTGATAACACTGTCTCCTAGAGTGAGAGTGCAAAGGGCCCCACCCCATTAGACAGCACAAAAAGAAAATATTTAGATAAGAGAGCAAAGCTGCTGAAATAATTCTTAACAATTTGGGTGCTTAGGATACTACAACCCGCACACAAGCAGTGAGCTTTGGTAGGGACACGCTCTCCTGTGGCTGGCAGGGCTGGGGATCATGCCACTCGTCTCTACACAGAGACTGCACCAGCCCACATTCAGAGAATGGAGTGAAGGACAGGAAGTCCAGTTGGCTATCTGGAGACCTCTGGAGTTCTGGGATTGTGTTTGCAAGGGACTATGTGTCAGAGCACACACCGTGGATGAAGAAGAAGTCCCATAATGTGTGCCTACATATGTGCTCCTGTAAGCATGTCTGGCAGACAGGCACATGTGCTGGAGCAGCCATGCAATGCATATGCCCCGCTGTGTGGCCTCTGGAGGCAGGTGGAGCTGCAGGCTGTGGCCACCTGCAGCACTTCCCTCAGCTGCAATGTGATGCCACTACTATTCTGCTGCTCTGGAGTCCCAGGCACCAGAGCAGTTCATTAGCAGGCCAGATATTTACAGAAGACTTAGAGTGCTCTTAGAGGTGAGTTACAGGTATCACAATAAAAGAGCTTAAAGTGTGAGTCAAGGGAGTAGTTTTACATGTAGTCCTTGAGAACTGCATCATTTATAAGGACTTTCCTAATACATTGTGATGGTTTGACCTCCTAATTCTTATCTCACAAAACATAAAAAATGCGAACCAACCCACTACACTACAAGAAGTTGGGTTATTATTTGACTTGTGGATAAGGCTGGATACAGCCAGACGTGCACAAGGCTGGTAGTTAGATCCCACATCAGTATCACTTGGACGAAAGTGTATGTGGTCCATCAGGCAAATCTAAGAAGGAGTAGGAATGAATGCTTCTGAGTACCACTTATATACATCTTTGTTTGCCATATACTTTGAGAAGGGAGAATCATGGGATGAAGTACCACCAATAAAGAGAAATAGTCCCTGAAAGGCAAGGTCAGATTTAAACTACACTTGGCCTGCCCTGTCATCACTTTGGGATTCCCTCCCTCTCACATACCTCATCTGTCTTGGCCAAGACAGTGCTTCCAAGGCTCTTTCTTTCCCTGAAATTACATCTGATCTGACCGGAGGGGTGAGGACACTCTCTTCCTCTCAGGATGTAAACAAATATCAACTGCCCTACATTTTGCATGATGACACTGATGGATAGATGCTCTGTGGCAGGGATCCAGCAGCAGCAACAAATCTGTAATGTATTTTCCCCTGTCACAGTGTATATACAATAAAGAGTCACAGTGGGAGAGAAGGAAACAAGAGGCACAGATCAGTATCTCCCTCACAGTAGCAATGGGTAAGGCAGCATCACGTTGCAGGAGGCAGAAAGACAGGAGTTTTACCCCTTCTCCTGGTCTGGTACTGGTATGTTCTGTGATTGTGTTAAAGTCTGAGGGCTTTCGTTGCCTCAGCTGTAATGTCTATATGGTACACTGAGATTTTTGGAGAGAAGACACCACAGAGGGCCCAGTTTCACAGCATCTCATTCCCAGAGCTCGTGCAGATGGCATATTGAGATTTTCCTCACAAGCATGTTATTGCTCATAAACAGTCTGAGGTTGATTTTTCATTGCTATATTTCTCTCAACTTTCCAAGCTCTGTCTTCTTATGCCTCACTCTACAGGAAACACGGAGCCTTCCCTTTTGTCAGTGATATCCCTCCAAATTTGTAATCTGTGGTGTAAACTAGTGTCCTTGGGCTGAAACGTGACCCAAAAGATTAGTACACTTGGATCACTGTTTTCCTGACACTCAAACTCTGGAAAAACATATGTCCTTAGAGAGTAGCAAATCTGGTACCACAATGAACTTTCCTTCAGGAAACACTGAATACAGAAACCTTCCCAGTCACCCAGATGCATTAGTGCAGCATTAATACTGAAAAGTCCATCTCATTTGTAAAAAGCTATTCTAGATCAGAGAAGTCAAGAAGTAGAATTCACCACAAATAAAAATAAACCTGAGTTGTCCAGCTTTATTGTACACCATGGATGACAGGCAGAAATGGCCAAAGGGAACAGTAGGTTGCCTACATTATTTGAATATTCAATTATGACCATGTTACTAGAAATACAAAGACTTGGGATAGAAATACAAAGTGGGTTTCATGTTGGTATTCTCTCTTCAGGTTTATTGCCTGTCTGCACTCATTACAGAAACATAGCCACAAAATGGTGTTTGGAAATTGGAAATTTTTTTTTTTTTTAAAGAGTTGAGCAATATTTTCTGTTCTCTTACAATCCCCATTTCAGGTAATTTACAGGCATTAATTGTGGCATATGCATTGAAATATATAGCACTGGCCTAGTATGTTTGGCAATGCATGGAAAAGATATCACATGTGCTGGAACTACAGCAATTTATCTGATCCTGTCATTCAGCCCCACAGCATAGAACCTTGCTTTTGCAAGTTGCCTGAAAAAGCCCTGCTTCCCACAGCAGTACTGAGCACACAGATGTTTGATGCCTAGGGTTCATAATCAGAGAATCACAGAACCATTTAATTGGAAAATACCTTTAAGATCGTCAAGTCCAAACATTAACCTAGCACAAATCTAGTCTACCACTAAACCATGTCCCTAATTACCACATCTACACCTCTCTTAAATACCTCCAAGCAGACACAGAACACATATTTTTGCATCCAGAAAACCTAAAACTGTTTCTATCATTAGCTATATTTGTAGTATACGTAAAACTATTGCAATGAAGGGTCAGATAAATGTTCCACACAACTAACTTATGTCCTTTGGTATACCACAGAGGATGATACATCTCTCACCATTTAAACTCAGTATTTCCTATCTTTCAAAATACGTAACTTGTTCTAGGTTATTCCTGCAGAGATGGCATGCACCACTCACCTGAGTTTTTGTCAGGCAGTCGGTTTATCCTCCATACGATGGAATTAAAGGCATGCTCGTATTTGGCAGTTCCCAAAGTTACTCTCATTACTGGCTCAGAACCAGACAGACTGGTTGATCCAAAAGTGGCTCCCTTGTTCACCTTGGCTTTCAAAGATTTCTCCCCCAGGACACTCTCCCTGCGGAAGTTCTTCACCCACTCATTTGGCACAGGGTAGCGGATCATCACGTTTTCACAAGGGACCTGAGTTAAAGGGTCATGATTGGAAGAGAACCCTGTGGACATCATCAGCCAGCTCTGCACCTCCACCTCAGCACCATTGATGCTGGCAGCTGTCCTCAGAGTAAAAGGCAAACTTTTCTCAGCAAAGACAGTCCTGAATCTCATCAGTTCAAACCGGCAGGCATCCAAGGGGTTGAACAGGATAATACGGGAGTTATTAAACACATCCTCATCCACACATGAATGGAACCGGCAGCTGTATAATTTAATCCACTTAGTGGTAGTAGTGGGCATAATATCCTGCCTTGCAACTATTTCATTCCCTTTGATCAGGATATCGTTAAGGCCCAGTCTGCATTCTGCCAGGCCAGAAAGGAAGCTGAGAACATAGATATGAGTCAGCACACTGTGCTGGAGAATCGCACCATCTCCTTTGGCCAAGATGCCATGAAACTCATCCCTGACATCCACAGTGATTTCTTCTTCTTGATAATTCAGTCCCACTGTGCTCAGATCTGTTGATGAAGCTGGCAAGTTCATCAGTGTATCTTGCACAGCAGTGATGAAGCTAAGGAAGTCTTCATAATCTGTAGTCCCAAGCTTGATAATTTGCTCTCTTTCTGCAGTGTGTGCAATGGCTGGTTTAGGCTGATATTTCTTTTTCTCCTTGTATGTTGTGCGATCCAACCGCACGCTGTGTATCCTTCCATTCTCATCGTAGTTTTGGAGTTTGCGCTCTGATATCTCATGATTGATTTCAAGTTTGAGTTCCCGGAAAGGCTTCTCTAGTCCCTTTTCATAAAAAAGCTGTATACATCCACTGTTGGTCAGCTTGACATATATTGGTCCCCAGTGCCTGGATGACATGATGTTCTTCTTCTCTGGGATCCTGAGCATCATTGGCCATCCATCCTTTGGCTGAGCTGGTGCCAGGTTAAATAAAGCTGCATCCAGATCATACGGCATCATGGGGTCATCATCAGGCAAGGTAGGACTGCTCACACGATCTGGGTCTCCAATCTGGAGCTGTTTGAGCTGCTCTACAGCATCTGTGTGAGTTACAGTTTTGTTTGCCTCATGGGAACTGATGGTATCAGGCTCTTGATGGAGAATAATAAGAGAGTCTCTTTGGCTTTTGCCTGGAGCACTGGAGACAGAAGAGCTTTTGGAACGCCTCTCTTGCTCCTCAAAGAATGAGCTGAATGGATTGATGGGTGAGGGTTGGACATCTCGAAGAGATTCATCCAGAAACGGATTAGTAGCACTCCATGGTGGTGTTTCAACAGAAGGCAACTTGGTTAAGGAGGAGAGATCTAGTTTTTGAATTTTGGAGAGGTCTCCCAATGTGCTTTTTGGACGTTCTCTTTTCTTCAAGAATGTAGTGAGATTAAAGTTAACATCTGGAGCCTGTGTTTCTGCAGGTGGGGTATCTGTTTTCAAGGGAGAAAGGCTCTGTGGTGAAAAACTGACTTCATTGTCATCAAAAGTCACCCAGCTGGGAAAGCGAACTGTGGTTGGGGTAGATGAATGGCCATTCATGGAGGTACTGTTCAGCTGCCAGTTGACAGCATCCATATCTATCTCTTCATCTTCCTGGAGAGATGAGGAATTGTCTTTAAAAAAAGAGGGGAGGGGAGGAAATTTCAGCTAATTATTCTGAAGTTACCTAATTCTCTCCTCAAAAAAAAACCCCCACAGTCTGCATGCTCAAGGAAGGCCTATTTATATGCTGGCCAAGAATAAGATAGTCAAAAGACTTGGCTAAAATGCTGAGGAGTCTGACAAGAATTAATGAAAAAATACACAGTTGAACACAGAAAAGGAATCCGGAAAGAAATATTAAAGGAATGACAGCAATGATTGTATTGATCTCATCCCAACATAATGACTTAAAGGAGAAACTACATGTCATGGTGTTTTTTTAAAACTTCCCTCTCTAAACTTTCAGGATGCATTTCTTCTCTACAGTTATCTTCTGTTGTTTTCCTGGAGTGTTCCCTTACTCTTGTTACAAATTTTTCCCTTTTCTGTCCCCATACCCTTTGCTCTAGAGAATAATCCAGTAGGAAGAGGAATGAACATCAAGGAAGAGCACACCTCCAATCTGTCCCCACGTACTTGCCTGTGCATTTGCTGTTACCACAAAAAGCACAAGGGGTATGGTGATGGCAATGTAAAAGGTGCCTAGGTGCGATTTTTGCCCAGGATGTGCTCAGTAAAGAGACTCTTTGTCTTACCCAGTGTGCAAGAGTCTGACAGTCCTTGGATGTCTCTGAAACATCTCTCAGAGAAACTGTGATCTAGGGATACATGTTAGGATAAGGAAAAACATATTTTTGACTTGTGTTGTGGAAGCTGTCCTTATTCTCTCTCAGGACACGGTACCTTTGACTGCTATTTTCCTAGTCTCAGGCTCTGCCAAGACACTTTGTAGAAAACTGTATCACAGTGTGATATTTCAGTCCCAGCTCTTCCCAGGATCTCTGCAGTGGTAACAAGGTGTTTTCCAAAATGAGCACAAATCCTCAGTGTTCAGAAATTTAATTATTTTCTTCCCATTTTCTTCCCACTGAGCTAATGAATCAGAGTGCTCCTAAAAATGAGCAGCCAGCATGAAACTATAATCTGTAGTTGCACCACAGTTTTGCTCTATGTGATACAGCAGTGCTGGCATTTGTGCTTTTTGCTTCTCCCAGACATCCCATATTTTACATAAGTCACTGTTCTTCAGTACAAGCAAGAAGTAAGTGTAAAATGTAGCACTGAAGTATAGCTGTGCAGCTGTGATTTGAGCATAATTTACAACAACAACAAACTATTTTAAGTCATTATTTAAATTGCTACCAGTTCCCCAAAAAGATGAGCTTGATTTCCATTCTGCCTCAACCATAACAGACAATTTGAGTTTTTATTTCAGTTACCATTGAGAATATGAAATAGGGAATATTCATGTTAGCCTAAGGGTTGCCACGAGCTCATTATAATGTCTTGGCTAACTTGATATTCTGGGCCTCTCATTCCAGCAATATGTAAGTTTACCCAACCTTCTGATCTAAGGACAAAACATATCATCCAAGTTCAAAGGGTTATTACAATTTAGAATTATATATAAAGGTGAATGATACCAATTTTCTTTTCAAGCCATAGTAATACAAAGCAATAACAAGAATAGCTTTTGTAAAAGATAGCTTTTATAGACTACCCATGCATTGCAAAGTGTATTTGAAAAGAAGTGCCATTGTCTCAGTTTCTCAGATTTTCTTCTCTACCCTGCCATCTCGCTCCCAGCTTTGCACAGTGCCTGTCTGTTGTTGCAGTTTGTAGTTTCTGTGTTGGCATGGCAAGCCGCAGCCTTCCCGGAGAGCGCTGCGGAGCAGCCCCGGGGAGAGCGGCTGTCCCGCTTCCCGTGCGGCCCCGCCCTCATGCTCCGGCGAGCTGCCAGCTCCACAACACGGTGGCCATAAAGGAGGCGAGAAGGGTCTCTGCATGGGGACCAGAGACAAACTTTATTCACAACACAAGTCTGATTCCCAGAGACAGAGGGACCACATGGTCAAGGAGTCTGGGCTTTTATATGGGGCTGGGGGGGCGGAGAGAGCACATGGACTAATGGTCTCAGGGCACAGGGGCTGTACATGGGCGGAGTTGGGGCACCAGAACCAATAGGGAAAACCCGAGGGAGTGGTCAGGGCTAGGGGCGGGGAAGGGAGGACAATGTGGGAAGGGCAGGCATTTAGTAAGAAAAGGAGTGGGGCAATAGAGCACCGCAGTCAGTAGTCCCTGCTACTGGTCACACCACCAGGTGCAGTGGTGGATTCTTTATCTGCTAAGTATTGCCACAAGGCTATAAACAGATTTGGGGAGGGGAAAAAACAACAACCCAACTGACTATTATCCACAACCACACCCTGAGAAAGTAATAAACAACCCACCAAGAATAATCTGACAATGTTCTGATCCTCATTCCACACCTATATGTTGTCTGTGCTGTCTCACATCTTTCCAGGACTTTGGTCATCCAGCATGTAGCCCCTTGAAGCAAAGGCTTTTTGGTATATCTGGGAAAACATTGCCTGTTTCTTTTAGGACTTCCAAAATTCCAGTGTTTGTAAGATCTGGGTTGTTTAAGAGTAGACTACCTCTTCTCAGCCTGCAATTATAATTTTCCCCCTTCCTGTATTTTAATCTTTGAACTGCAGAAACCAAATGTGATTCCACAAATAAAGTATTAAAACCTCTGGTAAATTTGAGAGGCAGATGAGAAGGCCTCCTTGACAGTTCATGTGAAAACCACACAGAAATCACCTGAAAAATTTCTTTCTAAACTGAACAAGTTTTGTAAAATGTATTGCTTTCTTTCATTCAGATGCCCAGAAATACAGCAGAATCATTAACAGAATATGGATTCATATATCTAATAATTGTATAATTTTATTATCTAGAAAAAAATCAATAATCTGTTATTTTATTTGATACGTGGAAGTGTCAAACCTGAGAAATGAAATAATCTTTCTTTCCCAAACTAAGATCAAAAGTACATTCTACTGCTGCCAAAGAACCATATGGCTGGGATTGCAAATGTTTGAAAAACACAAAGGTGGTTCTAGAAAAAACAGGTTTTTAGCTTTGTCTGTAAGAGATTGACTAAGCCAGGAAGATAAAAATACGAATATGCTAATGAGCTAAGCAGCCAAAGAAAGTTACTGAGATCTAGATGAAATAGTGTGTGCATCCCAAGAGAAATATTGGCACGTCTGCTGCAAATACAGCACGGTGAAAAAACTTGATACTGTTAGAGGACAGCTTAGACAATTACTTCAGATTTTTCCCTTCTTGACTTTTGAAGAGTTCCTGAACATGTGTGCTAAAGTTTAAAATGCACTAGTCCTTCAGTTTGACAGCACCCTTGTTGTTCTGGGAGACGACACGTAAGTCCCTAGACGAATTTCTTGCTTTCATACCTGCTCTCAATATTCCTTTCTACAAAACAATCAAAATGTGTAGATGTGGCGCTTAGGGACACGGTTTAGGGGTGGACTTGGTAGTGTTAGGTTAATGGCTGGAATCAATGCTCTGAGAGGTCTTTTCCAACCTTAAGGATTGTGTGATTCTCAGAGGATAGATGGGGTGAGGACAGTCTTCAATCCAGAGTGACTCCTGGCTGATAAAGACTAGATCTGCATTAAAAAGGCATAACTGATCAAATGAAAGCAATTGTTTTTTCCGTCTTGACTGACTTTTCTTTCCTAAGCAAATGACTTTGGTAAGTGTTTACTTAGCAAAATTTAAGTATCTTTTAATTGTGTGACTTGCCAGATTCCAACCTGACAGGTAGCTCCAGCCAGCAACAGAACACAGGAGCAGATTTACGAAGGAGGTGAAAGGGGCAGCAGCTTGGTCTCCTTTCCCAGTGACACCTGCAATGTGAGCTGTGGAGGGAGCAGCGTCGGGCTGCCCACACAACTCTGCATCTCTGCATTCACTCCCTTACCTAAGTGGTGCCAGCATCCAGCACTGGCTGCACCTTACTGCACTCTGTCTGACCTGCATTACCAGGGTTACCCCTGCATTACCCTTAAATAATTTGGACACTTAGGTCCCCAGTCAACAATAAAAGGTCAACCTGCATCATAATTTTATTTTTCCTCCACAGGCCTCTTAAAAATTTTGTTGTCTTTGCAAATGTTCAGTAGCAAAATGGTTAATTATTTCAGTATGATAAACTGGAAAACATCATTGTTGCAATGGGTGTAGAACCCTCATTGTGATTGGCCTCTTGTGACTCACACCACAAGGAAAGTAAGCTTTTCTCTTTAATGTACCATCTTTTCATTTTTCTATTTGGCTAAACCACGACTACTTTCGCCAAAACCACCAGGCAGTATCATGTTACTTGTGCCTGGGAGAAAGGCAGCCATCCAACTGCTAAAGGACATTGATATTGCAAAGTGTTTGTG
Organism: Machaerirhynchus nigripectus; assembly: GCA_013397975.1. Taxonomy (NCBI): domain Eukaryota; kingdom Metazoa; phylum Chordata; class Aves; order Passeriformes; family Dicruridae; genus Machaerirhynchus; species Machaerirhynchus nigripectus. The sequence goes on along the minus strand of VZRQ01011259.1, from coordinate 43,927 downwards.
ATCAAAACTGTGCCATGGAAGTAGGAAGAAGATCTGAGGGTAAAGAAAGGCAGATAACAACTTTCAGAAATGGATCTGAGCAAATGCCTGAATTTTCAAATTTCTGAGTACTCATCTATTTTGCCTCTTGAGGGAAATTAGCTCAGACCTTTATGATGTAACTGCACCTGTTACCTGAATATATTAATCTGTGTATAATTCAGATAGCTCTTTGAACTTTAGTCTGTAGTAAAGGCATGCCCTTAACATGTCACACCTTCCAAAGGGGTGCTCACTTCCCTGATGTAGCCTACACCATTCCTCAGACAAAGCAAGCACTGCTAAGATTTCTGTTGGCATGGCTGGATCTCTTCTAGGGCTCTTTACATAAAGTCCACCAGACACTGGTGTACAGACTTGGTCTTTAAAAACAGCCAGGTCGTGAGGATGCCAGCGACAAAACCTGTGGTGTCTCTGTATAAGCAATTATAGAAAAGCAGAAAATGGACATAGACAGAACCTGGAAGAAATCAAGGACCAGGTTGTTGCACAGTTATGTCTCTATGAGAAAGGTTATACTTCCACATAGTTTCCGTGACATCCATATCTGGTCATTTTCTTGCATTTCTTTTCCATATCCACATCAATACAACTGTGTCTGTGCACATTTTTTTGGGGCAGTCTGTCATGATTCTGATCTTACCAAGACAGATGGAGTAATTTAAAAGATATTTAAAGTGAATGGGCCATCACTCTGAAGTGATACAACTCGACTCCTGTGGCTCTGGGAAAACACTTCATCACTATCACATCACATCACAGCTTCTGGTTCTCTTCCCACTTCTTTCTAATTTCTGACTATAAAAGTGTTGCATGTAGAACACTGTTCCTCTGTACCTCAGTATCCAGCACATTTCTAGGACTCTCACAGAACACAGTGTCAGTGGGTAAATGTCACAGAGGTGGATATAAACCTATAAACTGACTCAATTAATAGTTCTGTTGCACCTACACACTTGAAAAGACTTTCAAGTTTATTACAAGCTATGAAGCCAGGCCTGGTTTTGTCAGCTTTCCTTTTATCACAGCTCTGTTAATGGTAGAAGGTCAAATCTGTTACTGCTGCAGACACCAGCATAAACATACAGTAGAAAAGTGCCACAGAAACCAGGGATATACAGCTCAAAGCACAGGAGACTTTTCGTCAACAGGAGGGTACCACCTGCTTAATTTGCATGGGAGAAATCCCTGTGATAGCAGTTATTACGTCCGCCTGCTTCCTAGGTACTTTTGCTATCAATTAGTTTGTGGTAACATTAAGGAAGTACCTAGAAATGTCCTCTGACAACCTTGCAGGACACTTTCTTCCCATGAGCTTCAGAACAGATTTTGGAGACAGAAGAAGACGCATCCACCTTGCCTCTTTTCAAGATTATGGAGAGAGGCTGGAAAACACCAAACCTCTTGACCTCCAACACCCAACAGGATGCAAGATAGATCTGCAAGTATTCCTCAGACTTTTGAGTGTCTCTGCAAGTTCTGGCACGTAGAAGAGGTGACTGCTCACACAGGCCGTGCCCTCTAATCTTGCTACTGCACACACCACATACAAAAATTTAACAGCAATTTAGTTCTCCAACATGTTGAACTGTTAGTACAAAAGTTATGTTTTATGGCACAGCAAAGAGACATTTCAAAATCACCACAGACTAAGTAACCAGCAGGAGAAGGTGCAAGTTGAACAAATGAAGTCACAGATCTTATCTCTGCGGTTCCCTCTCTTATTCATTCTCCTCCCACTTGACTGACTTCTCAGGTCATGTTGAATGGATTCATCCTTAGGTAACTTTTCAATTCATAATACTCTGCCAAATCACAACATCTCTTTGAACACAGTTGTCTAAATTTAGGCCACGTAAATCACTGGCCTGCTTAAACCTAGTGTAGTTGCATTCCAAATCCATACTACAGCAGTACTACATAGCCTGTTCCCAGCAGTGGGTTAGTGACTACTTAAATACAATGCCTGTTGCTTGGTTAACTATTGCAAATTCACCACAAGTCCTAAAGAAGTTTAATTGTCAAAAGAAGTTAAATCATCTGAAGCTACAAAGAAGTTATATCACAGAGCTTCCAGATCTATTGAAAACAATGAATTTCATCTAGGTTCAATTAATTTATCCCCATGAGTCTCTATATGAACTGCTATATTTCATTTTAAATGGAAGCCATCATGCAGGTACTAAACTGAAGATGAAATACAAGAAAATGATGACTCAGCCCTCACAGCTAGGTTGCAGCAGCCCTCATACTGCAAGAACACTGCTGAAAAGGACAGTCCTCTACCTACTATCTTAAAGGACCCCAGAAGTTTTTGTTGACTTTTTCCACTGATGTTTTGACTTTTTCTTACTATTCTTTATCTACGCAGAAGTCTGTGTTTATGGGAAGGTAGGACTACTGTATTTCAGGCATTTGTGCTTGCAGCACTTCACTGCTCAGAATTATTTGCCTTGTTTCTCCTCCACTCATGCCACCACTTGCTGCTTGGAGAAGGAAAAGAGCATCTTCCCAACAAACCAGACTGAACTAATCGTTAAGACACTGGTATCAGACTACCAGAACAGTGGTAGTTGCAGCTGTAAGTCTTATTGCAACCAGCTATGTAGGAAGCTATCAATCATTTTCCTCTTCTCTGTTTATCTTTATTCATCTGGAGAAACTAATTAATTCAATCAGAGCTCTTTCACTCTTCCTTGAATAAAGAAAATGTTCAAGATAACAAAATTTGTTTGCAACGTAGAACTTTCCTGCGTGATTTAATTTAAAAATACTCAATATTTTTATTGTGTTATGTTTACTGAGTAGTTAAAACTCTGGTTCATAAAAAAATTCCATACCACCACCATGTCAGATGTGGTATGGAATAACTGAAAAAATATTTCAGCAATTCATGGTCTGTGTACAGTGAACTCCCCTTTTCCTTGTACACATCTTGGCTGCAACTACAGGTTTGTAAAAGTTCCTTACATGTTCTGCGGCCTGTACTGTGCAGTGCCCTAAGAAATCAGAATGGATCTGGCTAGTCTTAAGAGAAAACCAAGCGTCTGTAACACATTGTGCACAAAACGGATAAATTAGATTTGTGCAGCAGATATCCATATTCAGAAAATGTTCTTTCCAGATCTACTGCTTAGTTTTTAGCCTGTAAACACTTAGAAGTTAGTGTACTAATGCTCCTAGACAGAATTGCAGTCAAGAACAAGCATACAACCTATCCAAAAATCACCAGAACATTGCAGCAACGAGAGATACATAGCTTTGAAATGCAAGTCCCTGTGTGCCTGTGTCTCCAATTAATACCAATTTATCATTTAAACAGTAGACTCCAAATTAGACATAGCTCCTGCAAGTAAATGACAAGGTTGTTAGTGTCTTGAAGAAACTGTTAGATCATCACATCAAGCAAGAATTATGTGTTAGAGACAGTAACTTTTAAAAGGAATAAAATTCTCCTAGTCATAGCTGGAAAACATTTCATACTCTAAGTAAAAGCACTGCTTATCACTTAAACACAGATTGCTTTTCTTTTTTTTTTCAGTAAAGATGGCTACTCTAAAAAGAAATTGAAGTAAACACTTTTCATTCTCTTATGATACTTTAAAAGGTGGAGTTCTTCTCTAGTGTAACACAATGGTAGTGAGTGGGTCCCAGAACTATTACAGAAAAAGAGGCTTTTTGATTTAGATTTTGAGAGTCACAGATCCAGAAAGCTCCTGAAGATCAGTTTATGTGTTTCCATTAGTTGGCCAGAAGGTGGTACATTAACACTGATACAATTGGAAGAAATGGTCAAGATTTTTACAAGATTTAGACAAGACTATTCCTGTTCAAAGAATTCACATGCTACGTGTGACATAATACTACTTGTTTATAATTAGAGCCAAGTTGTGAACAGATCTCACATAAGTGGCGCAGAAAAGATTAAAATCTCCTTCTTCTACCTGAGAACTTACTGCTATTAAACAAACAGGTATATTCATAAAGTAAACATCTCAGCAAGTAAGCATACCCAGATGATTCATTACCAAGCACCTTCGTTTCTAGCCCTGAAGACATGGCATAGATATGACTGACATATTTTTACCACTATGTCATCAAAAAAACTGTGTTCTCAGCAAGGTGTGCTCAGCCCAGAGGTTACCAAGACAGTGACTACACCCTAGACTTAGTCATTATTACTGCCATGGGAGTACTTACACTCCCAGTTTGGGTAGGAAAGACAAAGCCTGCTTGTGAAGGGACAGAGCAGAGCTAGAAAACGCAAAGCTGAACCTGTTCCAGCAGAAAGATCAATAAGAGAATGAGAGATTCTCTGCAGAAGAATGAATTATGCTACTTCATCTTTCATCCAAAAGGAGAACAAGAAGCAAATGAGAAGAACAAGACATGCATGATGTTTTTCAAAAGCGGTTCCTTTAAAAGTACTTTGGCAAAGATAAATGAAGTCAGTTTTCCTCAGTGTACTTTGTACTTTGCTTCTCTCCACAGATGTCTGCCTCCCTCTCTGATTTTAATCCACAGTACATACAACATATCCTTCAACAGTGGAACTGCCACTGAGATGAGACTATTGACCTCATGAAGAAATGAGAGAGTAAGGAAGGAGAAATGCTTCTGCAAGCCCAGGATGCTTCATGAAGTTGTTATTTGGCAAGCAGAATAAATCCGTAGTCAGCCCTATGAATGCAAAGACAATCCCACTCCATCTTGGAGGAGGTGATGCTACCATCCATTGAACAAGCTCTATTTTGCAAAAATAAATTACATAAACGTCTCATACACAGACAATATGTTATTGCATTATGCCATAATTTTTCAAGCAATATATGGTGGACCAGTAACAAAATACAGAGGTTTGCAGACCTTGTTGAGGTAATACCACATGGAACAAGCCTGACATTTGCAGTGCCAGACTGCAGGTGGAAACGTGGCAGCTACTGGATCCACTCAGAATCTGGGGTCCCACTGAGCAGCATAACCTTTGACTGCAAAGAAACACACTGTGGTCCCATGCATTGAGTTATGGATTCAAATGGCTGTTGCAGTACTGCATAGGTGTGGGGTCTGGCTCTGCTGAATAAATGTGAGAAATGTTCTCATAGCCACAGGAGAACCCAAGGCAGGAGACCATCATGTGTGTTGAGTGGCTGGAACACTCTGGGTTTGCTATTGCCAGTCCATCAGTTCAGAAACTGTACTGGTAATGACCACAAATGGTAACATCAGATGATGACAACTTGGTGGTCAATGCAAAGTAACTGGTTCTCTGATTCCTAGGTGGGCAGTTCATGCATGGCTGAAGCCAGTGTCACCCCAACTATCTGCTCAGTCTTGTGCTGACTCTTTAGCAAAAAAACCAAGTCAGTACACAGGCATGTTGAATAAGGCTGTACCAGTGCTCAATCCACTGCTTACAAAAAGGCACACTGCACATCATTTAGAAAGAGACAGGACATTTTACATCTTCAAAATGCACTACTGCAAACACTTCTGGCTCCTCACAGCATTTAAAAATAGTAGCACTAACTTCCTCATTCCTGTCCCCAAGGCATTTCCCAGGATCAAGTTTTGTATCATATCAAGTCAGCAGCTCACATCCTGTCTGCCAGATATGTCTGCATATCTCAGGTCATCCGGTCAAGAGGTAATCTCATATTTATACACTACCTTTACCCTGAGCAATATCAAAATGATTTACAAGTTACGTCACTGCTGATTTAAAAAAAAAACCCAAAGACCCATTTAGGAATTTCTAATGCAAGATTCTGTGGAAACTTCGATTTCAATTATGTATTTTAATAATGTAGTTACCTGGAGAACTGTAAAGACAAATGTGTTTCATAGACAACACAGCTTATATGCAGCTATAAATTACGGAGATAGCAGTGTTCGACTTTTGCCTAATGCTAATACTTTTCACCCCTGTAGCTTGTTATGCAAACATTTTCTATTTAAAATGCAGAGAAGACCATGTAACTGCAGGAGAGCAGCCAGTTTGGCCAGTTCTTCTTGACTCAAAGCATATGTGAGCTCCAGGCTACAGGGAAGTTTTATGAGCTAGCAGGTGAGGTGCTCAATGCAAAGGTGAGAAGAGCTATAACAAAGCCACATGTATCTGAATTTGGGTGTTTTTTTTTTTTAAATTTTGGAGGGATTTTTGACACATAACACAAAGGACTGAAGGCAACTGGCCGGAAATAGCGTGAGAAAACAGAAAGGAGAGCCTGATCTACATGCAATGCCTGACCCACATAGTTATCACAGAAGGTGCACCTGCCAGCTCAACACCCACACCCTCAACAAAAAATATTAATTAAAGGTGCCTGAGAAGCAGAATGATGCAAAGTATATGACACAGGAATGGGCTGCAAAAGTCTTAGGTGCTAATCTGAACCACGTGATTGTCTAAGTGACCTTCAGCTAGCAGTTTATGGCCTCTCCTCCACAAGTTTTCTCTCTGTAGCAAAGCAAAAATACTGATGTAATGGGAAATGTTAATGGCTGTTGTCATGTGTGTTTGATAAATAGGCTATCATAAGTCATGTGAAAGCTTGTGGGCTTTCTAGCAACCATACAGGATAGAGGGAATAAGCAAGGAAGCTCCTGTAGGGAATAAAATAATTGGAGACGGTAGAAGTTGTGGTCCTTGGCTGAGCAAAACTTAAGTCATGTGTGTCAAGGTAGTTCTTTGTTGCACTGCCTGTTGCAAGCAGGTGTATCTGGATGAGAACAAAGAGAAAGGTGCAGAAACTGGAGTAAACAGCTACGGCTCAGTGCTTACATACCAGACTGGCTGTGAACTGCAAGGAGAAATGCTGGGCTTTTCCTTTGTGTTTGTTCCTCCCACAGGCTGAGAAACAGGGCATTGCCCACATTATTTATAGGCAAGGAGGATTCCACCATAAAATATTGGAGGCAAGTGAAAAAGGCTTACCAAGACCTTGGAAAGCAAATGCTTGCAGCAACAGATCCTGAAACATGCTTGTTACAGTCAGATAGGCACCCCCTTATTTGGTTATTGTTCTGTTATTATCTGCAAAATTCATACTGGTTGGTTGCAGGGTTGAGTTAGGATGCTGTACTGCTAGTTTTCACCTCTTGAGGCTTTTAAAGATGTGTTTTGGGTGTATGTTGAGCAAGACAATTTAGAGATACAGGACTGAGATAGGATAGTAAGAAGAAATATTCCCACTACTGGTAACCTAACTTCAGCTTCCTTTACAGTGACACTGATCTCAGTGTTTGCCAGTCCAAAAAAAGTGATGCTACAGGGGTTGTCTTGGAGAGTGTTTAGAAAAGCAGGGCTGTAGCATCAGAGTTTGTGCCTGCCCTGCCAGTCTGACGAGCGTAACTGTACCATCAACAACTTCAGCCAACTCTGGAAAGTAACGGAGTTGACCCAGCTCACCCGTTGTATACATATAACAAAAGGACTCCCAAAGAGGGAGGACGACAGAAAACTTGTGAGCTTGTTCATCCAAATACATTTTAATTAACGGTCCTGCTATACAGCCCTCTGCCCAAGTCTGAGAGTCGTGTTATCATCCCGTGGTGTTATCAGCATGTCATCTCCAACCTCAAGGCAGCTGTCAACCGGCCTGGCAGGCTGTTATGACAGAATGGCTCCGTTTACGATATATTGCTCTGATTGATGAGGCCATTCCCCGTTTTCCACACTCATCTGTTCCAGCCTAAGACTCCCTTAGCACAACCAGTCCAGGCTCCCACCATAAAACCCCAGCTGTTGTGCAGCTATTCACAATTGCAGGAAATAAACAGAACCGAATACTGGGCTGTTGCCTATCTTATGTCATTTGGAGTTTTGTTTTTCCTTTTTGTATGTGTATGTGTAGCCACCACGTTACACGAGATTATTCAGGGTCACTCCACAGAAGCAGCCAAACAGAAATGATCCAACAAGCAATTTCTTCCTCCCTCCCTTGGACCACACTGGTGTGATTACAGTGAACAGAAAGGCATGGGCCTCTGTTAAGTGTGACAGTTTGAGCAAAAGAGACCCGCACATGAAGAATGGAAAGATGTAACTCATGTCATCACAGCAGTGAGAAGTGAAGGAGAAACCTATACTTCTGTCCTCTGCGCTGATTTTAACTTCCTATCTTTCCATCTTTAACAGGCATCTTCAATCCAAGCTGCAATTCTGGCTGGGGACAAAACACAGAGTATACAACAAGGTCCAAATTTCTATATGCTAGTCCTGAGTAACTTCTCAGACTCACTGATTTCTTTTCTCATTGGTAAGTTTTAGCAACCCTCATCATCACCTAGTCTTAGCTGTGTGTCCTATTTCATCCCCAAATGATGTTCACCATTCCTTTGATGGGGATGCAGAGCGGGGAGGAACAGGGAATTCTGAAAATTTCTGTCCTGAGGTACTAGAAGTAGGAATTAGGCAGGGTACAAGGGCTGGATAGGGTGGAGCTCTGATAGTGTCAGGACAATCCCTGTACAAAATACACCACAGAAAGCTAAATGGAAAGACTTCTGCATTCTTGAAATGTGGAACAGACCTAACGGATCTCCTCAGAGTACAGGACAAGATTAGGGAGAAAAAAAAACCAAAAAAGGGGTGGACAGTGTGATAGGAAGCCTTACTGCCTCTATCACCAAACTGTGTAGTTGGTTTGGTGGCGGCAGAGAGACAAGAGCTGAGCACAGAATGTGACCAGTGTGAAGGAAAACAACAGGGCCCCCACAGCTGCTGTGCCCTGTAAACAAAGCTCAGCTTTCTGAAGGGCCATGTGAGATTTTGCAGAAGAGTCCTGAAAGAACTGAGGTCTGCCCAAAGGAAACAACAGGGATTAGAGAAATGAGGAACATGGGATAGTAAGATAAGGACTTTATTGAGCTTAAACAAAAGGTACTCAGATTATAATATATTTAATGTATTCCTACAAAAAGATCAATGAACATTCAAGAAATAAATGAGCTGCACTTAATGGGTAATTAAAATATCCGAAAGCAGTGTCTTACGTAGTGGCACTGACTGGTGGAGGAAATTTGACAGGAGTTACCTTAGAAGAAAAACATTGCTATGGACAAGAATGACTGCTGAGTTCCCTGGTGGAGCAGTCTATTCTAACATTTCAAGAACTAAGCTGATCATGTCCTAGGAAAAGAGGTTTTTTTCTTCATGAGATAATGTTGCAAAATTGTTTTAGTATGGTATGAAATAGGGTGGGAGAAATTTTTTTTTGTCCACTGCTCTATTTGGATATGGTGGATAAAATACTTACATAAAGTGTCAGAAATAGCTGTCAGATGAGAAAGTACCACCAGCAGACTTCCACTGGGTTAACAAGTCTAGAAGAAATATCTAAAGGCATTTAGGAATGTAATGTATTCTGATCTTTTGCACTGCATCTCTACAGTTTGCAGATTTGTACTACTCATCTAGGTCACATCAAGGTCAAATGGTGGAAACAAAAAGGCCAGTCATGTGGACAAGGATATGCACCCTATGGAAAGGTTTGAATTTAACTTCTCATGTGGAATGGCATTTCTTGTAGGCTTTGTTCAGAAACACATATATGAGCACTTGAAGTCATGAAGGAGAATTCTGCCTTCACATTGGCTTAATGAAAGCATGTTTCTGCTTGAGACAAGAAAAGAGAATGTACTTGGACTGTGTTTATTTGAACCAGAATTTTAATGCTCTAGAAATGCTGACAGCTTGCAAAATTAAATCCTGTATTTACTAACTCAGCAGTATCCTCCCCCCTAAATTTCTCCATCATCACCGCACCACAACATACGAGGGAAACTCTAGAAAACAAGGTATCTATTGACACTCGGCAAATCTGTGCTTGAGCTCTCTGAGCTGGATCTAAACAAAACTGTTTCTTGGGGTCAGCTCTGCTGATGAGTTTGGATATGAAAATTGGTTCACCCATAAAGCAAATTGAAACCCAGATCTCTCATTACATGATCTGATCAGCTGTCAGATGGCAGCAGCCTGACTGTGCAGGGATAAAAACCATGCCATAGTCCTGTAGGCAAGCCAGTGTCCTTGCGAATAGTTTCAGGATGCATCAGGAAGCAATTACCAAATCCCAACAAAACCTAGTTATGACCCCTCTCCTCCTTCACCAACTATCACTTAGGAGAAGCCAGAATTATTTTTCTCCTCTCTCCCCTACAGTTAAAACATAAACTAAGGGGATATTTCTTTCCCCTTTAAACTTTTAGCCCTGTTCAATCTCTTTGTGCCGAGCCTTTTGTCTTCGGGAAGAGGCTATTTCGCTGGAAGCCGGTGGAAAGACAACTGTCCGGCAGACAATGGAGCTGTCTGCAGAGCAGGCGCTGCGGAGCGGAGCCGGGGATGGCAGAGCCAGAGGCATTCCCGGCCCGTTGCCATAGCAGCGGGGTGAGCGGGCTGCCCTCCCCGCCGGGCTGTGCGCGGCGAGCCCGGGGCTGGGTGGCGGTGCCGGGGCCGGGGAGTCCCCGGGAGCCGGGCAGGGCAGCGCCGGGGCTGCGCGGCGCTCAGTGCGGGCCGGCGTTCGCGACAGGCTCCTCCGCAGCACCGGCTTGTACCNACAAGCCTGGGCGCTAATTACGGAATTTGAACTAGATCAAAGTAACATGCACCAAACACGGTAAAAGCACTGCGTGCCGGGAACTGCCATCCTTCGGGTCCACCAGAAATAGTGGGGGAAACACGGGAGGTCCCTGGCTGTAGTCATTTCACAGGAAGCTCTGGCTGATCAAGGGTGTTGAGTAGAGGGTTTGCAACTTTAACATAAGGCAAGGACTAATTCTGAGTATTTTATGTTTCTCCAGCACAGCATGCTACACCAGGAACCATGAGAAAGTCGTTCAATGGAAGTGGCAACACTTTCCCAACACGAAGAATAAATACAGACAGCTTTGGTAGCATTATCCTCTGTAAACACAGAATTTAACGGGAGGGCAGCTACTGGAATCCTATATGCTTTCACCAATTTTTGGCTCTCAGCATTGAGTCTCTGTATGTACATGTAGCTCTAGAGCATGCAGATTTTTATAACCCACACCTGAGTCTCACTGTCCAAACTGAAAGGTTCTGGTTGCTTTTGTGATAGGCAAGACTTTCTTCTCAATGATCTTTGACGGAAAAAAGAAAAGAAAAAAGATCAATTGTTATCTTCTTATTTCTCTTCTTACCTTCTTATTTCCCTTCTTAGTCACTCTAATGCTTGGGTACAGAAATTGAGGAAACAGCATCAAGTAGACAAAGCAATTCCCTTTTCAGCCAAGAGCAGCTTTACTTTTAATTTGGTTGGAAGAACAAGAATCCTGACTGCAGCAGCTGTCCACTCCATCAATTTGTAAACTGTAAATTTATATAAGTACACCAAAGTCTGAGTGTTCTTCATTGTCTTTTTGGCCTGCAAAGCAGGCTGAAAATCTCTTGAGAACAAGAGCTCTCATGAGAGTATATGAACTTCAGGTCAGGACAGAGAGGCTCCTGGATCAGCATTCCTGACAACATTTCAGTGATTCTCTGTTGGTCCCAGCTGGAACCTGTACATGCTGAGGCAGCTGCAAAACAGACAATAAGCTCAACTGAACAGCTTCCAGCTTTGGTAGAGCTCTGGAGCTCAGCTTAAATTTAGGAAGCAGAAAGTTCAGGTTGATTCTTTTCACTTACATTACTTCATTCATTTCCTAACAAGGGACCACCTGGAAAGGGGATATCGCCCTGTCTGCCCATGGATGGCCAGATGCCAAGCAGATTTCATTACTGAGTGAATATATTCCTCAGATGTCTGCACTTTCACGATGCAGCAGATAAAAGATATGTAAAGCAGAACTCCTGTATCCTGCAAGCAGCAATTTTGCTGAAGTGGCAAAAGGGAGCCTTCCTTTCAACATGGAGCCAGTAGGAGACATGTTTAGATGGAGATAAATTTGTATACCTCATTTACTGTTGACTGTAAAGGTGTTTTACCATAAATGGTATGTTCAATAGTATGTACTTAGGGATAATGATGCATTTCACTCAGGTAAGGAGGGTCAGAGGGAAGTAGACAACATTATGGGATGGATGGCACCTTTGGAAACAGTGATTCTGGAAAAGATTTGGATGATTATCACCTCTGATGCAATCTGGGGACTAAAGGAACCAATATAATATTAGTATTTAGGAAGGAAAAGTATGAAGGAGAAGGGAAATAATTTCATTTGTGTCTGTAGTATGGTCTGATTCCTGGTGGAACCTGATGTTTTGTCCAGAATTCAGGAACACAGAAAAACTGAGGACTGTTCAGACAACAATATAAAGGAATAAAAATTCTACCACACAGCAAAAGACAAAAGCTCAACCTATTCAACCACCTCTGCGGGAGATTCAGGAACAATCAGTCTGTAAGCACCTACACAGAAAATTATAAAAGAAAAATTGCTGTGATCTAGTAAGTGATATGTGGTAGTTGGTAGGCAACATGGAGAAACTGAGATTAAAAACCATGCAGAGGCAATTAACCACTGAAGTGATTTATGAAAAACTCTGCTCAGTGAAGTCACAGGAATGCTTTAGGCAGGTGAGATTATTCTAGTTCTCATAGGAACTAAGTCAGATGCTATGGTTTGTGATATGCAGAAGCTCCAGCTCTCGCTTTAAAGCTTTTTGACCTTTTTAGTCTGCATGGGAAAAAATATAGCAATGGTTATTTAAGCACCTCTATCTCACTCCCCTGTTGTGTGATGAATTTCAAAACAGCTGAATGAATTTTAGTGCTGTGATCTAGCAGAAAAATATTAATAAAACTAAATTAGGTGTGGAGAGTTGATGTCAAACTGAGCATTTTGGAACTGGCTGTAAAAAATGAAAAATTCAAGTTACAAAGAAAGCCAGACTGATACTCAGGAGGCCAAATACAAACATATCTGTGAGGATGTCCTCACACAACCTGCTCTCAAAGTACTCAGACATACATGATCCTACACATAATGACACTGCAGTACTAAATGACACTGAAAATAACAGAGGAAATAAAGTATTTTCCATCACATTATCCTTTCTTATAGAGCACAACTTAGCTGAATTTTGCTTTTTTGCACTTCAAAACTCGGTTCCCAATGTACACTTTTGTGCAAATCCAGCTGCTTATTCCTGCATACACGAGGGCAATGCACTGCTTGTGCTTTCAACAAATACCGAGGCACTGAAGTCCCCTAACAATGCAGCCTTGACGAATCTGAATTGCTCACTCACCCACTGAAATTCTATACAGAGCAGCTCAGAGCTGTTAATCTCACAGCAAAACCTGCTTCCAAAACCTTCCCTTTCTTGAACACCTCAGTGGGCACAGACACAGATTTCCATTATCCTTTCAGCAACATTTGGATAAGATTAATATAGCTCTTTTCGTATGTTTCATTTTATCTTCTACTACACAGCCAGCTTTTCCTCTGTCTGATCAGAAGAGAAATAACCTCCCACGAAAGTTCACGAACCAAACCACCCTCCTCCCCCACATCCTCCTCGGCTCTACAACACGGTGCGCTCGTACCAGTGCAGTGGGCGCTATGAATAAGGCACGGGAGGACATCAAATGCCGATTTGGTTGCATACATACAACTTACAATTCTCTTTTTAATCACTTGTTCTGAGGGGATGAAACGTCAGCTCTCTGCCTCATCCTACCAGTAGCGCTCACAGCATCAAACTCCGCCTGTAAATAAAACTTTCCCAAGTCAACAATATCGTGTTGGAGGTTCCCTTGGACTTCACGGGTTGGAGATGTCCCTCCCAATCTGCTTTCTCTGTAGTACCAGCCATCCCTCCGCCTGCCCAGGCGCGCACCGGCCCCGCTGCTGCAGTACCTTGCTTCTGAAAGAAGTTTATGCGCTCCTCCTCCCACCGATGCAAAAAACCCCCCCCAGGCGGCCGAGACGAACAGCTCCGGTCCCGGCTGCACTCACCCGGGGGTCAGGTCCCTCCCGCTCGGCGCTCGGCGGGGCTGGCTGTCCCCCGGCCGTGCCCGGGGTGCCGCGGCTGCGGGTGCCGGGGCAGGAAGGCGCCCGCCCTGGCCGCCGGAGCTCAGCCCGGCTCCCGCGCCGGCCAGCCCGCCCCTCTCGGCTGGGCAGGGCGGGGAGGTGGGGAATGTGCAGGTTGTGGGCAGATCTGGCACACCCAGGAAAGCAGGAGGTGGGAGACGGACAGACAGGCAGGGAGCAGCCGGCGAAACGGGAGCGGAATTTCACGTTAAACTCCGCCGAACAAAAGTTTTGGGTTTTCGTCCTTCGTAAAAATAGCTGCATTTTTTTTTTTTTTTTTGGCGAAACTAAACCACACTGCCAAACATTTCAGCTGTTCACCTTGCAGACATGCAGCAGGCTGCTCCCCGTGTCAGCAGCGGAACCACTGTGTCCCGTTAACTCTTCAGTCACCAACTGGCTTTAGGACTGGGATTTCCTCTCCTCCTCTCAGGTGAACTGTTTTGGATTTACTCCAGGCTGGGTAAATATAGAGAGAACTTTTAAATGCAAAGCACCTACCACATTTTAAAGAACTCAATCAGTCAGCCAGTCATTTCTAATCTCCTTGGTAACATTTTCCTATGTTTCTCAGTCATAGACATGAGTCTCTCTCAAACTGAAGGACAGAAATTCGAGGGTGGTTTCTGATCATTGGAAGGATACGAGATTCCAGTGCAGTCTTACAGATGGAAAATGAAAGGAATAAACCACCTGTTTTTAAATGCCAAGCAAGACAAATTTATGACAGCAATAACAGGATATGTCTATTTGTGATAGCAGGAATTAGACTTAATGATCCAGGAAGTTCTTGCCGGTTCTTGCCATAAAAGGAGGGAGAAGGAGACCCAACCTACCTACCAAAGAGCCAGGTCCACCAACACAGAGTGCTCCACCTGCCAAATACACCTCTAGGTATTCCAAAATGTCCTGTTTTAGCCTGTATTTTTTTCTTTCCTTGCCCTCACCTCTGCCCCAAGCAGTTCAGATGTAAGACTGAAAACCACAGGAACAATCTGTCAGTGCCTCTGAGAAACAGCTAACATCCTTCTGCTCCACTGTGACATTCCTAGGGTTATTCAGGTTTTTCTAATTTCCCCTTATTGGTTACAATGTAGGAAAAAAATACATGTGATACTGTGACACACTGAGGAAAACAGACAGACTGTTTGAAGGCAAGGTATCTGGATAATTGCGAAGTAATGCCAAAAAGCATCTGGCTTACAGGAAAATTATTGATTTGCCATTTACCCATTAAATTACATCAGTATAGAAATAATTTTAGGTACATGAAATTAACCACAGAAGGTAAATGGCTTTATGGTTTGAATGGTGGAGTGTGACAGCATGCAGAACCAAAAAGGAAAGGCCAAGCTACGACTTCTGGGTGTTGGTACAATGGTGATTGTGAATTAAATGATGAAAGGGGGTGAGGGTAGGTGATGGAATGAATGACTATGTGATCAGGGACTGCAGGGACGACTGCGTGAGTCTTTCGTGTGGGAAAGGTGCCAAACAGCATGCAGCAAAGCTGATGCCTGCCAGCCTGCAGAAGAGACGTGACTGCCTTACTCGAGGGATACTTTGTGTTGATGGGCAAGGAGTCAGAATCAGTGGTTAGATGTCTTTCCTCAGAAAAAAACAAAACAACTAGTAAATCAGGAATGGCCACATGCCATCCTTGTGCCAGCCTCTCTGTCTAGGCCTTTGCAAATTTGAGCCTATACTACTCATCTGAAATTAGCTAATTAATGGAAGAGCCGAACATTTGTTTTGTAATCCCCCCCAGTCCGCCAGCCATGAAGCTGTCCCTTATGCAACACTGCCATGCCTCACTTCCCTCCCACACCTTGTTGTAACAACTGCATGTAGCAGACAGGGCGTTCTCTATCAGTGTAAGAAAAAGCTTCTTCCACAGAGGCTAAAAATTCCCAGGCTTACAGCAAGCTGAGGCTAAAGCAGAGATGGAGAAATTAGCCCAAGGGCAAACTGCTTGAACAAAAACTTTTAAAGGTGTGGGCTTAAACAAACATGCTGGCTGGAAAGGATGAAAACTGAGAGCTGCTCTTGTGACTTTCCAGGTGAACAGTGTACCTTTTCTCATTTTATCCTTCCTCTCCTCAGCCAAGGGAAAACTGTGTAGATAATTCTGTTTGCTGTTCTGTCTGTTGCCTCAATCTTTCTGTGTGGAACAGTAATGTAAGATGAGCAGGGAGATGAAGTCATCTTCCCTAGACTCCCTCTTTTGTTTCTTGTTCCCAATTAGGGTCCATAATTAATCTGGCCACCACGACAGAGCACTGCATGGGGTGCTGGGATGTCATAGACATACTGAAGCAAGCTTGTTTCTCAGGAAACAGCTTTTTCCTCATGAGGTGGTAGTCCCTTGACCTTTTGTCTAATACAAAAAAAAACTTTTTAAATGTGCACATTAATTAACTCAAATTAGGGACAGAATCAGATTTGTGGGAAAAGAAATAAAATCTGCTTTCGAAAAAATACATGCACTATAGAGCTGTTATTATCTCTAAGCTAAATGTCTCAAAAACTCTCAACAGCCTCTGTGAAAAATGTAAAGGATAGACTCTCTCCAAAATGCCTGTTAAGCTGGTAACTCAGCCTCTGCTTGCTTGTGGGAAACCTAAGTTCAACTCTGTTCTTTACACAAGAGTTCAACCAGAGATTCACGTCTCTCGTCTAAGAAAAGGATCCTACCCACCCTGCCATTGTCAGTTTGGGTCCATTCTGTCAAAACCCCACCTTGGACCTTGATGGAAGCTCAGTCAAAATCCAGTGTGGCCACAATACCTTTGCAACAACCTCTATAGAAAAACTAAAACCAGCGGATAAATATTCAGTGTCTAGTTCACCACTTCCAAGATTGTCCTTTGGATGTTTGATACCTCTCTGGCAGACAGTGTTGTAGATAGCTTTTACTGCTGGGGCCTGTTTGGCAGCCTAATAGATCTCATTGCAGAGCAAATCACTGAGGAGTCTCTAAATTCTCCCAGCTACCCCTGAGAAGACTAAAATTTCACACTTCATATTCATATTTCTTTTATTCCTATTCATCCTTACAAAATATGAAAGCTGTATGAAAGTCTGTTTCAACTCTGTTTTCTGAGGCATTTGAAGCATAGATAACAGATAAGGACTTGCTCCTCAGCAGTATCTTGTCACTGCTGACCTGTATTCATCCTGCAGCCATTGAGAAAGACAGAAGGAACCAAGCCCAGGCTGAACACAATCCTCGGTCCTCGGCATTTGGCTTGTGTTTAGCATTTATCTTGCAACCACTGAATTCTGAACAGTTGCTATTCCAGGATCCTTTTCTTGGGAGGAAAAGATGGCAAAATTAAAGCTCAGTAGTCCAGAATGGGTTTCTGGAGTATCATCCTGGCAGGACAAGATTGTTTAGGCGAGGATATAATCAAAGCAAAAAAACCCACATAGAGAATGAAAGGCATCAAAATGCGTTAGGAGAAAAGATAACTGAAAGGCAGATACTCCTCAGCTATATAACACATGGCATAATCTAGGCACTAGTCAGAGCTAAATACAACTTCTCATGACTGAAAATATGAAGAGCCAAACCCACTGATACCTGGGAAATCTACGAGACATGGCCTCCAACAAGTTCCTGCTTGTTACATATTTCCACATGCCTGAAGCAGCATTTTGCCAATAAGCGTTTAAGGTCTGTGAGAAGAATAGGTGTAGAGAAGTTTCACAGGTCACAGACCACCATCCCACTGGTCCAGTTCTCATGCTGAGAACTCTCAGAAATGCCTCCTTCACCCCTAAGAGTGTTCTAACCAGGCCTGCCATTTAAATCCATTTGAAATGGATCCTTTCAGACGCATCTCCTATCACAAGTGACCAAGCCCTTCTCCGATATGAGCTGTAGGCAGGAGCTCTGTGCCCCAAAGACAAAGCTGGTTCAGAAGTGTCTGAGAATGCTATTTTCCTCACATCCTGGTTGGATTCCAGCTGACAGAAAACATTTCTCCTGCTGCTGCAAAGCAATCTGTGCTGCAGGCTGAGGAGACGGTGATCTGTATGCATAGACAGGGATGGGGTGGGTAAGGAAGCCAGGGGGAACACAGGGCACTGTTAAGATCTGTCTGATTGAAGAGTCACTTGTTGGGTTGGTCTGATGTTCACCCATCCCTTCCAACAAAAAACACAACTGAGATTTTTGTTTGAAGTCCTGCAAGAATTTACAAATAAGNGCAATCTGTGCTGCAGGCTGAGGAGATGGTGATCTGTATGCATAGACAGGGATGGGGTGGGTAAGGAAGCCAGGGGGAACACAGGGCACTGTTAAGATCTGTCTGATTGAAGAGTCACTTGTTGGGTTGGTCTGATGTTCACCCATCCCTTCCAACACAAACCACCACTGAG
>VZRQ01011259.1:0-25453 GCA_013397975.1 Machaerirhynchus nigripectus | reverse complement strand
TTCGAAGTCCTGCAAGAATTTACAAATAAGAGTACATATATATATATATATATATATATACACATATATATGCACACATACAAATAGTATATAGTATATACAAATAAGAGTATACATACACACCCACACATATATAGAAATATAGATAATTATATGGATAGACAGAAAGAGAGAGCATCCTGGTTCACCTGCTGACCCCGGGGTCAGTCACCTGCTGCATTCTTCCACTACCTTGTGACTTTCAGGCACATAAGAGAGAAAGGCTTCAACCAGTGCCTGAGGCAAAAAATCTGAAATTCTGACCAAAATGAGTGGAAATCATACCACTTCTCCAGTGCAGTAACACTGAAGAGAACAGAGACCTAATCTGAAGAGGCAGCAAAACCAGTGCCAAAGTAAATGCATGATTCTCAGGATTAATGAGGAGGAAATGCAGCTTAAAACGCTGGCCTTTCATTCTTCTGGAGCAAAGCAAACTCTGACATGCTCAAGGAGTTATGTATTTGTGAAACAGCTCCTAAGCCTTTAATGACTATTACAAAAAGCTGTCTCCTTTATTTGTATCATTTATAATAACTGTATCTTCAAGTGGAAGGTGATTTTTAATGAAAGACTTGTGTATTCTGCCACACAGAAGTCACACCTATTGTAACTTACTCCTGGCTGAAAAAAGAGGTGCTAAACATCTGGACCACAGTGTTTGGAAGCTGAGAAAAGCCTTAGCCACCTTAATGACAAGCACATTGCATAAATCAGTTTCTTTACACCAATTTAGAGGAAATTCTGTCCAGTTACTTTTCCTGTTAGGTTGCCAGCACAGACAGTACAGAATGACTAGGCTAACTGGGTGTAACCAGCTTTATCCTCATCTGCCACTCATTTCCATGGTATTGTGAGTTACATGGTTAAAATCACATTCTATTGAGTCACTTGAGGAATGCTCCGAGTGACTTACCTCAGGACCAGTAGTTACTGCAAGGGACAGCGTGACTTTACCTTGGCCAAAGGGATGAGTTGCAGAGCTACTAATTGTGTTAAGAACGTGAGAAGCCAAACAAAGGCTTTTCACATCTGAGGCATCACGGTTGATTTGTCCAGGTCATGGTCTGAATGGCTGATGGAGACAAATAAATTCTCCAGCCCAGCAACACGAAGTTTAATGAAGACTTGTTCAGTCAGCCTTATTAGCAAGGAATTCTGCAGTGTCTAAGGAGGAGGGGTTGATATGCTTTCAATAGGACACAAAGGGTGCTAATTCCTAATCTCTGCTCCATTCTTTAAAATTCATAGCCAAATTATAAAGTATGAGAAGCTGAGGGGAAAAAAAACCATGCTGTTGATAAAGGCAGCCTTTGTATTCAAATTTCTGTGGAAGAAAACACAGAGTAGAAAATTATGTTGGAGGATCTTCACTGTTCCCACCATCTTACCTCATCACAGGAATTAAAAATTACTTTATCCTTATAGTGCTCAACAGTCCTGCCATTCATCACAGAAGACAGAGAGATAGCACAAAACATGCCATGGCCATAGTTCATTGCCTTAGTGATTCTAGCACTTATTTTTTAACAGAAGTTGTATTTTCACCATTTTTACTATGTGTTCACTCTTTTGTACAAGTGTTGACTTGAAAATTACTTTAAAGTAAAATGTACTGGCAGATGCAGCATACAACTTGGAGATCATTTCTGTATATTCACCACAGTGTTTTCCTCTTTTTAAACATCTCCCCTTTTGGTTGCACACAGTCAGTGTGGAAACTGGCTTTATTAAACACATTGCAAAGCCAGCTCCACTTATAATGAAAAAATACAAAATTCTGCATTTGCCAAACAGAACTGTGATATTTTGTGCTGAAGGCTTTTGTAACAGAAAACTAAAACAAAACAGGAATATATAGGGAGTGTTAAGTTCTTAAACTTTTCAGGAAAGATAGTGAGGAATATTTACTTCCTGATGATTACTAGCCAATTAGATTAAAAATGGCACAATAACCCAAATTTGGCTGTACTATATGTCTCTTTAGACTACTGTATGGGGACTCTAGGTGGTTATGATGTTAAGCATAGAGACCAGTTGCCTCCAAAACTTGTTCATCAACTTGAGTGGCATTTTGCCAATTTATGCTAATTTAAGTGAGGACTAGCATCATAGTGTTTGAGTATAGAAAATAAAGATTTTTTTTTTGAGGGGTGGGGGAATGATTTAATTAAGTCTGAAAAATAAAATATCCACAAAATTTTCATCCATAAAATTGAGTTTTAAAGATAATACACTTTTTTTTAATGCAGTGGTAGAAATCCAGGTATAAGAGTCAAACTCCTATCATACAAAACAGGGAATGTCTAGGGAAATATTGCAGCTTCAGATTCCTGTAAGGTGCAGAAATTATCATCACTGATGAAATTTAAATGACACTGCAGGGACTCCAGTAAAGCATTAGCTACTGCTAGAATTGGTATGTATTTTCTTAAAGACTACCATTACTTCATTACTTTGCAACAGTGCTACTTCAATTATCCAGTCAACAAAGAGAAATTTAAGTTCTGAAGTAGATGATGAAGACATTCTTCTGCATGCAGAAGGGCCTTCTGCTAAGGAAATGGGAATGACGGCCCTTTGCCCGCTTTCCCTTCCCTGCCAGAAGGGAATGCAGGATGCAGCAGATCACCCACTGGAAACAAGGTGATGCCACTGGAATCAAAGCTTTTAAGCATTTAAGTTATTTTAAATTGGAAAGAAATAAGTAGAGCAGCACCCAGAAGAGAAAGCATGGGCAGGAAGAGAGAAAATCCTAAGGTGAAGGAAGGGAAAAGGGACCGTGTGGGTTGAAGAGCATTCCTTAGAGCACTGGCAGCTGGGGGGCTCAAAAGCCACCTTGAAACTTTCCTGTAAAGCAGGAGATGGGCTGGAGCATGGGGATTAAAGCTGTTTGCTAAGAAATAATTCAAAGGCAGAAAAAGTATAGCCTAGCCATCTGTCCTTATATTTTCTTCCCCCTTATTTCTTCCCTGGAGAAAGATATCGAGAGGCACATGAGCTGGGTTTCCAGGTCTAGCAGGAGAAGCCTCCTGGATCCTGGTCCCATGCTGTTTGACTTGAGAACGATCCAGGAATTAACAGGTTAACCACAAGTGCCTTTGCTCCCTGATGAGTGACTCTTCTTCCTGGCATCTGATGAGGGATGTGTTGATTTCTACTGACCTGTTTTTCTTTTTATCCAGCAGACACAGAGCTACTGGCTCTGGCAAAACCCTTCTCCTTTGACACCTGTTTGCTCCATTAGTTCAGGTTTGGGTTGTTCAGACATGCGAAACAAACTGGTTTTATTCTGTGGATGCAGCTGGACTGTCAATCTCAGCAGAGCACAGCTCATCCTTTTGCCCCAGCAGTCCTCCAGCCTCTGTCAGACCTGGAGCAGCTTGGCAGGGGGACAGAGGACAGGGCTGAAGCTTCAGCCACCACTCTTTAACATCTGAGTCTCCTGGCAACTAAATCACCTGGTGAAAGTAGATCACACTCAAAAAACCTGCTCTGCATTTCCTTAACTCCCTGGCCCTCTCAATAGCCCCCCATTACCAACAGCATCACTGTCATGGGAACCCTCATGCATTGCCTCTGACTGCTCTGTTACTGAGATGCCAGCTGGTATTGATGCCTTATCTACTGGAGCACTGACCTCTCTTAGCTAAGCTGCCTTGACCTTTATGGGAGATCAGTTCATCTGATGCTGTCCATCTCTGGACACATACTTGACTAATCAGGAAATCAAGAGCTCTTCATGTTGTTTTAACTGTGCTGTGACACAGAGGCTGGTCCCTGCAAGCCTGGGACGCAGAACAGCCAAAGGAATTGAAGCTGTCCTGTAATTTCAAACCAAGCAAAGATCAAAAGCATACCTGCAGAGTTTGATCATGTCGTGGGGAAGCTCTCGTAACACTTGTTATGTCTAAAGAATTTGCAGTGGCATTGATTTTAGCAGAGATGTATGGTCTTAGCAGAGCCCTGAGTACATACCCACATTATCATTCCATGTCACTGTGTCTTCACTACCTTTGCAGCCATGCTAAATCAAGGAGAACTGCTCATGCGTGATACAATCTGTATTTATCTTAAGGCCAGATTTACCCTGAAGGCCTGAGGTCTACCATCAGCAAGGACTGATCTGTATGTGTGCAACAATAAGTGCACAGCTCTGCTAAAACCTCTTCAGCTAAGCATGTTTTCAAACACAGCCTTTAAAGCAGTGCAGTTTGGTGGCTTTACCAAGAAAAGTATAATCTACTCACTGAGACAAGGATGCAGGATGAAGACTGTGCAGTCCAATTACAGCATTTCCCGAAGAGACACACCAGCCCTCAAAGAAGGGGAACAATGCACATGCAACTGCATCAACAGAGCAAAATGCCTTTGTGTCTCTCCCTCCTTGGAGACAAAGAACTCAAAAGACTTGCAGGGAATCCTGCAGGTCTCCCAGGATACACCATAGTTTGCACTAATAATGTGTTGCTGGAGGCAACCAAGCCTGAACAAACAAATCAGTCCGGGGGAGGAGGAGTGGTGGGTTCATGAAAGCAAAGCCTCCAGGAAAGCTCCCCTTACTTCTTTTATGTAAACTTTCCCACCCAGATCCTAGTTCTGGCTGGCTGGTGAAGGGCCTGCTGCAGAGGAGGTGCATGAAGTGCCCTGGGCCAACCTCGTGTCCTACTTGTCCAGCTGACTGCCTCTGCTGGAGGCAGCGTTGTGCAGCCCTGGGGCACAGGAAGCGCAGTAAGCTGGCGCTGTGGCTGGCGTGACAAATGCACTAACACCCTCCAGTTGTCTGCCCTGCCGGGTGCACCACGTGCTTCTCTGTACACTCTGTGCTGGCATGTGCTCCCTTTCCATCCCAGTCCCTCCTGAAGACTCATGCCACCACAAAGCATACAAATGCATGTGTAGTGGAGGCAGGACACAGCAAGCACTAACACACAGAAATGCTTGTGCTTTCTGCACTGGATGAACATTTCTGTTGGGCTTCTCAGGAAGTGGTCCAAATTTTGGCAAACACAATCAAGAATACTCTTGGTACTTATGCAAGAACATGAATTTATTTCAATTCATTCAAAACTGACACTCTTCTTACCACATATTTCTTGTAAGAACACGTATCTCTCACCACCACACTCACCATTATGCAACCAAAACTTTTTCAGAAAAAGAGGAATAATTTTTAATTCTAGATTTACCTTTCTGCATGTGGAAATTGGCCTAAAGTTTGGCAGCTACCTGAGCTAGGTACCTATTTGTGTACAGAACTGCGCAGACTATTTTAACTACTATCAGTTGTCTACACTTAATGACAGTATGGCATATACCCCACCTTTTCAAAAGACTCACAGATCCACCAGATCAGTCTGAACACAGAGTCACAGCTACCCTGCTCCCTCTGGCCATGTCAGTGTTGTTGTGAAGATCATTCATTCCCTTCCTGTTGCCAAACCCCAGAGTTTTAAAGATGCCTGTTCTGAGTGCAAGTGTGCATGTTTGTATCTGCATATATAAAAGCAGCTAAAAGCAAAATGAAAAAGGTATCCAGTGGTACTGGACTGCCAGCCATAGCAGATTCCTGGCTGCCCTCTGCCAGGGATGGAGATTGCTTGTTCTGCCTCCAACAACTGATTCTTACCTGCTGCAGCCTTCTGGTCCTTGGCCCTGTCCTGCCAGGGGTGTGTGAGGTTCTCTGGCAAAGAGCAGTTCCCACACCCTAAACAGCACAGGGACCTTAGAAAGCCTCTGGCTCCTTCTCTTCTCCTTATTAATCTTGCTTCTTCCCTGCAGCAGAAACAGACCTTGGTCCCAGCTCCTCTCCTGCTCCCACTCTCCACTATGAGGAGCCAAGCATGGGGTGCTGTGGAGACAGGTCCTGTGTTCCTGGGCTTGGTGAAGCAAAAGGCAGTGAGAAAGGGAAAAGAGGTGGAGAAAGAGTGAAAAGGGACTACTGACCACCTCCACTGCTCCCTGGCACATCAAACCCCTCATCCCCATGGAGCCCCTCTTCCCACCATCAGATGCCCCTGCCCAGCTCCTCTCCGCACATTCCTCATGTGACCAGAGCATTCAGATTGTGGAAATACAGTTGTGCCACTGCACTGATATCAGTGCTGAAGATTTATTTCTCCACTCCCACAAATTAGTTTAGTTATCATGCAGACAACTAATCCGCACGTGAATCTGACAGAAAAGGACCTTGCCCTGAATTCTCGAAGCAGCTTTAGCTTCATCCCTGGTCCAACATTTAAGTCACCAAAAAAAGAAGTATTTTTGTTACAGAGATTACTTATTTTGTCAGTCACACTGTTTAATTCTGCCCTACAACTAGAACTCTTATTTAAGATAAAAGGTAAATGAAGCCAAGACAGGACCAGCTGACCTGGAAAGCTGGGTCTCAATGGGCCCTACCTTTCTCAGAAATAATCTTCAGTAGTAATGTTACATACCGGAGCAAAACCAAACCAATATATGCATATATAAAGAACAAGGAAGTGGGGCTGTGGTGATAATTAAACATTCACACATATAGATATTGTGCCAAAGCTAATGAATATTTTGCCCTGGCTCTTTAATAGGAATAGTGATGCAGGGCAAAGTGATAAGGTCCCAGGAGGCAGGCTAGATAACCAGAAGGAGGGAGTGGAAATGGAAATTATCATTAATGAGGTAAGTAAACATTTTGGAGAGGTTACTGTGCTCAGATGAGGAGGGCTGATAAGCTCCCTCCCTAAACTCTGAAAGAACTGACATATGTAGCTGCCTGCATCCCAAGGATTTGAAATGAATCGGTTCAGATAGGAATTGTACCGTACAATTGGAGAAGAGCATATATAGTAACCATATCTTTAAGGGGTAAAAATTGCTCTAGAAAGTACAAGGCTGAAGTCTGACTGCAGAGGTATGCAAGGTTTTGGAAGGAAAAATTCAAACGCATCAGATAATAAAAAGGATGAAATCTAACTTTAAAAGAGGTAGTTTGTTACAGCCAAACCTAAGAGGTTTAATCAACAACAAATTTTCTAGATAAAAAAATGTATAAGAAAAAACATTTAATGTGGTGCCACCTGGGAAGGAGTTAAAATGGAGATTGATACCAATTTTAAGACAGCACTAAAAACCAAGCTGAAAAGGAAGACAGCCATTGAGTTTTAAGAGAAATACTAGGTTAGAGGAGCTACAAGTAAAATTTCTTGATTAAGTTTACATGATTAACACTATGTTTATCTGTATTTTTAAATCATGATCATGGCACAGAAATTAACAATCTAATGTTATATGCTGAGTACAATTAGGAGGATCTGCATATATAAACGAAATTTTGAATGTCATGCTGAAAGGGGGGATACATCTCAAGTGCTGGAGTATCAGAAATGAGATGAAAGGTAATAAGCAATATAAATTTCACAATCAGGCATTTAAGGACAATACACTTATTACAAGGAAAGAACTAATTAATTACATACGAGAGAAAGTGATCTAGCATACAGACAATCAATTTGAATATAGTGCAAGGGTACTTGCCTGATACACTGGCACAAAAGGAATTAAGATCCCGGGATGTATCAAGGCGACAATTCCTGAAGATTGCAAAACTAATGTCTTGGTATCAGGCTGTGGTGAGACCTCAGTCTTGCACAGTTTTGATCACCACATACCCAAAAGATTAATTCAAACAGCAATGTGAGCTGAGAAAAGCTTTCTAGGATGAGGAGGAGAATGGAGAACCAGAATACTAAAGAGCTTGTCTCATTCAGCTTAGCAAATGAACACAGAGAGAGAGATAATTACCCTGTATAAATATATTAAAGTGCTTACACTGGAGAGGGCAAAAAGCTATTTGAAAGACAATATTGGCACAGGAACACATGGATAGGAAATGGTCATGAATACATTTACATCAGGGTCCTGGGAAACAGATTCCATTCCTATGATCTTAAGTGAATCATGTTTAAAGGTCTCTGAAATGTCTACATGTGAAAATACAGCAGCTTCAATAAACTGTTGACTAGAGTCTCCATTTAAATGGAATGTTTTCTACAAAGCCTGTAATGGGCTTGAGAACACAGAACTACAGGACATATGCTGGCAGGATTTCTAATCTCCTTTTAGACACTAAATTAAATGGCTAGATTTGGAGAGGAGCACACTGAGCTGAAGCTGTTTGAAAATTTTGTTCAGCTGTAACAGGAATAGCTGGGACATGAGAATCTTGGAAACAGTTTTAGATGCAAAACCCAGATCTGGACTTCTTCACAGAAAGTACTGAGCACTCTTAATAGTTTTTAAAAATTGAGTCCCAAGTGATAAGTCCAAATCAGTCTCCATGAAATATACTGCAGTACCACAAGGGAACTGACAAGTAAATTGGACTGGCATCCATGTGACAAAACTCAGAATCACAATTCTCATTCTTGCCAACCAAGATCAGAATGAAGAAATAGCATGAAGTCTCCTCTTCCTCTCATGTAATATGCACCGTCATAATGCAAATACCACTTTATACAGGCAGAGGATTTTGGTCTCATCTGTCAAACAAAAGGACAATTAAGACCATATTGCTTCTAATAACAGATGAACATGGTTATTAAGTAAGATTCATGTAATATCTGTGCTCCAGTATTATATGGTTTGATCAAGGCTAGATGAGGTAAAAACCAGAGATGTTGAAGTAAAGACATAAATCAACAATCTCCCTAGAGTACTGTCATCCAACTCCGCTCATTTCTGCCTTGAAAGAACAGAAAGTGTTATATTTTTCCCTAACACTGGGGCTGAATAAAAGAAAAAAGGAGGCAGAAGTCCTGATAAAAATGGACATTTATCACGT
This sequence comes from Machaerirhynchus nigripectus, assembly GCA_013397975.1. Lineage (NCBI taxonomy): Eukaryota > Metazoa > Chordata > Aves > Passeriformes > Dicruridae > Machaerirhynchus > Machaerirhynchus nigripectus. The sequence continues at coordinate 16,593 of VZRQ01011259.1, read as the reverse complement.
TTCTGAGTGGGCACAAGAAAATAAGTTGTCAACACAGAAGCTGAAGGTTTTGCTTAAATGATTCTGTTCACTATTCATGTTTTTGACAAATCTGCTTCCCATTTCATCCCACACTGTCCTTTGAGATGACTCTATAAATGATCCCCTATAGGCGTTCATCATCACTTTTCCAATTCCTGTGCTGTGTAGTCCAGTGATCCCCTGAGCCTTTCTTAGGTTTCAGATGATATCACAGCAAAAGAGAAACAAGCAAATCCATGCATTGGGGTATTGTGAAATTTCTCATTCTGACTTGCTCTCCGCTGCTGCCAGCTTTTTCACTGGCTGTTTTACTCTGCCAGTTCCATTCAGGCCCCTCATAATCAGACAGGAAATTCCACACAGAACCGGGATCTCTAATCAACAGCACATGCAATGATTTACAGCTCTTGTTAATTGGTACTAGTGCTGAAGCCTTGCTTGCTTCTCTGCCATGAAGAATCGAGGGTGGAAAATGCCACTTCTCAGGTGGGTGACTCCTCCCTGCGGTGAATCCCGCTGTGGTTCGGGAGCTGCGGAATCGTGTTCCTTGGGGTGCAGCCAGCGCTGTGGGGCACTGGCTGTGCTGCCGAGCAGCAGGGACGAAGCTGGGACAGTGCTTCACCACAGCTTCTCTATGGCTACAGTGCCATTCCTGCCTCCTGTCAGCAGTCCAGCAGCTTGCTGTCAGGAACTGAATGCAACAGGTGAGGGAATGTTGCTGAAGACTGCCACTGATGTTTTCCACTTTGAAAGAGCTGAATGCAGGGAGATATCTTAGTGTTCTTCTCTCCTGGCAGCTTTAAGCTTGGAAGCCACTTAGCATCCTGCAGAACTGCTCCAAACAAACCAAGCTGTTCCTCTGTCAACAAAGCCATCACAGATAGCTGCTGCACTTAAGCATTCCATCTCCAATTAAGCTTTACACTGAAATGTCCTGTCCAGCTGCAAAATCTCCTACTGAGCTCCTTGGGCTTATCACATCAGCATGTGGGTTTCTGCATTAGAGAGCAACTGGGGCCAACGTAAACACTGTGGCTGAGGAATCACAGCCTTACAAACAGAAATAAAGGACTTTCTACCACCTAGGCTGCCTCATGGGCCTGAGATAAACTACAAAGCATCTCCTCACATCTATTTTCTGGGGATATTGCCTATATAAAGGGAGATCAGAAGGTCAGTCCTGTGACTGGCCCTGGACTTCTCTCTGCTTTCCTTTCAGCTGATCTGACTATATAAAAACATTAATGAATAGGTGTGAAAAGAGTGGAATTCATCAAGAATACCATGTAGGCTCAGCACTTAGCTCTTCTATAACAAAGAAAACCCTGCTACAAATCCACAGTTACTGTACCTTGCACTTCTGAATAGCCATGAGAACAAAACTCAGCACCTGAACTAGGAGATGCTCCTTTAGCTGTTTGCAGCACAGGGCCAATGACATGCACGAGATCAGAACTGATTCTATGCTAGCATGCAGACAAGAAAACACTCAATTAAACAGCAAAGGTATTATACTTTTTAATATATATATTTAGATAAAAACTTTTTAATTAAAACATTTCCAAGCAATAATGAAAATCAGACTCAGTTCTTTCATGCTGTCACTTTCTCCTCTCATACTTTGCCTCCTCCTTGTCTTAGACGTGGTTTTCTTAGAATGTGGAGGAGCGAGGAAGGACTAATTAATTCATAGGGGTAAGCACCATAAGACTCAGCCTAGTAGGCATTGGTGGGAGCAGACACTTCTGAGCTTTCCTCTAACTCCTTTCTTACTATAAGAGCAATGTTAAATCCTGTCCTCCTACACCCTGATATTCCTCATTGTTCCGAAGAAAAAGCAAGAATATGATAGTCCTACAGCAGCATCAACCACTCCTCTGGGAGGCAAGGTAACAGAGTAGATAAGTAATCAGTGTTACTTTCTGGGGCATAGCTGAGGCAGATATTAAGCCTTTTTAAGTTAGCAGACTACAGTCAGACCCAGCAGAGCTGGCAGAGCTGGGCTCAGTGACATCTCAGCTTTGCTTTAAGTGTTATCACTAGGAGAGTTCGTCTTTAAAATGAGGTTTTGAAGGGATGGAAATGGCTGAACAGGGACTAACTTTGCTGTGGCTGATGTTAATCAGAAAGATATTATGCAAATATTTGCTCATGATACGGTAATATTATAGAATGGCTTGGGTTGGAAGCGACCTTAAAAATCATCTTGTTTCAAACCCCCTGCCATGAGCAGGGACACCTTCCACTAGACCAGGTTGCTCCAAGCCCCATCCAGCCTGGCCCTGAACAGTTCCAGGGATGGGTCATCCACAACTTCTCTAGGCAATCTCTTCCAGTGCCTCACCACCCCCACAGTAAAGAGTTTCTTCCATATTGCCAGCTCATGTTGATCTTCTCATCCACCAACGCCCCCACATCCTTTTCCTCAGGGCTGTTCCTAGTGCATTCTCCGCACAGCCTGCAGTTGTGCTGTGTATTTCATACTGAAGTTACAGGTTTGGTGCAGAAATGACTGGGTGAGGTTCTTTGGCCTGAAACATGCAGGAGGCCAAACTGAACAATAATAATAACATAATAGTTCTCCTTTCTGGCCTTAAATCTATGACTCAGAGGAATGCACACCAAGATTATTTTGTAATTCTCTCTACTGAATTGATAGAAATAAACCTTTGTTTACTGTTGTACCTGTTCTTTCCTCATTCTAACACTTCCTCCTTTCTCCTAGCACATTTTCTGTGCCTTCCTTCCTACCATAAGGAGGGACTGAGACAGTGACTCTGGTCCACTGCTTTTACCTGCAGTCTTCATCAAAGAGCAAGACTGTCAGTCTATACAGCAAAAGCCATTTCTACTTCACCTAGGTCCAGCTTGCACAACCGAGCTGCAGGGTTCCCCACTACGGAACAGGGATGAGGACTGAACACTACTGCAGAGGTCATTGGGGGGATACTGTGGCCAGGAAGCCTTGAAGAGGAGCTAATTCCCAGTACACAGGTTTGTCTTGGGATCACAGTACTTCTACTGCTATGAATTATCTAGACCTAGCTTCCCATATCTGCCCTATATTACTCTTAAATAAGCTAAAAATGCTTGAGAAAAATATGGGATGACAACTAGGGTATAAAACTCCTGAATTGCTCTTTGGTATTGGATATGAAGAATAAAAAACCCTGCCTCTGGTGCTGAATTTAGCCCTTACAGGTTGGAGTTGTTTAAGAGTATATTTTAGGTGCTTTTGTTCATGGTACTCTGGAGTCCCCTCCTCCTTGAAGGGTTGGATGTTCCTCCTCTCTGCAGCCTCTCCAGCTGGCTTTGGCAGGCTCTCATGTACAAGTTTTCCACGAGTCTGGGACTGGGACACAGGCACAAGCTGGTTAATAGTTACACAGCATAACTGAAGTGCCATTCTGGGTGCAAGGTGGTAATCATCAGCATATATTATTTTCCCCCTTGCCCTAGTAATTAACAGGGAATAACTTCACAGCTCATAGCCTGTTTCTGGCATTCAGTGCAACCACATTGCACAGCTATATAATCTTCAAAGCTGCTTGTTTGAAACTCCCAGAACACCATTCTTGCCATCATATCAGGATTCAGTATCTAGCTGGATGCAGTTACAGAAGAAATGTATGTAAGAGAACTACTGCAGAAAAGCATTAGGAAAGGGTTTGAAAAGTTACTACTTGCCCTCTATTACCTTCAAGAGATAGCTGGAGCTGAGATTGTCAGAACTGCCATTTCCAAGTTTTGAAACAGAAGCACCAGAACCCCCTTACACCATGTGTTTTACTTGGAAAAGAACAACATTCTCAGAATTAATTTCTTGTGCTATTTATTAACTGTCTGGATTTTGAGAAGTTAGGGGTCACATATGCAACCTTCTATCTCCAAACATGCAAATGTTCTCAGAAAAGAATAACACAGCAATTTCCTCAGTATCCCAGTAGTCCCAGAGATTCAGAAGAGTGCCAAAGAGAACAACTGGTCAGCAAATTGAACCGTTAACATCAAATGTGGCATAGCTGCAGCTTTGCTAAGATACAAATCACAACAGAAACGACACAACTAGCAATGATGCACCTAAAATTGCTATGAGGAAACTTATGCCTACACACAGACATACACACACGTGGCTTTATTATATAATACGGATAGATTCTATTATATATTCTACTAAATTTATAATAGAATATAGTTTATAAGCGATGTAAATATATATATTATCTTCTTTATTATATACATACTGACCATATATAATTATTTATATATTGTATAAAATTTAATTTTAATTTCTAAAAATAAAATTATTTTAAAGATGAATGGTGAAATGCAGAAATCTAGATCAAGCTGTGAGGTATTTGGGCACAACCTCAGAACAGATCGCAGTGCTTCCAGATCTATAACCACAGTTATAAGAAAGCCTCTCCCTTGCTCCTCTGGCTCGCAGATATTTGGCGTTTTTTGAAAGCTGAGACAGGCATCTGCTACAGAAGGAACAAATACTTGTATTGTATCAGTAACAGAGATGTCCTGTGTTACTTATCTTGCAGAGCACAGCACAAAGGCCAAAAGTTCCCACTTCTTTTCATGCTCATTGATCCAAGCTGAGCGACACGGCGAGGCATGGTAAGAACTCTGAGGCAAGGGGCCACTTCACCAGCACCAAACACAGCTTCACACACACTGTGAAACCCCAGCTGTTGCAAAGTGCTTGCTGTTATAACCATGTAAACATGCCCATGTTAAATGGACAGTCTGCTATCACCTGACCCACATTTATTGGCTTGCTGCTGCAGGCTAAAGAGCCCCTCGTGCTGACAAAGATGAGGGTAATATAAAAGGCTTCTTGGTGCCAGAGTTCAAACAAGCAGAGGCAATGAAGTGCAGCATCTTTTAGCTGCACTTTGATAGAAAAGCAAATCTTTTTCAGCTCTGCTCATGCAACATTTACCTTCACCACTGTGAACACTGCTGCCTTTACAGGACATCACTGTGCTTATCCCAACTCCATCAGTTGGGAGGTTTTCTGCAGTCCCGTGTAGCAAGGGTAAATTTTCAGGTTGGGATCATTCAGGTCTCTCTCATCTTTCTCAGATATCTTCCTAGGCCATATATTGCATAAACACATGCATTAGATAAAGCTCAAGCTCGTAAGTTTTACACTCAAATCTTGTGTCAGTTGTGAGAAAGTTAATTCCCAGATAATTTTACCTGCTTAGAGCCTACCAGCCCTTGTCACCAAGATGCACATTCTTACGGCTGGGACTTGTCTCTGTGTAGGCCTGCACTTGGACCTACCTAAGGCTTTCATCTGCTCCCACACAAACCCTGTGCCCTGAACTATCACAGGCAGTTGGTGTTTAAGCATTTTGCATGCAGGATAAATTCAAGACAAGTGGTGAAATTATGGAACAGAGTATCCTTTTATCCTGTTCAAGCAATAAAAATTCACCATGGCTAAAACAGTTATTTTACTTAGCATATGACCAGAGAGTAGAATTTTTCATGCTTTTCTCATCACTAGGTTTTTTGCACTTGAAACAGTATTAAACCCAGACTATCTTATAGACCTGATTCTTTACCATCACTAAGTAGATCAAACATTGATTACCTATTTTCATAGGGCTTTTTAGCAATGAAATTAGTCTGATTTTTTTGCCCTCCAGCAAGATTGACCGTGGAGTCAGCATCCTGGCTAGCAGTCAAAGTGACTTCATAACCACAGAGCACGAGGATCCCTCTCTTTGCCTTCATGGCAAAAATACATGCCATTTCATTGCCTTGATGGAGCCTTCAAACTTCACTACAGACTGAGGCAGCCAGTCCTCTGAGGGGAGAAATGCAAATCAAATGCTTGAATCAAGTCAGGTTTAAAGAAATGAATTTCTAGAGAGGGGCAGAGAGGAAGAAGAAAGCGATCACACATTTTTTGTCCACTGTGACGGTGGGATGATGGTGGACTGAACAACAGAAAAGCAGCCAGAGCTGTACAACAATTCCATGGCCATTAGGTCCTCAGCTTCCCCACTTCCACAAACTTTCCTGATGCCAGCAGCCGCCTTGGGGAGTGGGCTGTGAGGCATCCCAGGAACAGGACAAACATGCACTTTGTTTGTGCTGCCCTTTTGCAAGCTCCACACTCAGTGACAGGAATACTCCATGTATTTCATACTTCAAGTGCCAATACCTCTAAGGTACTGGAAGTGTATCTTATGTTTTAGGTATCTTATGTTTATGGTAAGTGTATCCTATGTTTTAACTAATAGCACAGCCTTGCTTATATCTTAACTACTTTTTCACTTTTAAAATTTTTAAGGTGACTGGAATGTATTTTTGTACTCATCTTGCTAATAAATATGTCAGTTGGTGACTGACTGATAAAGAACTAGTAAGAAGGTTGCACGCAAAGCTTTTACTGAAGTATCAACTTCACTTTGGGCCATATATAGGACATAAAGTCCCATATGTGTGCCAGGCATATAGAGCAACCCTTTTGTCTTTGACTTTCCTATATGATGCGAAGTTACATACGGACTGGACATCCCTCATTCCCTTTGCTCAGATGGAGACAGCCCCAGTGACAGCAGCCTGTAACAAGTCAACAAAATACAAATATCCAGCATATACTCCATCTTGCCTATTCTACCTTTCTACCAAAAAGTGGTTTCCAAACTCAGAGGTACAGAGAAGCAGAGTATTCTAAAATAAAAATGGTCAGACAGATTTGTGGTAACTTCATTGATGGAAAAAAAGGAATAGCTCTACTTATCCAAAGTAACTACTACTTCTCCACAAATCCTTTGTCTAAAGTACTGAGGCAGCACCTACCATGCTGCTATTTATAAACTTGCCCAGAAGTCTGACCCAGCTTCACTGAACCACCAAATAATACTCTTTGCAGGTGATACACATATATGTTTCTTATGGAAGGGACATATGACCTCTGCAAGGCTTAGGAAGCCCATTCTCACAAAACAGATCTTATTTCCCACATATTTTTACATTCACCACCTGAGAGAAAACACATTAAGTATCTCCCAGGTCTGAGCTATCAAGACACTTAGGGAATCAATCTTCATCACCAAACAGGGTAGCTACTGACCTTCCTCAGCTTGGGTTGAACAGCTTCCAACATACTGCAGGTGCTTCCTCCTGGAGCTGTGTATTGTTGTAACTTTCTGTGCCCTGACATATCAACTTTTTTTTATGCACTGTGAAAGTCAGCTTTGTCATTCAGGAGTTCCCACTCTCCATGGCATGACTGGCACCACTCTGCTTTAATTCTCCTGTTTCAGAGATTACCCAGAATACAACTGAGGAGCAAAGAGTTACAATGCCATGTAGCACATTTTCCCACAATCAGGATTGTATCTGAATAGAGCCCTACAAAGTCAGATGTAAGATCCTTAAATGGTTAAAATCTGCTAGTGAACCATCCTATGTCATGTCTTACACTCTCTCTGCGTTACTGTTCAGTAACAGTGCAAAGCACAATACAAAGAACGCATCCAGCAAACTGGATCTGTGTCTTGGCACTCACTGAAACAGAGAGGGGCACGCAGAGCTGGGCCTGCCTCAGCTGCATACACTGTTAAGAAAATTTCTGCATGGAAATTCAGGAAAGGCATCCAGCTTCACCCACAACATACTAGTTCCTAGATCAGCTTAAGCTGACGTGGCATGTGAAAACCAGAAATGCTCCAAGTCTATCAACAGGTATATAGTTGCATTTGGTTCTAACTTCAGGAGCCTGCACATGTCAGTGCTGTGTAAAATCCAAGTGTGATTTTTTTGGAATTGGAGTAGAACAAAATGTTAGTCTGCCTAATCCTTGAGTTTTTTCTGCTTTGGATCCATTCCCTGTGGCTCAATTCTGAACTGTGAGTTTGAGTAGCATCAAAAAGATTGAGATGGAAGCTTTGAAGGCTTCCCTCTTACCAGCTGAATCTGCTGCAGATGTTCTACCACTAGTCAAGTCCTCGGTATTAAGTGACTGCAGGTCTGTGTAGGAGGGAGCAATGCTTGGGCTGCTGGTGTCCTCTGAGTTGGTTGTCCAGCTGCTCTCTGAGGCACGGGCTTGCCTCTCTGAAGAGTTGGAAGAGGGGGAAGTCCAGCAAGGTGCTTTTGATGCAGACACTAGTTGCAGAAAACAAGTATTGGTTAGAGACATACAAAGCAATCTACCTGAAGATCACAACTATTCCAAAGACATGCTAGGTCAGTGTACTGAGGCTCGGTAAATATTAATTCCAACACCCACAGCAACGCCATTATTTTATAACAAACACAGAGGAGCTTAACTAGTGCCTGACACTGTTAACCTCCAGCAGTACTCAGCTGGCTGCCTTAGATCCCATACTGCTGGTAGCCATATGCTTTCCTGTTGCTCAAGTATTGGAGAAGCTGTGACTTTTCAGAACAAGATTTCATGTTTCTGACACTGCTGACAAGACCTGAATATGTTTGTTGTGCAACACAGTGAAATTTTTACAGTACCACAGATGTTTTTAAGCGGTTTTAATATATTTAATTAAGCATTCCCTATCTGTGACACCCACTCAAACGCAGTCATCAACTCAGGAATGCTCCACATGGAGGGGGAGTATAAAAATAACCTGAAATTGACCTATTGATGTGCACTACAAATGGCTTTTGTTTTTGAACATGCGTAATGGAGAGTCCCAATCTGAATATACTACATAACATTTCTACTCAGTGTAGACCAAAAATCCTGTTCTATTCATTTGCCAGACTTGCATGTCAAAGTTAAGTCCTGCCTAACCATCACCCCAAATTCAGAACACAATCATACACGTCCACTGCGATGAGTTTGTATTGTGTACTCTTTGTATTGCATACTCTTTGCCCACAATATCACTTGAATGCTAGGAACAATGGGTGACTCTCGTGAGGAAATAATACTAATAAAAAGAAAGGTCATTGGGAAGAGTCTTCCTAAGGAAACTAAGGAACTAAGGAAAAGTGTATGGGTAGAGAATAGTTCTAATTTAATATCAGCATAATAGCTGTTGTCTAAGTTAGTACCTCTATATTTAGCTGTTAAACCAAAAAAGATCTTGATGCACCCCAAATCTCACAGTTACCGAACAACTACTGACACAGAGATTCTCTTCTCAGCATGTAATAAATGAACAACCCTTACTTTTGGAAAAGAAAAATAAAAATTAATGTTAAAGAAGATTTATCTCTCTCCATCCAAGTGATGTGATGGGGCACTGCCTCACTATGGAAACCCTGTTGTGCTCACAGATGGAATATCCAAACAGTGCTCTCTGCCTTGCCTCTTGAGAAGTGTGAATTTATTTTGTATATCTGCACTGATAGCCTCAGGTAAGCAGGCACTGGTATTTTTATATATGTACAGCTGTGAGCCTACATACTGAGTGGAGTAGAGTCATCCCTAAGGATAAGGAGCTGAAAGTCAGACCTGTCTCCTTATTGCACAGGTTGACAGCTCTTGTGTTAGACACACAACCAAAGCCCACCCCTCCTCACCCCAGTAATTGCACACTGTGTTGTGCTCGATGCCTGTAGAGAAAGGATGATAAATGTATGGTTATAATCTGTCAGTCCCTCTCTCAGTCCTTTTGTTAAACATGGCATGAGGCACCTGAAAAGCCATCCTTAAAATTTCACCTGAAACTGCTTTGACAGACAGAGCCTTTTATTTGGACATAAGAGGACAAGCTGAAAAGCTGAGCTCTGTACGTGGATCACTAACAGGATCCAAGTTTTTTTAAAGTGTGCTTTATATCCTAGATACTGTGGAATTATTTTATAAAAAAAGATCTTAGATTTGCAGTATTTTTTTGTTTTAAGTCAGTCACAGCAATATGAAAAAACAGGCTAATTTAGAAACATGTAAGATATAATAACTCATATACTGCCAACTAGTTTTGTGCTTTCCAAAGCTGAATTTTATCTAAGATGGTGACTGACTGGACTAGTGTTGCCAAATACTTCTATATAATGGCAAATTAATTTTATTCCAGGTAAGTTGGGCCACCTTAAAAGAATAGAATTGTTTGGGGTTTTTTCTAAACTGAGTCTTATATTTTGGGAAATCAAAACCACAGACAGCTTTTTCTGCAACAGATGTTCTTTAAATTCTTACTACAGTCAACTCCTACATGTGACTGTTCTAGGTTCCCCAACACTAATCCTTGAAACTAGCAAAAGTGCATTTTCCCCTATGCTGAGCCAAAAGACTATCTAGCAATCTCAAAAAACAAGACAAGCAAAAGTAAACATCTACACATGTTTAAGATCTCTCTTCAGATGCTTCTGCTGCTGCTTTTCAGATTCCTTGAAGTATCACAGCCAAATTCCTAAATGAGGCAGGGCTTTTTTGTAGAAATTTTCAATTCAGTCTCTAATGCCAATAGCTGGAGCGTCACAGCCTTTCTGCTGAAGGAATTTCTCAGAAGTCTGCTTATGTTGAAAGACGAGAGCCAGAACTATCCCTAAAATGCAAATTCTGTAGCATGTGTTGGATACTGAAAATCAACTCACTGTTTCCCAAACCGAAAAATGTTTCCTTCAATGTGCATTTTGCTTTTCTTGACATGTTTGTTCTTAAAACAATGGATTGGTTTTTAATATACAGATTTACCTTGAAGCATTAATTTCTCTTTGATGTTTTGAGGACCTGTTCCTTCATCCCTACACTGTATTGCAATAAACCGTGTTAGCATCATTTCCTTTCTCATTACATAGGACTTAAGATTTTTCTGATTTTAGGATAGCATCACAGTTTCTAGTGACAGGTGTAGTTTCTGGCTGCTGATCTTGTGTTGCAAATATTGCCTACTTTCAGACAGAACAGCACAAAGTAGTTAAGCTCAGATATGCTGTTGGATAGCCTCTCAAGGGACATGGTCGGAGTCCAAGTTATTTGAGTCATTTAAAACCAGACAAAGCTCTTGGGAAGAAGTGGGAGTGGCTGCGTGTGTAGGATGGATGATGTAACAGATCTTGCCTTAGACTAATTTTGGTGCTTTGCTGAATACCTCATTGAATTGAAGAGCACAGCTAACACTGATAGAATATGAGACTGTGAGCTGGAGGCCCATTGTGTAACAAATGCAAATGTTTTGTCACCCGCTGGCTGTGATCATTTACAGATTGTGTAGTGTTTGTGATAGGAACATTGGGGCAGCCTAAAAATCTCATTTTTCACTTTGGCAGCAACAGTTTGACTTGGCTGATAATAACCATAACAAAAATCAAATTTCTTCTTTTCCCAGCAAAAAGAAAACAGAGGAGAGGACACCACAATACATCATTTCTGTGACTAAATATTTCTATGGCCTCACGTAAGAGTTTTTGCTGCTCAAGGAGAAATCCACATGATTTGGCAGCCATCAGTTAACTATACATAAACCCCAAATGCAGCAATATTTTTAAACAAACATTTCGCTTAGCATTTACTCTGCCTGAACCTGGTAGAAGGAAGGGTTCACAAGAACATCCTAAATAGTTTTCACTGTGAGGTTTACTATGGGTGCTTTTCATTTCTGTGCCTCAGATTTTGACCTTTCTTTTCATCTTCCATATTCTTTGCCTGTTTGTTCAGCCCCATTTCTTGCCATCAATCCCCCTGATCTCTGCACCCCCAGTAATGTCTTCACTTTTCCCAGAACAACAAGGGCCCAGCATTAGCTCTGGTTTCCTTTCAAATGTATTTCCTGTAAGATAACCACTACATTCTAGCTGTCTTTATATTGCTATTTTTTTAGACTGTGAGCACATTGGGAAAAATACTTTCTTTTGGGGGAACCTGCACCAAATACTGTAGCCCTAATGTAAGAGCAAGACAGCATCTCTCTGTCCTAGCACCCATCCTCTTTGCTCTCACGGCACTCTGGAAATCCCACTTTGCAAGCTGTTTTTAAAATGTGTTTCCAGGCAGCCTGGCCATCGGCCTGGGTAATTATCTAGTCAGCTGAGCAGCTGCTTAAGCACAGACAGACAGACAGACACGATTTCCTAACAGTGCTGGAGCCCTGACAGGAACGCGACCGGGGGTGCGGAGCCTCCAGGACGTTGCTCTTCACAGCTGCCTGCACAGGAAGCAGATTTCAAATGTGTCCATCCTTCTCACACCAATCCTTCTGTTTGTACTTGGCCTTTATACCCGTCCCCCCCGCCCCAGTCTGGGTTTTGGCTATTGTTCTTATGCAGAACGTTTGCTACTGGAAATGAATAATTGCTGTCACCACGGGCTTTCCACTGAGCGTGTCAGCGTACACAGCGTCTCCAGCTTTGCTGCCGCCCACAGAAAAAAATCGTGATCTGCACAATAATGGAGAGCAACTAGGCTGAAGTTTATCCTACTTGCTGTCAAATGTCCCTTAAAGTAAAGGGCCAGAAACAAAGAGCTATCATTTCTTCTTCCCTTTAGAGGCTGTCAGCTGCACTGGTCTGGCCATTTATCATACAGGGTCCAGAACAGGAGTGGGACCAGCTCATAAGAAAGCATTTTAAAATATCCTTAGGAAACACCTCCTTAGGGTTACTATATAGTTCATAGAATAATAGCTTCCCATGCAAGAATTACATGGAATACATCCTGGTCTGACTGCTAGGGAAACCACCCTCCTCCATGAATCTCAGTCAAATGCCAATGTTAGTGTGTAAATATCCTCCTTCAGTGACATGGATTACACAGGACAAGCCTCTACAGGGGCACAAATGAGTGTCTTCAAAAATGCAATACGTTTGCAAAGTCTACTCTACTCTCCTCATCTGGATATCCTAGACCTCTGCCACAGTGTCCCCTGCGACTGAGAACACACACCAAGAAGCAGTGCTTTTGCTAAGCACATACCTTAAGATTGGCCCACATCCTTCTAAGGGTAGGACATCAAGTAATACACCATAGCATTCATTTTATGGAAGTCTCTTTCTTAGGATTAGCTTTATTAAGGCTGAGCAAAGATTTTTATTTTGCATTTAAGAAGGTGCATTTATGAGTTTTTCAGTTACCACAGACGTAACAACATTATGGAAGGAAATACCAAATCAGAGCAACCAACAGCCCCATTTGAAAAAGTATATGGCTGTATAAGTGTAAGGATCATATAGCCATGAAACTATAGAGAGAGGTAGAGCACTTCAGTTTTACATACTTAACACTTCATGGGTGCTCTTCCTTCTCTCCACATCACAAGGATCCATAAGTATTTATAACTAAGAACCAACAAATAAAGATAAGAAAGCAGAGAAATACCTTTTAGCCTGAAGATTCCCCTACTTCTGCACAAAGGTCTAACCACTGTCTCAAAAGGACTAGTCTGTAGCACCCATCAAATGAGCAGATGGAAAACCAGATGAGGTTTACCCAAAACCCAATGCAAAGCTGACAATCCAAGTTTTCTGACAGTAGTATTATTCATGTTACATGGAATATCTGATGGACTCAGTGAGCAGAGGAAAGCTCTAACTCCTTAAAGGGCTTTAATAACTAGCAGTTTTAAAGTGGAATTAATAAGAGAGAATCTCAATTTAAACATTAAAAAGCAAACTATTGTTTTCTTGGGCAATTACTCCACAACCTCCTGCAAGGAAGGACAGATGTCTTTTCATGTAGAAAAGCTAGAAGCTCATATAGCCACATCAGTTAGCATAAGCTGATGAGGCAAGCCAGAAGATTTGCACGCATGTTTAAAGTATGTCAGAAAGAACTGCTACATTTGAAGAAAAGTGTATGCAGTGCTGGAATTAAGGTAAACTTCTGTTGTCTTTGAAAATCTGCAGCTGCTTAATCATAGCATCAAAAGACAGCAGAAAGTACCAATGAGCACTGGCACAATAGTTGTTGGTATCAATAAGCTTCTGGCAAAAAACATACAGGAACTACGAGCAGGTAAAGGCTATGATCACAGACGTGATCACCATTCTTTCAGCTCCAAATTACAGAGGCAAATATGGCTCAGACTTTTTTGATGGCTTTTCATACCTCTATAGAAGAAATGTCACTACTGAAAACACCTCAATGCTTTTTCCCCATGAATGCATTTTGGAAGTCTCCAAGACCTAGTCAAGACACAGGTGGAGTGAATCACAGAAGGCTTTCATTTTCTTGACAAATAGAAAATATTTCTTGTTCAATCCAGAAGAATAGTGCAAGCCCTTTTTGAAACTCTGATAACATTAATTGGGTTAAAATACAGGACAAACTACTCAAAGTTCAACTTTGAGAAGCCAAAGAGCAAGGCAAAAATCCTGTATGCTCTCATTGTACTTTGTGGTGGCGAGGTTTTTCAGCTGTCATTATTTTCTGTATCGTTTTATGGTATCTATATCGATTTTGTAAAATTATTGTACCCCAGTTGGATTATCCCAGTTTCCCCTCCTTCCCGAATGGTCTGTCCCAGTTCTAGTGCCTTCCAGCCACTCCCCCGAGCTCCTTGTCAATCCCCGANTTATACCCGTCCCCCCCGCCCCAGTCTGGGTTTTGGCTATTGTTCTTATGCAGAACGTTTGCTACTGGAAATGAATAATTGCTGTCACCACGGGCTTTCCACTGAGCGTGTCAGCGTACACAGCGTCTCCAGCTTTGCTGCCGCCCACAGAAAAAAATCGTGATCTGCACAATAATGGAGAGCAACTAGGCTGAAGTTTATCCTACTTGCTGTCAAATGTCCCTTAAAGTAAAGGGCCAGAAACAAAGAGCTATCATTTCTTCTTCCCTTTAGAGGCTGTCAGCTGCACTGGTCTGGCCATTTATCATACAGGGTCCAGAACAGGAGTGGGACCAGCTCATAAGAAAGCATTTTAAAATATCCTTAGGAAACACCTCCTTAGGGTTACTATATAGTTCATAGAATAATAGCTTCCCATGCAAGAATTACATGGAATACATCCTGGTCTGACTGCTAGGGAAACCACCCTCCTCCATGAATCTCAGTCAAATGCCAACGTTAGTGTGTAAATATCCTCCTTCAGTGACATGGATTACACAGGACAAGCCTCTACAGGGGCACAAATGAGTGTCTTCAAAAATGCAATACGTTTGCAAAGTCTACTCTACTCTCCTCATCTGGATATCCTAGACCTCTGCCACAGTGTCCCCTGCGACGGAGAACACACACCAAGAAGCAGTGCTTTTGCTAAGCACATACCTTAAGATTGGCCCACATCCTTCTAAGGGTAGGACATCAAGTAATACACCATAGCATTCATTTTATGGAAGTCTCTTTCTTAGGATTAGCTTTATTAAGGCTGAGCAAAGATTTTTATTTTGCATTTAAGAAGGTGCATTTATGAGTTTTTCAGTTACCACAGACGTAACAACATTATGGAAGGAAATACCAAATCAGAGCAACCAACAGCCCCATTTGAAAAAGTATATGGCTGTATGAGTAAGTGTAAGGATCATATAGCCATGAAACTATAGAGAGAGGTAGAGCACCTCAGTTTTACATACTTAACACTTCATGGGTGCTCTTCCTTCTCTCCACATCACAAGGATCCATAAGTATTTATAACTAAGAACCAACAAATAAAGATAAGAAAGTCAGAGAAATACCTTTTAGCCTGAAGATTCCCCTACTTCTGCACAAAGGTCTAACCACTGTCTCAAAAGGACTAGTCTGTAGCACCCATCAAATGAGCAGATGGAAAACCAGATGAGGTTTACCCAAAACCCAATGCAAAGCTGACAATCCAAGTTTTCTGACAGTAGTATTATTCATGTTACATGGAATATCTGATGGACTCAGTGAGCAGAGGAAAGCTCTAACTCCTTAAAGGGCTTTAATAACTAGCAGTTTTAAAGTGGAATTAATAAGAGAGAATCTCAATTTAAACATTAAAAAGCAAACTATTGTTTTCTTGGGCAATTACTCCACAACCTCCTGCAAGGAAGGACAGATGTCTTTTCATGTAGAAAAGCTAGAAGCTCATATAGCCACATCAGTTAGCATAAGCTGATGAGGCAAGCCAGAAGATTTGCACGCATGTTTAAAGTATGTCAGAAAGAACTGCTACATTTGAAGAAAAGTGTATGCAGTGCTGGAATTAAGGTAAACTTCTGTTGTCTTTGAAAATCTGCAGCTGCTTAATCATAGCATCAAAAGACAGCAGAAAGTACCAATGAGCACTGGCACAATAGTTGTTGGCATCAATAAGCTTCTGGCAAAAAACATACAGGAACTACGAGCAGGTAAAGGCTATGATCACAGACGTGATCACCATTCTTTCAGCTCCAAATTACAGAGGCAAATATGGCTCAGACTTTTTTGATGGCTTTTCATACCTCTATAGAAGAAATGTCACTACTGAAAACACCTCAATGCTTTTTCCCCACGAATGCATTTTGGCAGTCTCCAAGACCTAGTCAAGACACAGGTGGAGTGAATCACAGAAGGCTTTCATTTTCTTGACAAATAGAAAATATTTCTTGTTCAATCCAGAAGAATAGTGCAAGCCCTTTTTGAAACTCTGATAACATTAATTGGGTTAAAATACAGGACAAACTACTCAAAGTTCAACTTTGAGAAGCCAAAGAGCAAGGCAAAAATCCTGTATGCTCTCATTGTACTTTGT